>CM040934.1:9092152-9282152 GCA_023029165.1 Gobiocypris rarus | reverse complement strand
TTATCGATCTATCTGTCTATAAAAACTATTACTATTACTAATTTAAAAATTAAACAAAATTCAAAATATGAATAAATACTCTTAATATTAAATAAACGATAGCAAATTAACACAGAATACCCATCAATATATTTATCTAGACACATTTTCATAATGACTTTCTAATAATTTATAACTCAGATAATAGATTATGACCTCATAAAATCTCACGTTTTAGCCTTTTTTTTTTTTTGTTTTGTGATATATGCAGTTCAGCACTAATTAAAAGTCCTAAATGTCTGTCAAGAAGACATCATGACGTAAACACACAGAGCAGTGATGAAGAAAACCTCTTACCTCAAACTCAACCTCCTGAGCTCGAGCTTCTCCTGTCAGCGTCCGTACAGTTGATTGTTACAGATGACAATATTTCAGCATCCAGTCAGGTGATTTTTCCTGAGGACACACACACTGACACTGAGCCTCTATTCATCCAGCACACACTGAGGCTGTTTCAAGAGCATTTGTGTTTGTTTGTTTGTTTGTATGGTAAATGAAAACAGAACAAAAGAGTAGTCATGAGTATTCTGGCGTTTGCCAGTCAAAATACATCTAATCTCACTGTCCTGTGATCAGCGTCCGTTTGAAACCCACAATCAGCTCCAAATGGATCAAAAAAATCTATTGTCATTATATTAAACCAGTCAGTTTTTATTAAAGTGCTGACGTGTGACATATCAAAGCGACACTAGCACTCATTGTCCCCATATATAGCACAAGTTTATGCACCCTGAATAGAAGCCAGTACTTACGATCAGCGCTTCAGCAAACCCTGCTTTAGATCAGATAATACTAGTACTGAAAGATCTGACTAGACTGTATGAATGATAATAGAATGATAACTGATCAATAGTCGGATGCTCGTGCCTTTTTTGTCTGCAGCGTTCGAGCTCTCCGTTATGAACTCAAAACAGGAAGCTGCAGCATCATGAAACCACGTGTCTCTCAGAGCTTACGCTTAAAGGTGCGTCGAACATTTAAAGGCATACTGCGCGATACACATTGGCTACATCCGAGATCGCACACTCTCTCGAGTATATTTTGAAAAGTATGTTCTAGCCACCTTATTCCGACCCCCCATTACGCTTTACGAATTATGGGTGTAACTTCTGTAAACAAGACTCCCTCTATGAATGAGATGACATTATTCTACTCAACCTTCATCCATCCAAAATTAAAATACATTTAAAAGTGTAAAAGCAACAAGGTAGGCTACTTCCAACAGACCATGAATATCCCCAAAAATATATTGTAAATTAAATCGGGAGCACAGACCACAAATATGCAGTACACTCACCTACAGGATTATTAGGAACACCAGTTCAATTTCTCATTAAGGCAATTATCTAATCAACCAATCACATGGCAGTTGCTTCAATACATTTAGGGGTGTGGTCCTGGTCAAGACAATCTCCTGAACTCCAAACTGAATGTCAGAATGGGAAAGAAAGGTGATTTAAGCAATTTTGAGCGTGGCATAGTCATTGGTGCCGGGCCGGTCTGAGTATTTCACAATCTGCTCAGTTACTGGGATTTTCACACACAACCATTTCAAGGGTTTACAAAGAATGGAGTGAAAAGGGAAAAACATCCAGTATGCAGCAGTCCTGTGGGCGAAAATGCCTTGTTGATGCAAGAGGTCAGAAGAGAATGGGCCGACTGATTCAAGCTGATAGAAGAGCAACTTTGACTGAAATAACCACTCGTTACAACCGAGGTATGCAGCAAAGCATTTGTGAAGCCACAACACTCACAACCTTGAGGAGGATGGACTACAACAGCAGAAGACCCCACCAGGTACCACTCATCTCCACTACAAATAGGAAAAAGAGGCTACAATTTGCACAAGCTCACCAAAATTGGACAGTTGAAGACTGGAAAAATGTTGCCTGGTCTGATGATTCTCGATTTCTGTTGAGACATTTAGATGCTAGATCATGGTTCCATCATGCCTTGTTATCACTGTGCAGGCTGGTGGTGGTGGTGTAATGGTGTGGGGGATGTTTTCTTGGCACACTTTAGGTCCCTTAGTGCCAATTGGTAATCGTTTAAATGCCACGGCCTACCTGAGCATTGTTTCTGACCATGTCCATCCCTTTATGACCACCATGTACCCATCCTCTGATGGCTACTTCCAGCAGGATAATGCACCATGTCACAAAGCTCAAATCATTTCAAATTGGTTTCTTGAACATGACAATGAGTTCACTGTACTAAAATGGCCCCCACAGTCACCAGATCTCAACCCAATAGAGCATCTTTAGGATGTGGTGAAACGGGAGTATTAGTATGGTGTTCCTAACAATCCTTTAGGTGAGTGTATATTTCCTTATTCACAGTGGAATGCAACGGAAAAAATAAAATGATCACGAGGAAAAGAATGCAGACCGAAAAGAGCTCTTGCCATAGATAATCTTGTTATTTACGTTATGTTATGTTAAAATACCAAGTGTTAAGTCTAAAAATAAAACATGAAGGATAATTGACAGCTAATTCAGTCAAACTGACAGAATAAGCTTTATTTGTAGGGGCAAGCAACCTTCTGATTTGAAATGATTAGTTTCAGTGTTTTTTGAATGGAAGTTCCCCAAACCAGATGTGTCACGGTCACCCATAATTTACAACGCAGTAGGCTCACCAGGAATAAGGCGGATATTCAGACATTTTCGCCGACTGTATAGTAGGTAAGTATGCAATTTCAAGATGCAGCCTATAGTGCTTACTTTTTAAAATAATTTTTCAAACAGAGCAACCATAAACGTTGTCCTCGCATGTTGAGTTACAAATCCTTCCCCCGTGGGTCAAAATGCATGTTCAAATCTAACCACTTCAATCTGTGTGTGGTCTACATTGTCAATGATTGATTTTTTTATTTGAAACAATTAACAACAACAACTTTGGCCTATTATATGCCACCCATTCATTTTAATGGGGATTTATGTGTGTATGTGTTCTAGCCTAGAAATATAGACGCACCCTAGCGGCAGCAAATCTAATTTCCAACATCTGGTTGTGGGTGGGTCTGGTTTGTCAGGCTATATGTGTTCTGAATTATGCCAGATTTTTTATTCTTTTTGACAAATAATCATTCTACCCCAAATAATCCCAATTTTCCATTCATTCCAATGGGGGTCAAAATTGACCCAAGAGAATCTGCAATGAGATAAAAAAAAATTGTATTACAACCACAAAAACTCCAGATATTTTGTTTTGTCTTTGTGTATAACAATTTCAAATGTGACAAAGGTATTGTGCCACTCCAATGAACACTCAATTAAAAAAAAAAAGAAAAAAAAATATTTTGGGTCAAAATGACCTGATGAGAGCCAGAAGATTAAATCGAGATTCATTCTATAATGATCACAAATAAATAGCTGTTTATAGCTGGTATTGAATTTTGTGTAAAAATTACTTACTTTTGGCAGATGGATCAAATCATGAGAAATCTATTTAAAGTATATAACTATAAATATAACTATAAGTATGGATGATAGTGTGCTTATATGGCTAATCACGCGCTGCAGTTATCTTGTCTGCTGCTTTAAATGCTCAAACTCTTTAAAGTCGGGTGGATTCTTATAAGATGTCCATGTTTTTAACATTCAGCTGGGAAAAAATTATAATTCTGAAAGTGATTCTAATGATATAATTCATCAGTATTGCTATTATTATAGTTGTGGTGTATACTTCCCTATTCACAGTTTGAATGATTAATAAAACTTTTTATAGTTGTCCTAGGTGTGAAAATGCCTTGTGTAGCACCAAGACCACCTAATCCACAAGAAAGACTACTATAGAAGCTTATGTTAAATCATATTTTATTTATACCTTTTTAGCATTTTACTCCAAAAAATGCTGGGTTGTTTCAACCCATGTTTAAGTAAGTTATGGACAAATCCAACCATTGGTTTTAATTTTTTTTTAACCCAACTGTTGAGTTTGTCCATATTTGACCCAATCATTTTTTTTTTTAGAAGTAAATCATCTTTTTATTGTTTAAAATGTCATTTCTGTGGCTAGGGCACATCAGAAGGAAGGGTTTCCGAACCCAACACGTGACTGCAAGTCGTGCATCTCCTGTAGAAGTGACTCTTTTTGTAAATTCATCTGTGAAACCAGACATAAAAGAGGGCAAAAATTAAACATATTTAAATAATACAGACTTTGATTTTCACAAACACATTAACATTAGACAATACAAACCTTTATGGCATATTTATATGCCTGCTCTGCCTCTAGTTTTCGGCCAGTCTGGAAGAACAAAGCAACTAAAGTCAAAAAATGCAAGATTATATCCATCTTCTGATTGAAAAATCTAATGAGCTACTTTGCTCTCTAGGACGATAGGCAGTAGGTTTTTGAACAGAGCTATCGTGTCTGTTAAACAACAGTACATGTAATTTCACTGTAAGAAGTGCATGAGGGAATGAATGAATGAATGAATGAAAGAAAGAAAGCAGTCACTCACCCGTAAACAGACTAGAGACAGGTAAGCCCACACCTCTGGATTCCTGTTATTTAGTGCGTTGGCTTCAGTCAGCGCCTCTTCAGCCTCCCTCAGCTCCTCCAGCTGAGGATACAGCAAAACACAATCTACTTCATGCCTTCTGTCATCTGACTGATACTTTATACTTTTCTAGAGAGTAAAAGCCTTTTGGTGTAATTGTAAAAACGTCCACCTTCCCTTGTTGCTGTGACATCTTTACTAATATTTTATAAAGTAAATGTAAGAATAACTTTTATATTGTTTGTAATATTTCAAGATGAACAATTATTGAACTGAAGCAACTTTTACTTAACTATCCATACATAATATTTGAGAAAAATCATGTTAAAATTGGAGTATAAATCATAAAACTTAATATTTAAAGTATCATCTTAATGACATATTATTGGCAGATATAAACTGATATCTATATGTGTTTTATGTATCTGCTATACTGTTATAAAGATCTCATTGATTTATATTACATATTAAATTGCATGTTACTTTTTGGTTAAAATACATGTATATTTTTAATTAAGTTTGGGCCTCTGAATAAAATCAAGGTTTTTTCCCTCTTGAGTTTGAGGTCCATATTCTCACTATATCATATTATATGAGCCAAAAAAAATTTCACTGGCCACAATTTTGACATCGATACCATGGGAAAAAACTGCCATACACCGATCAGGCATAACATTATGACCTAATATTGTGTTGATCCCCCTTTTGCTGCCTAACTAGCTCTGACCCGTCGAAGCATGGACTCCACTAGACCCCTGAAGGTGTGCTGTGGTATTTCGCACCAAGATGTTAGCAGCAGATCTTTTAAGTCCTGTAAGTTGCAAGGTGTTGGTTCAGCACATCCCACAGATGCTCGATTGGATTGAGATCTGGGGAATTTGGAGGTCAAGTCAACAGCTGAAACTCGTTGTTGTGCTCCTCAAACCATTCCTGAACCATTTTTGCTTTGTGGTAGGCGCATTATCCTGCTGAAAGAGTTCACAGCCACCAGGGAATACCGTTTCCATGAAAGGGTGTAACATGGTCTGCAACAATGCTTAGGTAGGTGGTACGTGTCAAAGTAACATCCACATGGATGGCAGGACCCAAGGTTTCCCAGCAGAACTTTGCCCAAAGCATCACACTGCCTCCGCCGGCTTGCCTTCTTCCCATAGTGCATCCTGCTGTACAAAATGTTCACTTGCTGCCTAATATATCCCACACCAACTAACAGGGTCCGTGATTAAGAGATAATCAGTGCTATTCACCTGTCATAATATTATGCCTGATCAGTGTATATTTTTTATATTATTTCATAATTTGTCACTTTAAGACCTGACGCACAGATCCATTATACCGTTACACATGAGTTTTCTTTCTGTACTGTTTACATTCACTTAAAACAGAACTGACTGTGTTTATGTGAATGCTCACCAAGACTGGCATTTTGACATTATTTTGTGTGTATTTGACTGTTTAAGTGCAATAAGCAGGGAAAAAGAAATCAGTTTAGTACTGAGAGGCAGCTTTATATTACAGCACATATTGTGCGAACTTTGGGTGTGAGCACAAAATCTGCAGGAACAGGTAAAATTATGTGCAATATGTGTTTCTATTCTGAGGAAAATTTGTATTGGAAGCTTTTCAGATATTTCAGTATCTACAGTATGTATTGAAAAAAAAAATCGATATTTTGACAACACAATTTTGGAATTGTTTGCGAGTGCAATGTTTTGTGAGAGAAAAAAAAGTTTTTTCTCCCATCTCATATTTTTTCCACCACCATGTTTCTTTAGGGGCTTCTAAAGAATATGTATTAAGAAAGTGACCAATTTTGACTTCAAGTTGATTTGAACAAGTCTGCTTACAGTGACATGATCTGTGATTGGATAGTTTAAAAATCCAATCACAAACCTTCCTTGTATTGTGGCTCCAGCAAAGCTCCTCTGCTTATACTAGCATTCTACAGACAGAGACCAGATTTTCACAATGCCTTATGGGTATATACTCACTCTATAACAGGCAATTCCCAGTCTGAGCCAAGTAAGACATGACGGAGAGCGTTTGCAGACTCGCAGAAATACAGCTTTGGATTTTTCAAACTACAGAGGGAATGAAGCACACATTATAATTGCTGTATAAACAGTAAAATTAACTCATAAACAAGATTAAATAATTCATCTGAACTCACTTCTCCTTCCTGCAGATAGATGGAGCCCAGACGGAGGTATACGGAGTGTGTGTCTGAAGCATCCAGCACAGAATCCAGTGTCCGTTCATAACAGCTCTGAGCCTGAGCATAGTCACCCTTCACGTGATGCAAGTGACCCAAAAGCGCCCATACGTCTGGGTTCTGCCAGGATCAAATACCGAGAAAAAGTGATGAATCCCAAGTGCATCTCATGTTTACAGCCTTGTACAAAAAGTGGTTTGGTCCATACAGCAAATTTTGCCCTTCAGGACAACTGTGAGGGGCGTGATTTTTTTATAACTGTTGGAATTACTGTAATTTCGAGATGGCAACACGTCACGTTCTACTCTGAGCTGTTCACATCCTCGGATGGGGAATGATGCTTTTCTATGGCAACACTATCTACGCCTAAATGAATCTGCAGCGGTCAGATGGTACAATGAGGAGCTCTCAGAAAATTCCCAGCTTACAAATTGTAATTATGAGGTCTACGAGGACATGAACGCTTTTTACAAGTTTTTATAAGTTGAAATCTTGTAATTACGGTAATTAGACATGGCGTGAACGCACCTAAACCTCCAAAAGTCACATGGTTTCTTGTTGCATTTACACCATTTTGACCAGCAGGCGTCACCAACGTGTGGTGTTTAGAGCGCTTCGAAAAACAGTGAAAGGTTTTGTGAAGCAATTGGTTCAATTGATTCAAAGTTTCAAAGAGCTACATTTCTCAGGGAATGTAATTCTGCAGACCTGGATGTTGTGGGTCAGCGCCTCCTTGAGGCTGGCCTCAGTGCTGTCGTGTTCTCCTCTCTGCAGCTGAAGCTGGGCCAGAGCGAGATGATACGAGCTGATGGCTCCTCTGTTTGGAGACACAAGCTCTAGAGCCAGAGTCCGCTGGGCCATCTGGATGACACGAGGACACAATCCATCATTAGCTATTAACATACACATTTAAAAGTGCTTGATTCTTGCTGTTTTCTGTACGAAACTCAAAGCTTATCTTCAGTCAACTCAGAACATTTATTGAATCTAAATAGCAAAAAACGGATGATTTAGAAAAAGGTTGTAAAGTCACTCATTATTAGCTTATGACTGCCCACGTTCTGCAAAATTCAGCATTTATAAATCATTCAGGGCCCTATTTTAACTGATCTGAGCAAATGGTCTGAAGCGCATGGCGCAGGTGGACTTAGGGCATGTATGAATCCACTTTGCGCCCGATGCATGGTCCAGAAGGGTCGTACCTAGTCTCTTAATGAGTCATGGGTGTGTTTTGGGCGTAACGTGCAATAAACCAATTCAAGTCTCATCTCCCATTCCCTTTAAAACCTAGTTGCGCTTTCACCATGGCGGATTCGCTATTTTAAAGCACTTCTCCAGAGAGGAATTCTTTTATTTTTAATATTTGAAAATATTTGTGTGCAGCTGCGCGTACGCACATTGTGGGCTCGCCTATAGGTGCATATTACTAACGAATTTAAATGACACATAAAATACTGTGCTATTTACTTTAGACCAGGTTTTTGTCGGTCAATGGCGCAGTCATTTTCAGTTCCTCAAAATAGCAACGCACTAACAATGCGCCTGAACACACCTCGTTTTCAGACCATGTGAGAACAGATGGGCGCTAGTGCATTTGCTATTTACACAACGTGGCACTGGGCGTGAAAATGATAATTGCGTCGGGCTGAAACTAGCAAAAACCACTTGCGTCATGCCTGGCGTCACATTGCGCCGGGTGTATGATAGGGCCCATAGACTATTGTTTGAAAATGTGGAGTTAGTAAGAAATTAATAATTTTATGCAGCAAGGACGCTTCTTTTACAACTTGCTGTTCTTTTAAACTTTCTGTTCATCAAAGAATCCTGGAAAAAAATGCATCAGTTTCAACAAAAATATTAAGCAGCAAAAACATTGATCATAATAAGAAATGTTTCTTGAGCATCAAATCATCATATTAGAATGATTTCTGAAGGAACATGTGACTCTGAAGACTGGAGTAATGATGCTGAAAATTCAGCTTTGATCACAGGAATAAATCACATTTTAACATACATTCAAATAGCAAACTGCTATTTCAAACAGTAATAATATCTCACAATTTTACTGTATTTTTGCATAATAGACTTGCATTAAAAATCTTAAAAGACACAGCAGCAAAACAGCCTTTAAAAAAAAACAGTTTCTGGTGAAAAACACTTTGGCTAACCATAGCCTTTTCCACCGTCGGGCCGAACGGTTCTTAGAATGGTAAGGAACGGATCCAGTTGTGTTTCCATTTGAGCCTGATACGGCACAGCACGATTACAAACCATTCTCGGCCCGGAATTCTCAGCACGGTTGTCTAACCTGCTGAATCGTGCTGGTAGAATCCATGAAGTGATGTTTCCATTCAGGATTGGTCACTGTAGGAGTCATAGTTGATATATAGTATTTACTAGTTGATTTAATTTTGATCAATTTATTCATTTAAATATAATTTTTGTTGTTGTACTGTTCATTGTTTATTTCTTTGATTGTGTGCCCTCTATAGGTGAGAGCAATGTTTAAAATGATATGCCACCCCTGACAGGAAGAGCACACAGTTTTTTGACCAAACACATGGAGAAAGCCTGAAGTTGGCCTTGGAGTTGTTTGTTTGTTTTATGCTACAATGCATCTTTATTTTTGATTTAATAAACTTCAGTTATCATTTTGTAACGTTAACAAGCCTCTTTGGATCTATTCATGCTACCTTGCACGCGTCAGAAATATTGCATCAACACCTCTCACAGTGGCCAAGAAACAAGGGACAAAATTGGAAATCGTGTTTTGCCGCTACAGTCACTTATCTGTTGCCTGGCTACCAGTTTCTCTGTAGCTGGCTAAGTGCTCTATTTGAGCAACGTAAACAAAAATAAATATCTCATCATCCTCCATAAAGCAGCCATTATTTACATCTCATATTATCAGTAAACCATTGTTACTACAGCAACGACTGACGCTTTTGTATTACATTTCAGCCCCACAGTGAAAAAAATGAAACCAGAACCGTACCAGCTGGCCTGGATCGGCACGGAATGGAATGATTACCCAAATGAGAGCCGTTCGGCTGACGGTGGAAAAGTGGCTATTAGAAATGGACTTTGGGTGTTAAAAAAGGCTTCTTTTAATGTAAAAGTGCGTATTTTGATACTGTGCACAGGATCTACTGATGTGACCATCCGCTGACCTGTAATGCATTGTTCTGCAGGAGAAACCACACTGTCTCCATGAAGATAGTGGTTTGGACACTGCTGGGGGAAATTTGGTGTTGTACTTCCTGTTTACTCTTCTGGTTGTTCTGTGGGATGTCTTCTTTGTGTACAGCACCTTCATCAGTATCGCCACCTTTAAAGCAAACAATCCCATATGAGCTATAAATGAAAGGGCATTTGTTAAAGAGCAGACAGAAATGAGGTGGTCACCTGTCTGTTCTGTTTTTCCAGCTGGAGTCTCACTTGTTTCATCTTTCTGGTCCTTCTCTTTAGTCTTTGAGGTCTCTGAGGCTATTTTTGCTCTAGATGTCTGGTCATTTTGCATGACTGAAATAAAATGCTTATTGGCCTCCCGAAAAGCCATTTCTGCCTGGATGAACTTCTCCTGAGCCTGGTAGAACACACCTGACAACAATAATTTAGGCAAAATTATTTTGCACACTAACTATATAATGTTGCAAAATGCCCTCAAATGAATTAATATGACATGACAGAATATATATAAAAAAAAAAAGAAAAAGAAAACACTAATTTGAGGTTGGCAAGATTTTTTTATATTTTTGAAAGAAGTCTCTTCTGTTCACCAAGGCTGCATTTATTTAATCAAAAATACAGTAAAAACAATAATTTTATGAAATTTTATAATAATTTCAAAAAACTGTTTTCTATGTGAATGTATGTTAAAATGTAATTTATTCCTGTGATCAAATCTGAATTTTCAGCATCATTACGCCAGTCTTCAGAGTCACATGATCCTTCAGAAATGATTCTAATATGTGACCATGGCGCACAGAACCAGTCATAAGTCACAAGGGTATATTTGTGGCAATAGCCAACTCTATGGGTCAAAATTATATTTTTCTTTTATGCCAAAAATCATCAGGATATTAAGTTAAGATCATCTTCAATGGAGATATTTTGTAAATTTCCTACTGTAAATATATATACAAATGTATTATTATTAGTAGTAATATGCTTTGTAAGGACTTCATTTGGACAACTTTAAAGGCGATTTTCTCAATTTTTTTTTTTTTGCATTCTCTTCCAGGGTCACATATGACGATTTGATGCTCAAGAAACATTTCTGATGATTATCAATGTTCAAAATAGCTGTGCTGCTTTTTGTGAAAACTGCAATACATATTTTGTCAGGATTCTTTTCTAGGATTCTGGAAAGTTCAAAAGAACTGAATTTATTAGAAATACTTCATAACATTGTCTTTAGTGTCGTTTTTGATCAATTTAATGCATCCTTGCTCAATAAAGTACAAGTTTCTTTAAAAAAATCTTACTAACCCCAAACCTTTGAACAGTAGTATATGTACTGTTTAATTCTGCTCTCACCAAATAAAATCCAGGCGATTGCATTCTTCGGTTCCACACAAGTTGCCCTTTCAAAGAAGGTTTCTGCATCCTCATAGCGTCCATTTATTTCAGACAGAACACCGCACATGAGCAAACTGCACCAAACACCAGGGAAAGAAGACAGAAAAAGTTAAAGCACACATTCACACACTTTGTCTGACTCTGCGTCCGAAAGCAAATGCGAAAAACAGTATGCAGACAGAGTAGTATGAACGAATACATAGTAGGCGAAAAGTCCCCGAGATTCTGAATTGTGCATACGATGAACACTTTCCAATCCCATGAGGCCACAGGAGAATATTTATGAATGGAGGTGAAGCGACACTGGTAGGTCACATGATAATGACAACATGTCAAATGTAGTACGTACGGATTACATTCATACTATATAGAAGATACTTTTTACCGGTCACAAAGTAAGTTAAAATTCAAATGTAGTACCTACTCAGACAGTACGTGATTTCGGATGCACCGCGAGTCATTTCTTGTCTGCTAACCTGGGTATGTGTGTTTGCTCAATGGACAAGGCCTGTTGAAAGCACTCCTCTGCCTTCAGGTGGTCAGCGGTCAGCATGTGGAACGCTCCATAATCAAACCAGTGGGACGGGTCACTGCGGTCTCGAATCAAACACTACAGAGGGAAATTCAGAGAGACATGAGTCACATCCAATGATACTGTCAAATCACAAATGATAGCTAAAGCTGTGTTTGAAATAGCACTCTGTCATTAGAAGGAATTCATTGTGCATGAGATACCATAATTATATGCTACATTTTTCATAAAATATGGTGCATTCATGCTTGAAATGCCAATTTGATATTTTCTTGCATTACACTAACATCCAGGGGTTTTACTTTGCAGGGTTTTTATGTACTTCTCATTACTGTAATACAAATGTTTTTTTTAAACAGCATAAATACAGACAGTACAAAAAAATAATACCATCATGTATTATTTATTTTATATAGTTATTTAGTTTATATAGTACAGTATGTACTACTGTGATAATGGATTATACTTTTATTGTGTATTGTGCACTCAGATTTCATATTTGCAATACGTTCATACATAAATGCTTCCAATGCTTATTTAATATTTTGAAAAATGTACCAAAACACTGTTATCGTGTAAACTAAAGCACCTAAAAAGTTTGTAGTTGAAAATGGTGTCAAAAGTCCATGAAAACAGAACAAAAACCTGACAAATGTCAGCAATGACCTGTTTTATTTTCAGTGGCGTACACAAGCTTCCATAGTAAAAAAACATGCTATGTAAAGTATTAAGATGATCGAGACAGAATGTAGTATAATAGTATGTTATTTTGAAGTATCAAAAGTGCTGTAATGCTTTACCTCCTGATAGTACTCTGCTGCCAACTGGTAGTCTGTGTTGAGTTGGGCCTCTTTGGCGAAGTGTTTGAGTTGAGCACAGCTCAGCAGAGGCTCATGATGTGTGTCCTGAGAGTCCACTGACAGGTTCTGGTTCAGGCGAAACAGAAACACTGATAAAACTGATAATACAGACCCTAAAGCACCCATACTTAATACTAATGGTTAAAGGTTTGTTCAGATCAGTAACCCTCAGCATGAGGGAGGGATGCTTCCCTTAACAAATAACACCAATAATTTTTTTTTGAGGCCTCACCTTATTGAGAGCAGCATGCATCTCATCCACCAGGAACACGTAGAGCTGACTGAGGAACGCTTGGAGCTGTTCAGCGTCTGAGAAAGCCTCTGTCCTCAACATCTTCTCTCTTACGATCCGGACCACAGAGTACTGCCACATACAACAAACACCAGGAGCTCATTAACATATGCTAATTACTCTGCCCTGATAAACAACAGTATGAATCATAAAAAGGGCTGTTTACATGTAGATGTCCAAAACACCCATGTGTTGTTATTGTTCATTTAAACTAAAACTATTAAAACCTTTTTTTCATTAATCGAAGTAAAATGAAATATAAATATTAGATTAAATAAAAAGGTAATTAGAAAAACTGGAAATGAGAAATGTTGCCTTGTCAGCTAAGTTAAATAAAATTAATTGAAGTTGAAGTAAAAATAAATTAAAGTTAAATAGAAATATTACAAAACGAATAAACATTACAAAAACACATATCAAGATTACATTAATTTAAAACAATTTACTATAAAAATACGATTGTTTGATGTAGAAGTCAAAAACAGACAGTGTTATTATAAACTAAAACTATTTAAATTGTTTCCGTGAATTGAAATAAATATGCCTAAAAATACCTACATTAAAGGGGTACTTCAGCTCTGGGAAGATGAATCTATATTTAAACTCGGTCATTATTGTAAATATTAAATTATTTTTGAATTTGGTGCCTTCTAGAACACAGAAAATTTATTTTTGTCTCATTGGGATGAAAGACAATTCCCAGAATGCACTTCGCTGCCCCAGGCTGCTCTAGGCACGGATTACTGGTTTACTTACCCACCTCGTTAATTTTCATAAAATCAGTTCAGTTAGAGACGCTACAATTAAAAACTGAACGTGTCTGTTCAATATATCATGAGTGAGTAGACTGAGTGTCACGGCCGTCACGGCACAAACGCAGCAGGAGTCAGATTACATTCTTCACATGAGCTGAGGTAAGTGCGGGATTTGCTGCGCATTCACAGCACGTGAACAGTCTGGCACATTTTCAGATCATGAAGCTTGACTTTCATAGGAAGTTCATTTGAAAAGTTGAAACACTCACTTTGGTCTCCACCGCTCCGTTTACATGAATCTCCGAGTGCTGTGAGTGTGATGTTGAAAACATGTGGAAATAGCGCCCTCTGCTGGCTGTAGTCTTCAGCCTCTGGTCAAAAATTCCTCAGATGACGCAAAATGGCGATATTTGCGTCATCGGAGGACTTTTTTCCAGAAATAAAATACATAATTCTCTCGTCTCAGGGTCATATGAGGGGGGAAAGTACGATAATTTGAATATACACCCGGGTTTCTACTGATACGAAGCTTAATGCTAATCGCTGAAGTAACCCTTTAACTATAACCAAAAATATTAAATTAAAAGCTAATTGTATATATATAAATACTCAAATATAATAGTATATAAATATTAAAATAACACTGAAAACAGACAGTTAAATCTAAAGGAAAGAGAGAGGAAAGGGTTAAGAAAAACTAAATTATGACTGTTTTGTTGCAAGAAACCCTGAATATAATTAAATGGAATAAATTGAAAAACGACACATTCAACATGATTAAAGTTCACCTTCATCTGTTCCTTGAAGGCAAAGTATTTCCCAGAGCAGTTGAGCTCTCCGAGCAGCTGGGTTTTGCGCTGTTCCTGCAGGACGGAGTCCAGAGGTTTCCCACCAGGCACAAACGCGGACCCGAACAGCTGCTGGTACTGATCCAACACTTGAGCGGCCACACTCGCTATCTGAGACTGGTATTCCTGTACTGCCTGATTTTATTAATATATATTATTATTCATATTATTTAGCTATTTGGGGGACTCTTATGAAAAATGTGTCATATTTCACAGCCAAAGTCTTAATAAAACAGTTTTTCAAAAGCTCAGACAGTCAGTCTGTGTATTAGTGGCGGTGTCTTATTAGTATTTTCTGCATGTTGCATCGTTACAACAGTAGGTGGCGGTAAATGAGCCGAACGGCTCTCTAATTGCTCTCACTGTAATTTGATGTCATACACCGATAGGTCTGCATAGTGCCGCCAGCTTAAGTCGAACACACCTAAAAAGTAACTGTCTGAATGAGCAAATCATTGAATCACTCACCTGATTCGTTCAAAAATGCTGATTCATTCTTACATATGCGGTTTTATTGTTTAATAATGCAACATTTCAATGTAGGGGACAAAGTGCTTAATTGTCATGAAAATATTGCTACAGTGAAAAAAAAAAAAAAAGTATTTAAATGGATGTGAAATATGACCCCGACATTTCATAGCAAATTTCAGACATTCTCTTTTGCCATGATAGTGTAAACTGTTATAGATAAATGATTACCCATAAATCTGACTGTGAGAGGAAAATATATGACAGAAATAGTGAGGAAAAAAGAACAAATGCTGTTTTTACTCTTTCTGCTCCCGCTGGCCGTCGAGGCAGAGGAGGTCTGGGAGGCACCAACTCCATCACGCTGTATCAGACAGAACGAATTCATCTCAAGCACTCTCTAGACATATTTTGAGGGCAAAACAATGATTTAAATTTGAAAGAAACTCTTTCCCATTACCGTTTAGCCAATTCCTCCGGTGGTCTCTTTGGAACCAACGGCTTTTCCAAAGCAATTTCAATAATAATGTATGATCTTGAATCGTCATACATCTGAGACAATAACAAAAGTGAATATCACACCTTACCAAGACTTGACTGCTTAATTTTGATGCATACTTGACAGAGGAACTGACCTGTCCCTCTGTGTTCACATATGGCTCCAGTCCAGTCACACTGTCAGACTGAGCAGCTTTTCCCTGGGAATCTGGCTATAGAAAGAAGACATCATTAGTCTTTTCTATGTAGTCTCATTACTTACTGTTTAAACTTACTTGAAATGTTTTGTGTGTATTAAAATAAACATGAGGCGACATTCTGAAAATATTTCATTTGCGCAATGTGATGTACTCAACCGTTCAAAAGTGTGGGGTCGTATTTTTAAAAAAAAAAAGATTTTTTTTTATTCAGCAAGGATGCATGAATTGATCAAAAGAGACAGTAAAGACAATGAGCTCTATTTTAACGGTCTGAGTGCATGGTCTGAAGCACATGGTGCAGGTGGACTTAGGGCGTGTCCGAATCTACTTTTGCTAGTTTAACGATTGTCGGCGCTCCAGGCGCATGGTCCAAAAGGGTCATACCCAGTCTCTTAATGAGTCATAGGTGTGTTTTGGGCGTAACGTGTAATAAACCAATCAGAGTCTCATCTCCCATTCCCTTTAAAAGCTAGTTGGCTTGCACCATGATGGATTCGCTATTTACATTGCGGAAATTGCGAGAGGAAAGACTGAGCGCTTCTTCAGAGAGAAATCCTTTTATTTTAATATTTAAAAAATGTTTGTGTGCTGCTGCGCATCCCTGTGTGTGTAATAAGCAGAGAGTATACATGTTGTGGACCCGCCTATAGGCGCATGTAACTAACATGCTCTTTAAATAACAAAAAATACTGCGCTATTGACTTTAGACCAGGTTTTTGTTGGTCAATGGTTTTCAGTTGCCTCAAATTAACAACGCGCCAACAATGCGCCTGAACACACCTCGTTTTCAGACCAGCACGCCCA
Source organism: Gobiocypris rarus (assembly GCA_023029165.1). Classification (NCBI taxonomy): domain Eukaryota; kingdom Metazoa; phylum Chordata; class Actinopteri; order Cypriniformes; family Gobionidae; genus Gobiocypris; species Gobiocypris rarus. The sequence continues at coordinate 9,265,556 of CM040934.1, read as the reverse complement.
TGTGAAAACAGATGGGCACGAGTGCATTTGCCATTTAAACAACGTGGTGATGGATGTGAAAATGTTAACTACGTCGGGCTGAAACTGGCAAAAAAAATGCCTGCTGTCGCATTGCGTCGGGTGTATGACAGGGCCCACAGTTACAAAAGTTTCTATTGAAAAAAATGCTGTTTTTTTTCTATTTATCAAAGATAAATTCTGAACAAAATGTATTATGTTACCACAAAAATATGAAGCAGCACAACTGTTTTGAACATTGATAATAACCATAAATGTTTCTTGAGTATAAAATCATCATATTAGAATGATTTCTGAAGGATCATGTGACAATGAAGACTGGAGTAATGATGCTGAAAATTCAGATTTTGTCCCAGGAATAAATGACACGTTAAAATATTAAAACAAACATTTTTACTGTAGTTTTTGATCAAATAAATGCAACCTTGGTGAGCAAAAGAGACTTTAAAAAATATCTATTACAACCCCAAATTTTTGAAAATGTATTGTAATTCAGTGACAATGGATTTTCAGTGAGAAAGAAAAAAATAGAAGGGCAGAGCAATTGAGATTTATTTAATATCTCAAATAGTTTCTAAGGGTACGTTTACACAACAAAAAACTTCACACAACGTAAAAGTTTTTCCTTTGCGTTTTTCCGCGTACAGACGACAACATTGTCAAAATGATCCTTGTTCACAGGGATCCGCGAAAATGACTACAATGCTGTATTATTTATGCCAGGCCAGTAGATGATGTCACTTTGTACTCATAACCATGACGTCACCATCAGACGATAATCACTTTCAAAAACTTGCACTTTGAAACCCATTTTCAACAAGTTTTCAGGCCCCCAAAATGCAATAGTAATGTAAATGAACGGCCAAAACGCATAAAACGTGAAAACGGCCCCTAAAATGGAGAGTAAATGGAGACTTTTGGGGATTCTCAAGTCTCCTTTCCCATTAGAAAAAAAACTACAGAAATTTCAGTGTCTCAAACCATGCTTAGATTCAAGAAAACTTAGAAGTCAAAGTATCAAAAGTCATAGATCTCAATACAAACTCAAACATGGGGGAATATGATAAAAGGTGTGTGTTTGTGTGTTGATTCAGCGGCTGTTATTTGTCTAGCGGGCAGCTGCGGTGTCAGATGCTCGGTTGGTGGAGTGGCGGTGTGTTCCTCGCCTCTCTCCGTCTGCTGCGGAGCCACGGGGCGTCAGAGAGGGGCAGATGAGCAAAGGAGATGATTCACCACACTGCGACAAGGCCGACAATCTGCTGCTATTACAGCTAATTGGTTTGGGAAGCGTGCCTCGGCCACAGATCCGGATTTAATTAGGGGGGATTTAAAAACCGAGCCTCAATGCCGTGCTGAAAGGGGAAGAGATGGCATCTGCTCCAAATGATCTTATCCCATGAATTCTGAGGTCTCATTTGGGTAAAACGTATGCTTTGTGTGCGTGACTTTGAGGAACATTGTACTGCTCTGAAGTTGCTTTTCATAGCTCATAAGTGACTTAATGTTGTGTTCTAAGTTAGTATCATCTTTATCTCAGATGTTTCTCCTACAACTTCTTGGGAGAAATCAAAATAGTTGTCAACCAGAGAGCTATCGATAGTGACTTAGGTCATTTTATTATAGAGAATTTGATGAGAAACATTTGAGCTTATCTTGAAATCTCTGACATTTGTTTGAGATGTCTTTGTTATCTGAGCAGACTTTTGAAGCAGTGAAATTTCAAACAAGTACAGAAGGAGAAGCTATTGAGATATTAATAAGATCTGATTCGTCATACCTTTTTGGAAACATCTTTGTTTCCTCTTTGGTTTTCAAAGGTTTTACTCGGAAACGCCCTTAATGAGTCGACGGAGGAATTGGCTCGAGTTCGGCCCAGTGCCGGCGGTGCTCTGCTGAGCTCCTTCAGAACGCTGTAGGTCCTCTGAGTCTGAACAGCACATAAAAAACGATTCACTGTCAAAGGATCAATCATAAAGGTGCAGTGTGTAGAATTTATGGGGCTCTACTGACAGAAATGCAATATAATATGCATAACTATGTTTTCAGTGGCGTATAAAGAGCTTAGATAATAAACCGGTATGTTTTTATTACCTTAAAAAACATTTCTATCTCCATACACCCTTACAGTGAAGTCCCCATTTTGAGCCGACATGTTTCTACAGTTGCCCTAAACGAACAAACTTCTCTATAGAGCTAGTCGCTCTCTGTTGTCTCAGACAACGAAATCTTTGTCCTGTTTCGGCCACCGTAGCTTCTCTATGTGCTTTGAAAGTGAGGGGTGAGCGTTTTGTGATTGCAATTCACAACCTCACCACTAGTACAATTTAGCACATTTTATGTACACTTATAATAATAATAATAATTTGTTACATTTATATAGCGCTTTTCAAGGCACTCAAAAAGCTTTACATATAGAAGGGGGGAATCTCCTCAACCACCACCAATGTGCAGCATCCACCTGAATGATGCGACGGCAGCCATATTGCGCCACAACGCCCACCAAACACCAGCTGATTGATGGAGAGGAGATAGAGTGATGAAGCCAATCATATATATATATATATATATATATATATATATATATATATGGGGATGATTAGGAGACCATGATGGACAGTGGCCAATGGGCAAATCTGGCCAGGATGCCAGGGTTACACCCCTACTCTTTATCGAAGGACATCCTGGGATTTTTAATGACCACAGAATGTCAGGACCTCGGTTTAACGTCTCATTCGAAGGACAGTGCTCTTTGACAGTATAGAGTCCCCATCACTATAATGGGGCGTTTGGACCCACACAGACCACAGAGTGAGCACCCCCTGCTGGCCTCACTAACACCTCTACCAGCAGCAACCTAGTTTTCCCAGTTGGTCTCCCATCCAGGTACTAACCAGGCTCAGCCCTGCTTAGCTTCAGTGGCAAACCAGTCTTGGGCTACAGGGTGATATGGCTGCTAGCACTTAAATGTTTTCAGAAAAATAAAAATGATGCAGTGTTATTTTTTTGAGGTTCACCAAAAATGAACATTCTGTCATTAATTATTCACCCTCATGTCATTCCAGACCTGTAAGACTCTTGTTCATTTTTGGAACACAAATTAAGATCTTTTTAAAGAAATCTGAGCGCTTCTGTCCCTACATTGACAGCTACATAACCACCACTTTGACGCTTCAAAAAGGTCATAAAGACATTGTAAAACTAATCCATATGAATTGAGTGGTTTAGTCACATTTTCTGAAGACACGATTGCTTTATATAATTAAAGGTTGAATTTAGGCTTTTCTTTAACATATAAACATTTTTCAACTCAACTCAATCATGTTCGCTTGATGTGCGGGAACCAATGAGGTTCATTCTTGTGTTACACAGCACGTTTGAGCTTCAGCAAGAACCAATGAGGTTCATTCTTGTGTTACGCAGCACGTTTGAGCTTTAGCAAGGACCAATGAGGTTCATTCTCATGCTACGCAGCACGTTGGAGCTTCAGCAAGAACCAATGAGGTTCATTCTCATGTGTTACGCAGCACGTTGGAGCTTCAGCAAGAACCAATGAGGTTCATTCTTGTGTTACGCAGCACGTTGGAGCTTCAGCAAGAACCAATGAGGTTCATTCTCATGCTACGCAGCACGTTTGAGCTTCAGCAAGAACCAATGAGGTTCATTCTCGTGTTAGGCAGCACGTTTGAGCTTCAGCAAGAACCAATGAGGTTCATTCTAGTGTTACGCAGCACGCTTGAGCTTCAGCAATAACCAATGAGGTTCATTCCCGTGTTACACAGCACGCTTGAGCTTCAGCAAGAACCAATGAGGTTCATTCTTGTGCTCGCCACGTTTGAGCATCAGCAATAACCAATTAGGTTCATTCTCATGCTACGCAGCACGCTTGAGCTTCAGCAAGAACCAATGAGGTTCATTCTCATGCTATGCAGCACGTTTGAGCTTCAGCAAGAACCAATGAGGTTCATTCTCGTGTCAGGCAGCATGTTTGAGCTTCAGCAAGAACCAATGAGGTTCATTCTAGTGTTACGCAGCACGTTTGAGCTTCAGCAAGAACCAATGAGGTTCATTCTCGTGTTATGCAGCACGTTTGAGCTTCAGCAAGAACCAATGAGGTTCTTTCTAATGTTACGCAGCACATTTGAGCTTCAGCAAGAACCAATGAGGTTCATTCTCGTGTTACGCAGCACGTTTGAGCTTCAGCAAGAACCAATGAGGTTAATTCTCATATTACGCAGCATGTTTGAGCTTCAGCAAGAACCAATGAGGTTCATTCTTGTGTTACGCAGCATGCTTGAGCTTCAGCAAGAACCAATGAGGTTCATTCTTGTGTTACGAGCACGTTTGAGCTTCAGCAAGAACCAATGAGGTTCATTCTTTTGTTACGTAGCATGTTTGAGCTTCAGCAAGAACCAATGAGGTTCATTCTTGTGTTACGCAGCACGTTTGAGCTTCAGCAAGAACCAATGAGGTTCATTCTTGTGTTACGCAGCACGCTTTGAGCTTCAGCAAGAACCAATGAGGTTCATTCTTTTGTTACGTAGCATGTTTGAGCTTCAGCAAGAACCAATGAGGTTCATTCTCATGTGTTATGCAGCACGTTTGAGCTTCAGCAAGAACCAATGAGGTTCATTCTTGTGTTACGTAGCATGTTTGAGCTTCTGCAAGAACCAATGAGGTTCATTCTCGTGTTATGCAGCATCTATATGACATGTGATATATGTTTTGAAAAAATAACTATATTTTAGCATAAACATACATCGCTAGACAGGTTCTGAACATAATCTAGCTTATATTTATAATTAATTCACTGCTAAAATGTTGCATCTATATGTAACAATAAAAGTATTTAACATAATGCCTTTTAAATGACATTAAAAAAGTAAATGTCAGAAAAATACTTTCATAAATACCAGTATTGATGTAGTAAAATGAAGACCTTGTCTTGTCATGTCATCATCAGTCTCCCAATTTGTAGTGAGCCAGGGTCCTTTACTGTTCTTACCAGTGCCCGAATTCCTGTACATATACTAATTCATAACATAGGGAACTTGGGAGCTAATTGAGACGCATTTAAATCCTTCATTCGCCCATTTTTTATTTTTTTCTCCCAAAAGAAACAAAAAACAAAACTTAAGTAATTTTAATTTTCATGTAAATATATCTTAATTTAAGAATTTGAATATATTTCAGGAAAACTGAAAAATACTGAGTAAGAAAATAATTTTTGCAGTGATCTGAAAGTGTTGCAGTTTAATGCAGTGGTGTATCATTTCTGATCTTTATTTGATGCAATGTGCATATGACTTATATTCACTCGCCTTACTCAGTAGATCAGACTCATAAAATGGGTAGATTTTGTACACCCCATGTATACGCCGTACTCCAGGGTATAACAATGGCACCAGATCCATGTAAACCACTCCATGAAATGAGATCTGTGTCTCATCCTCCCCCTACAGCACACACAAGCAAAATTGTTTTCTGTTTATCAATAAGTTATTGCTTTCTTATTTTGAGTTTAGAGTGCCATCTTGAGATATGTTAAAGTTCAGGACATTTCACACCATCTTGTCTCTGGCTGTTCTCCCCCCTTTGGTTGGTACTGTCTGATTGGCTTTCATGATCTCAACAGGCCACAGTCTGCATTCTGCAATCCTGCGGGACAGACTAAAAAAAGTGGAAGCCATCATTGTAGAACATGATGAATAATGACAAGTTGAGTGCATTAATTAAAAGAGGTGTTTACCCACCAGGTCACACCTCCTGCATCAATAAAGCAACGACGTGCCGTATCCCAGCTCACCCTTTTCTCATCACACTCCACGTTTGCTCTGAAATCCTGGTCCTACAACCCACACACAAATCAATGTGATGACATACTGTATATTCCTTTCACACTCATCACTGTGGCTCAGATCACCTCTATGTCGGTATAGTCTCCGTGATCCGTGTCTGTGGGTTCTGATTCAATATAAAGGCCCTGAATGAACTCGGCACCTGGTGCAAGAAGAGGCCCCAAGGGCCATTTTCTGGGTCTTGGCACTGGTTCCCGCTCACCACCCATTTTTAAGACGCCACTGGAGAACAAAAGCACTTGCTCTTTCTGAAAAGAATCAGAATGGCATGAAACTTTGTGGCTTTTGTGGCACTTGCTTTGTAAACAGAAGTAAAACACTGTATTAATTGAAAATAATATTAAATATTTTTATAATTTAGAGGTGAATATTGTCTAGTGCCACACAAAACTAAAATACAAAAAAAGAAAGAATAAATATTGTTGAAACAAAATATAGTACATTAATTTCATAAAATTTTCAAAAACTACGCGTTTTAACCGCCAAGGTCCCCAAGTAAGGAATGCCAGTGACTTGAAGGGATAGTTACTAAAGCGAAAATTCTGTCATCATTTACCCTCAAGTTGTTCCAAACATGTATGAATTTCTTTCTTCTGCTGAACATTAAGAAAATGAAGAAGCAGCGAGAATACTTTTTATGCGAAAATAACAACTTTATTTAACAATTTCTTTACGTCTGTGTCAGACTCCTAACTGTTGACGTTGTAAATACAATCTGTATTTAGTACGTCATGCAGTTGGATGCTGACACAGGAGCTGGCCTACTTAAATGCAAGTATAAAAAGTATTATTGTCGCTTCATAACATTAAGGTTAAACCACTGGAGTCACATTGACTATTTTATCAATGTCTTCCCTATCTTTCTGGACCTTGAAATTGTTGAAATTAAAACTTGAAATTAAATTGCTGTCTATGGAGAAGTCAGAAAACTCTTGGAGTTCATAAAAAATAGCGTAATTTGTTTTCCGAAGATGAACGAAGGTCTTATGGGTTTGGAACGACATGAGCGTGAGTAATTAATGACAGAAATGTCATTTTGGGGTAACTAACCCTTTTAAAGTGTCTTGCTTCTTGTGATCTGATGAATCAGTACTGATGAATCACTTGAAATGCCAAATAAACACAACCACTTGTCTTACTGTGGCTGAGACAGGCATCTGCAGGGCAGCTACGTAGCTGGATGGAGGAGTGGAGGCAGGATTCCAGACCTCAGGAACAGAATACACTGTCTCAACGGTGACCATCAGCACATTGGAGCCAGAGCGCTGGGCATCAGAGAGCAACGGCTCCGGAACGCTCACCATCACATCTAGTGTGGACTGTACATGGAAACACACACTAAATATAAAACTATATTTACAAACATACTAAATTAGTAGTGCAAAAATTGTTGTTATGAAAGTCATTTTACTTTTGCACCATCCTCATGTATAGCAGCATCTGCTGGTGATCCGGGCACCGCGTGTAGTAGCACAGTGGATGAGAAGCTACACTGACCTAGAATAAAAATTGCACCGCAGCCTCAAATCTCAAGAATATGAGAATCCATAAAATGTGTCAAGTTTGAATAAAATGAAATGGTTTTACCTCGCAACAGTGGCAGTAGGTCCACAACGGCTTGCCCCAGGACAGCAGTTTTCTCCTCTTTTTGTTTTTTCTCTTTTGGTAAGATCTCAAGCACCGTTACTGAGGGCACACATGCATTTCTGCTTACATTTAACCATGACCAATATATCTATGTCTTAAAGGAACACTCCACCGTTTTTAGAAATAGAAAGGGCTTATTCAACTTCTTTCCTACATTTAGATATGTGGGCAAATGCATTTTTGTCTCAGTGCATGCATTGTTTTAGTTTGGCAGGGTCACCGCTCTCTTAGCTTAGCATAATGAATGGAATCCTGTGTTGCCAGCTAGCATGTCCAGAGTAAAAGTGATAAAAAAAAATTACACCTAATTACTTCTTGTGGCCTGCGTATTCATAACGAATACAAATAGCGATGTAGATTAAGACCAGGTGATTTCCTAGCCAGATATTAACTTGGGACTATATTATGGGGAAGCACAGGCGAAGCACTGCTACTTGGGCACAGAGATATCACGCAACACTAGCCTAGAAATTTAGACGCACCCTAGCGGCAGAATTTATTTTGCCGCAAGTGTAGTCTAGCAACTCTCGGTAGACCTGAGAGCTGGAAAAACCAAACTCTGGTCAGGCCAATCACAGCATGTGTAGAGTCGGTGGGCGGGCTTAACATAATGACGGTATGTCATGGCAGAGTTGCAGAGGTTCTGCGTGCTACTCGTAAACAAAGAAGCTGATGAAAAGCAGTCTTTTGAATCGGCTTTGGCCGCGACTCTGGAAGACTTGGAGTTAAGCTTTTCTTTGTGAAAAGAACAAAGAATGGCACTGAAGTCATTCTTAAGAAAAGAAGATGTGTTCGGAGTTTTGCCGACCAGATACGGCGAAAGTCTATCTACTAACGTTAGCTCGGCTTCACCTTCTTCTTCGCTCTGGTTGGTTGTGGCGCTATCCAAATGCATGCAGAGGGACAACTGAAAGACAACTGTTTATCCCGCCCCTCGGATTGAGCCCTGTCAATGGTGAGTTTCCAGACCCAACATCTTGACGTCGGTCTGGCTTGTCAGGCTAACGCAACACATGAAATCCCCAAACATCCGTCAAAATACCGGCATATGTTGTGCATGTGTTGCGTGATATCTCTGCGCCCAAGTAGCAGTGCTTCGCCTACAACTACGCAGTACAAGTTACGCAAGTTATGTAATCAGATTACTTTTTTAAGTAACTAATAAAGTAATGTGTTACTTTTATAGTAATGAGTTACTTTTTCAAATGCAAGTTACTAAGTTGTTTTCCCATTCTCAGCTCTTCTGTCCCCATGTTGAGAGAAATCTGAAGTAAATGCAGAGGCGTTGTGTGTGCTGTGTGAACATGAACATGATGCCTCTGAGAAGGCATTTACTCATCTCACTTGCACAAAAACAGATTCAGTATTCCTCAAAATATATAAAATAGTGAAATGCAAACTCTGAATATTACGCAAACCTGCAATAATTAAATATGTTAAATAATGCAAATATATTTTATGCATTTAATTTAACTTTATTAGTGTATTTGCTGTTGACCTTCGATGATTACATTTTACCATATCAATAAGCAAAAAAACAAAACAAAAAAACATTACATTAGTGTTTCCTTTTTCTGATTTTAATGCTGAAGTATCTTTTCTTCTCCTGCATCCTATTCTTCTGCGATCCAGAATGGCTGCACAGTTGAAAAGGTTGTTTGAGCTGCACCCTCTACTGTACACGTGTTTCAATTTGCATTTCCTTCAGCCTGAGGCTTATTCATTTAACTTTCGGTGTGAATGATCCTTAACATTTGCCGTTGGTTTTCAAAAAATAAACAAGCAATCCCAGCCCAGATGAGAAAAAGTAATGCATAGTTAATTACTTTCCATAAAAAAAACTAACTTAGTAATGCAATTACAAACCCAATTCCAAAAAGTTGGTACACTGTACAAATTGTGAATAAAAAAGGAATGCAATAATTTACAAATCTCAAACTTATATTTTAATCACAATAGAATATAGATAACATATCAAATGTTGAAAGTGAGACATTTTGAAATGTCATGCGAAATATTGGCTCATTTTGGATTTCATGAGAGCTACACATTCCAAAGAAGTTGAGACAGGTAGCAATAAGAGGCCGGAAAAGTTAAATGTACATAAGGAACAGCTGGAGGAACAATTTGCAACTTATTAGGTCAATTGGCAACATGATTGGGTATAAAAAGAGCCGCTCAGAGTGGCAGTGTCTCTCAGAAGTCAATATGGGCAGAGGATCACCAATTCCACTAATGCTGCGGCGAAAAATAGTGGAGCAATACCAGAAAGTTTGAAGTTATCATCATCTAACAGTGCATAATTTCATCCAAAGATCCAAAGAATCTGGAAAAATCTCTGTGCGTAAGGGTCAAAGCCGGAAAACCATACTGGATGCCTGTGATCTTCGGGCCCTTAGACAGCACTGCATCACATACAGGAATGCTACTGTAATGGAAATCACAACATGGGCTCAGGAATACTTCCAGAAAACATTGTCGGTGAACACAATCCACCGTGCCATTCGCTGTTGCCGGCTAAAACTCTATAGGTCAAAAAAGAAGCCATATCTAAACATGATCCAGAAGCGCAGGCGTTTTCTCCTGGCCAAGGCTCATTTCAAATGGACAGTGGCAAAGTGGAAAACTGTTCAGAGGTCAGACGAATCAAAATTAGAAGTAATTTTTGGAAAACTGGGACGCCATGTCATCCGGACTAAGGAGGACAAGGACAACCCAAGTTGTTATTAGCGCTCAGTTCAGAAGCCTGCATCTCTGATGGTATGGGGTTGCATGAGTGCGTGTGGCATGGGCAGCTTACACATCTGGAAAGGCACCATCAATGCTGAAAGGTATATCCAAGCTCTAGAACAACATATGCTCCCATCCAGACGTTGTCTCTTTCAGGGAAGACCTTGCATTTTCCAACATGACAATGCCAGACCACACACTGCATCAATTACAACATCATGGCTGCATAGAAGAAGGATCCGGGAACTGAAGTGGCCAGCCTGCAGTCCAGATCTTTCACCCATAGAAAACATTTGGCGCATCATAAAGAGGAAGATGCGACAAAGAAGACCTAAGACAGTTGAGCAACTAGAAGCCTGTATTAGACAAGAATGGGACAACATTCCTATTCCTAAACTTGTCTCCTCAGTCCCCAGACGTTTGCAGACTGTTATAAAAAGAAGAGGGGATGCCACACAGTGGTAATCATGGCCTTGTCCCAACTTTTTTTTAGATGTGTTGATGCCATAAAATTTAAAATCAACTTATTTTTCAATTAAAATTATACATTTTCTCAGTTTAAACATTTGATGTCATCTATGTTGAATTCTGAATAAAATATAGAAATTTGAAACTTCTACATTATTGCATTCTGTTTATATTCACAATTTGTACAGTGTCCCAACTAGTTTCAGTGTAGTTTCTTTTTTAGGAAGTAACACAATATTGTAATGCATTACTTTTAAAAGTAACGTTTCCCAACATTGAACACTGAATTGGCCTTAAAGATTGTGGTATAGGCTATATGGATGGATGGATAGTAAATGGATAGAAAAATATAAATTTTTCAAGCTAGATTTGAACTGCACTATAATATTTTTTTACTTAATATTTTTGTCTCGTTATAATAAATATCTAACAATTCTTACATCTACAAAACAGTATATCAAAATTAAGTAGCTAAGTTTATGCTTAAAATAAGAAAAATATCTGTCAGTGGGGTGAGAAAAATAATGTTGTATCTTTAAAATAAGTTTTTCTGACACCAATAGTACATATTCTTTCTTGTTTTAAGCATAAACTAACTAAATTTTTATTTTATTTACTTATTTTTAGGAAATGAGAAATTTGCTTCTCAAGTAAATGTATCTTGATTTAAGAATGTCTAGATATTTGTATTGGAAAACAAGACAAAAAGATTGAGTAGGTAATGTTTTTTTTTTTTTTTTTTGCAGTGTGGGGGCTTCGAGAATCAGCACAAAAAAGCTAAAACAACAAACAAATCGTTGTGAACGTTTTATACTCACGTATAACAGGTTTATGTGCCACATCATCCAGTGTATGTGCTACTTCTGAGCATTCAAAAGTACAGGTGAAGTTGTAAACCACATCTTTGTCCACAGCAATGTCCAGTTTTTGTGAGTCTCCCAACATAGAGCCATTGAACTCCATCCGAACAAAACTGAGACATGAATCAGTCCTACTGCCTCTCTGAAATAATCACAAAAGAGTGTAAAAAATAAATAAAAACCTATTTATAACAGCAAACAGCAAATCTTATAACAACCTCTTACAAAGATTTTCATAAAGCCAAAATATGTACCACTGCAAAAATCATAATATATCAATATCTCGTTAAAATAGTGCATGAAGCTTCCAGAATCTCGCTGTTGTTTTGTTTATTTATTTGTTTGTTTTTGTCAAGTAAGTGGTAGTTAATGCCATGTTAGTTTTATTATTATATTTTAGTGCCATCGTTTTATTGTAGCAACAGCGATATGGGAGACCGGGCTAGTTGTCACACTATTTACTGCATTGAATAATTATCAGGGTAGGTTTATTTGTGAAAGTTAGTTTCTTCTCTAATTTTAGACAGAACTGGGTGTTTAAGCCATTTAGCAAGAGAGAACAAGAATTTAAGACCGTAACGTTACGTTACATTACACAGTGATATAACGTTAGCCGTTCCTAGAGTGACAACTAGCCCCGGTTATGGTTTCCATGGTTTTGCAGGAGACAGAGTAAATATCTCGTCAGAGGATTTTATTTAAGTGATTGTAACATGATTTTAGTGACTTACCAAATGATTTCCAGAGAGAACAGTGATCTGCACTGGAACACCTCTCCCAAACTCTCTCTGATTCTCCATGTTGAAAAACTAAATGCGTTTCTCGGTTTCTCCTCAACAAGTGGCGCACTTGTTCCCACAGCAACGACGCTCCGTGTCAGTCTCGCGATATTTGAGACGAGCTGGCGTTTGTGAGAAGTCGGTCTGCGCGGTCTGAGTTCGGAAGTTTGACGCAGAATTTTCCGTGTTCGTCTGACTTTATTTTGACAGTCAGAGTTACATACGATTCATTTAAACACTCAACGAGCTGAAGGTACATAAAGGATGGATAAAGGAAAGTGAAACCTGTGTATTTGGACACCAGCGTGTTCTTCCGGGCGGGTAACTTGAATGACATCATGATAAGAGTCTTGCATATTCATATTGGCCAAATGATACACATTGTGCATTATAAATGGCTGTTTGATGACTGAACTTAATGTCTTGGTGAACTTCGTGTCATCTGTAATATTTCTACTTGTGTAAATGCATAACTAACGTTATAGCATTTATAACTTCCATGCGTACATATTCATTTTAACCTGAAATTGTCACACTTATGTTATTTGTCACCTATACACACAGTACAGTTGCTATAGGCTTTCAGTTCTTGTGTATTTTCTCAGATATTGAGCATGTCTCTTCAAGCTGTTGAAGAAGCTGTCAAGATGTGCAAAGCTGAAGAATCAAGACTCACTGAAAGCATCAGGCAGTGCAAGGAGATATTGCGCTCAATGTAAGATATTAAAAGGAATAGTTCACCCAAAAATAAAAATGTTGTCATCATTTATTCACCCTCATGTTGTTCCAAACCTGTATTAACTTCATTCTTCTGTTTAACATAAAATATGATATTTTGAATAATGTCGGTAACCAGACAGTCTCAGGTCCCCATTGACTTCCATAGTAGTTTTTCCCCTTCATACTATGGAGGTCAATTGGGTCCTTCAACTGTTTGGCTAACCATATTCTACAAAATATATTCTTTTGTGTTCAGCAGGGGAAAGAAATTCATACAGGTTTAAAACAACCTTAGGGTGAGTAAATGATGACAGAAATTTCTTTTTAGGGTGAACTATCCCTTTAAGTGGGTTTTCTTATTGTTGCGGCATACTTGTCTTGGAAAAGAGGGTTACATTTTGTTGAATGTCATATTTGTGCAGGAGAACACGTGTGACAGAACCCAGTGAGGTGGAAACTGCCGCAGCCATCAGCACTAAAGATGGTTAGAGGAAAATCATATCTGTGAGTGTGACACTGGAGCACAAAACCAGTCATAAGTCACATGGGTATATTTGTGGCAATAGCCAACAATACACTGTATGGGCCAAAATTATCAATTTTTCTTTTATGCCAAAATCATTTGGATATTAAGTAAAGATCATGTTCCCTTAAAATATCCTTCTGTAAATATGTCAAAAATGTGTTATTAATAGTAATATGCTTTGATAAGGACTTAATTTTACTAGATTTTTTTTCTCTGCCAAATATTGTCATATCCTAACAAACCACACATCAATGGAAAGCTTACTTTTTAAGCTTTCAGATGTTGAATAAATCTCAATTTCAAGAAATTGTCCCTTATGACTGGTTTTGTGGTACAGGGTCACATTTATCTTTATTTGTCATATAATCCCATGTTATATATTACACAATATATATTTGTCTCTGCTTTCTAAAACAGACATTCCAGCTGAAGAAAAACAAGAAATTGAATTGTTGGAGCAGGTTTTAAAAAAAGCACTGAAAATCCGCAGCACATCTGAGGCTCAGAAAGAACTTCACTCTGACAGCAACCAAAAAAAACACCCCAATGAGAGCAAAAATCGACCTCTCATTAATTGTACTGTTAAAGAAGAAGATAAAAGAAAACCTGTGAAATCTTTGCCCCCCTCAGAGACGTGCAAAAAACCCAATCATCACAGACGAGCAGCTGGAGGGAACGCGACCCACGGGGAAGTTCTGGTCCGGAAATTACCGACTGCTCATCCAGTGTTCAAAGGAAGGCCATCAGTCCCAAAGACCGCTCCAGTGAAGATATCTTCCACAGCATCCCAGCCGAAGATGTGTGTCAAAGCCACCAATGCTAAAGATAATTCCCCATCAGTCTCCTGCCAAGAAGTGTCTGGCAAAGATGGGAAATTCACAACGGGAAATACGCAGTCTGATGCACAATGGTAGGTATATGATTAGATATTCTTTTTGCTGCGTCCAAATATGAAATTAATCTTTAATCAAATGCGTTCAACTTTCAAAAGTTTGGGGTTGGTATGGAAAAAAAAGAATACTTTTATCCAGAAAGGAAAAAGCATTAAAAGATCAAAATTGAGTAAAGACATTTATAATGTTACAAAAGATTTCTATTCTAATAAATTGTGTTCTTTGAACGTTCTATTCATCAAAGAATCCTCAAATGTATCAGGGTTTCCACAAAAATATGAAGCAGCACAACTGTATTCAACACGGATAATAATCAGAAATTTGTCTTGAGCATCAAATCATCATATCAGAATGATTTCTGAAGGATCATGTGACTCTGAAGACTGGAGGAATGATGCTGACAATTCAGCTTTGATTACAGGAATAAATTACATTTTAAAATATGTTACATCAGAAAACCTTTTGATTAAAATTCTAATAATATTTAACAATTTTCCCATTTTTACTATTTTTTTAATCAAATAAATGCAGCCTTGGTGAGCAGAAGAGACGCAAAACATTGAAATCCTACTGATCCCAAACTTTTGAATGGTGTTGTATATGTATTATATAATATATATGAAATATTTTTTTCCATCAAATGTAGCTTTTATGGCTTTTCTTTGTTGCTAGGATATCGTCTCCTTTGTTACCAGTCTGGCGAGCACAAAGAACAAAACAGATACGGTCAGTCTAATGTTGTCTTTTAAAGCAAAGGAATATTTTTGGTTAATTACAAGCTAAGTACTATCGGTATTTGTGGCATGATATCGATTAGAATGACTCAT
Source organism: Gobiocypris rarus (assembly GCA_023029165.1). Classification (NCBI taxonomy): domain Eukaryota; kingdom Metazoa; phylum Chordata; class Actinopteri; order Cypriniformes; family Gobionidae; genus Gobiocypris; species Gobiocypris rarus. The sequence continues at coordinate 9,250,233 of CM040934.1, read as the reverse complement.
ACTTTAAAATCATGCCACAGTACAATGGAAGTAAACGAAGCAACGCAGTAAACCTTTTATTAAAGCAACATGATGAAGTATGTTAACATGAGCATCATATTCAAGATTTTTACTATTTATTTATGATGTAAAGAGTATAGAGTAGTACTGCATCCTTCATATCTCTGAAGAGTCTTTAGAATTAGCAGATTTATAAAAGACAGATACGCTGTAGCGATTCTTTCTGAAAACAGCCAAACTTGTGAAGGCGGAGTGGGCGGAGCTAAAGAGTCATGAACACACCCACACACACAATATATATATATATATATATATATATATATATATATATATATATATATATATATATATATATCATCACATTATCCCTGGAACTCTTTTGATTCACTATACGTTTGTGCTTTATATGCACTTGCGTGCTGATTGCCAACAAAACAGACATTTTTCACTCATCGCCTGAGGTTTCAACACATGACCGGGAATAAACAAACAAACTTGCAGAACTCAAACAAACTGCATCCACTGTTACATTAACTCTTTCCCCACCAGCGTTTTTAAAAATGTTGCCAGCCACTGCCAGGGTTTTTGACCATTTTCACCAAAATGTAATAACCCATAAAATATTTTGTTTTTTGAATATCTGAATATGCAAGAAATATATATCAAAAGAAAGAGCTGACTCTCTTCTTTTAAACAAAAAAAGGTTTTATTCTAGCTTCATGCATACTTTTTTAATCAACACTAGAATATGGGTAAGTTTCATAAAAAAGCAACATTTTGAACAAAAAGCTGAGAAAATCACGTTTTTGTGAAAGACTACATTCAGATCAGATTCAGAACGATGATCAAACACAGATGGAGTAGATCGAGTCCATCAACACCCCTAATGCTTGCACAGTCCTGTAGCTCGCCCTGGGTCCACATTTCTGATTCTGTACTCACTCACAAAATGCACAATAGCGTCCCCTAGCGTCTAACAGTGAAAACACGGAAACACGGAAAATTCTGTGTTTGGCTGGGAGGCTTTTTCTCACAAATAACAGAAAATTCTGTTTGGCGGGAAAGAGTTAATGCTGGGTTATTTGAAAAGCTGAACAAGGTTATCTTTCCCTCACAACCAAAAACACTTCTTTAGTGACATTGTTGATCTTGTGGTCTAAAAACTAAGTGTATTTTGCACAGAAATACTCCATCACACGCCCAAATCGTTTTTTGACATTTTAGCCATGTTTAGCATGAGATTCCGACTTTTTAACAGTGTCAATAAGTCAGAATGCATGAAATAGCATTAGACCCCCTGCCCCCTTTTTAAATCAAATGATATTGAATATATTCAGAATATTTCTTTTCTTTAAGTGTATGTGTTCTTTCAGATCGTGGAAAAAAGTGTTAACCCAGCAATCAAAGCCAGTGCCAGAGAGAACTCAGTTCATGGAGAGACTGCGGACAACTGTATCCTTCAGATCAATCCCTGTTGCATTTGACCAGACATGATCAATGCATCCATCTAATCATTTCTCCTATTGATGTGGTTTTAATCCTGATCTAGGAATAAACTGCACACTATAGAGTGGTGCTTTGTGACCAAATATCCTGACCACACCCCAGACCTTATTTCATGCAATTTACCAAAAACACTTTTAAAAAACCCATTGACTTCTGGACGATGGAACCTCTTTTCAGGGTTTTGGCCTACAAAAATAGTAGGGATGCACCGATGTATCGGCCGGTTTTTTATAAATTTTCATTATTCATTATAAAAGTTCATTATTTTCCATAATGTAATGATAAAAATTTAACTTTCATATATATTAGATTCATTGCACACCAACTGAAATATTTCAGGTCTTTTATTGTTTTAATACTGATGATTTTGGCATACACCTCATGAAAACCCAAAATTCCTATCTCAAAAAAATAGCATATTTCATCCGGCCAATAAAAGAAAAGTGTTTTTAATACAAAAAAAAGTCAACCTTCAAATAATTATGTTCAGTTATGCACTCAATACTTGGTGGGGAATCCTTTTGCAGAAATGTGTGGCATGGAGGCAATCAGCCTGTGTAGATTCTCTATGGGGTTCAGGTCAGGAGAGTTGGCAGGCCAATTGAGCACAGTAATACCATGGTCAGTAAACCATTTACCAGTGGTTTTGGCACAGTGAGCAGGTGCCAGGTCGTGCTGAAAAACAAAATCTTCATCTCCATAAAGCTTTTCAGCAGATGGAAGCATGAAGTGCTCCAAAATCTCCTGATAGCTAGCTGCATTGACCCTGCCCTTGATAAAACACAGTGGACCAACACCAGCAGCTGATATGGCACCCCAGACCATCTCTGACTGTGGGTATTTGACACTGGACTTCAGGCATTTTGGCATTTCCTTCTCCCCAGTCTTCCTCCAGACTCTGGCACCTTGATTTCCGAATGACATGCAAAATTTGAGCGACAGTCCAGTGCTGCTTCTCTGCAGCCCAGGTCAGGCGCTTCTGCCGCTGTTTCTGGTTCAAAAGTGGCTTGACCTGGGGAATGCGGCACCTGTAGCCCATTTCCTGCACACGCCTGTGCACGGTGGCTCTGGATGTTTCTACTCCAGACTCAGTCCACTGCTTCCGCAGGTCCCCCAAGGTCTGGAATCGGTCCTTCTCCACAATCTTCCTCAGGGTCCGGTCACCTCTTCGTTGTGCAGCGTTTTTGCTACACTTTTCCTTCCCACAGACTTCCCACTGAGGTGCCTTGATACAGCACTCTGGGAACAGCCTATTCGTTCAGAAATGTCTTTCTGTGTCTTACCCTCTCGCTTGAGGGTGTCAATTATGGCCTTCTGGACAGCAGTCAGGTCGGCAGTCTTACCCATGATTGCGGTTTTGAGTAATGAACTAGGCTGGGAGTTTTTAAAAGCCTCAGGAATCTTTTGCAGGTGTTTAGAGTTAATTAGTTGATTCAGATGATTAGGTTAATAGCTCGTTTAGAGAACCTTTTCATGATATGTACATTTTTGAGATAGGAATTTTGGGTTTTCATGAGCTGTATGCCAAAATCATCAGTATTAAAACAATAAAAGACCTGAAATATTTCAGTTGGTGTGCAATGAATCTAATATATATGAAAGTAAAATTTTTATCATTACATTATGGAAAATAATGAACTTTTATCACAATATGCACATTTTTGAGAAAGACCTGTATAATGTCTGCTGCGTAATCCAAGATTATAATATTGCTGCTACGCTGCTGTCTGCGTTTTAATGTTAATCAAACAATAAAAGACTTTACAAAAAATAGTGCTCACTACTCTTGACTAAATTAACTTTTGTAACTTAATAAGGATTAATTTCCACGATGCGGACAACGCAGATGGAATCCAGTCAAAAAATGGAATTTACTGCATAGTGGAATGCCAAGGAATTTGTCAAAGTTTTGATGCATAAATAAAACATAGGTCAGTACACTTAAATCAAATAGCGACATGTATTAGTGTTTGTGAATATTAAGCCGCAAAAAATATGAATCCTGCATGTTTCTGCATCTCTGTGAGTGGCGCAGACCCGCGGTTTCATTTACCTCACATACACACTGAAACTCGCTGTGTTTTTCAGCCTCTGCCACCTCAATATGAGGACATGAATGCATTTCCAGTCACTTCATGATCATTTTACCGTTTTATTTGACAAAATCTATCGTCATATTATAAACACATACACAGGAACTCTAAGGTCTTCATGGCAACCCATCAAAATAAAATTTCAGTTTAACAAAGGAATTGTGACTGGATTAATGTTGTGGCCTACGGTAGAATTTAGCTATGTCTCAATGTAATACTATATGCATTTCATTTATACAGTGAAGAATATGCAGTGTTATTTAACATTAAACTTTCTGTTTATTTCATATGTATCTTCCTCTGTTGTATTTATGTATTTATGTTGGCCTGCTGAATGTTAAATGGATCCAGTCTATGTTCATTAGAAATTATTTGATAATGCATCAATAAACTAGCTAGTAGGCTAGTTAATGTATGTTTTTTTACTTTGCTGATTTAAAATGACAACATTCCAAATAAGAGGACAAGTGACGGAATCGGCCAATAATTATTTGTTAAAATCGGCATCGGTAGCCCCCACCCCCAAATAAAAAGGTTTAAAAAAAGTCGGTGTATCCCTAAAAAATACATCATCCCTGCACCACTCAATTCAAAGGCATTGAAAGTGAAGGTTTGCGGTATAAATATACATCTAAGATTAAGATTATTATTATTTTGTTGTTGTATGTTCTTGACCTGCTGCTGTATCAGTTCCCATCAGATTGGCCTCCCAGATGTCCTGTTGATATCACAACAGAGCTGGACGTGCTTTCACAGCGTTGTCTTGACCTGACACACTGCTTCCATGAGCAGAGCCGCTCCACAGACTCAGACTCAGGTACTCGCGCTGGGGGCAGAAAGATGGAGGGCTGCAGGAAGACAGAAGTGTGTGGGTGGAAGTAGGGGGCTGAGAAATGAGCATCTGGACAATAAAGATCCGTCCAAGGATAACACTGTCATGTAGTCTTTATTCTTCTGAGTCACAGGACGTTTCACAGGCAGGCAGCTCATTTGGAGTAGATAGAGATAAAGAGATATGTGTTTGTTTGTGTGTGTCACAGTGACATCTCATGAGGGAGAATATGAGTCCTTGCGGATGCTGGAGGGTTTGGAGAGGATGACGGCAGAACTTCTTGCATGTGCTGATCAGCGGAAGAAAGGTACTTCACAGTCTCTCTCCAGTTGCCCTAACAATTTGACATCATTTTCAGGTCAGGGTTCATGAGCAGACACTTTGAATGAAAGCATCTGCTTAATAATGTCAATTTACCAAACAATTTAATTATATGGTTCAGGAAAAAGATTAATTTAACACACACTGACCTTTTGTGACAACATGCCCCATTAGTGCATTGTGTTATCACACTATAATAAGGTATTTTGTCACAAATTGGCTATTTAATGGCCAAAAATTTGAGTGTTAATTATACAATTATGAAGTACATTAGGCAAGGCAAGGCAAGTTTATTTATATAGCACATTTCATACACAATGGCAATTCAAAGTGCTTTACATAGAAAATGAGATTAAAATAGTGATAACATATGCATAAGAAATAAGAATACCATGTGTAAGAATTAAAATAAAAAACAGGATAATTAAAACAGTTGTAAAGATAATTTTAAAAATAAGAAGAAATAGAAATATACAGTTGTAGAAATAATTAAAAAGAATAAAATGATTATATATATAAAAAAATAATAATAATTATAAAATAAAGATGATGCATAGATTAGATTAGGTGCAATCAGTCGTACAGTGGCACAGTGCTCATTTAGTAAAGGCACAGCTGAACAGATGTGTTTTGAGTCTAGATTTGAAAGTGGCTACTGTTGGAGCACATCTGATCTCTTCTGGAAGTTGGTTCCAGCTGCGGCTGTCAATATAGCTAAACGCAGACTCTCCTTGCTTTGAGTGAACTCTTGGTATTTCTAACTGACTTGATCCTGATGATCTGAGTGATCTGTTGGATTTGTATTTAATCAGCATATCTGCAATCTATTGAGGTCCTAGGTCATTGAGTGATTTATAAACAAGTAATAATACTTGTAAACAGTCTAGTCTAACGTCCTTCTACATATAAAGTGAATGAAAGTTATCATCTCACATCATCAGATCAGGAATTATAGGATGTAACTTTGCACAGATAGTGATTTTTGAGTTTTATTGACATGTTTTTGAGCTTATGTGTACTTTAATGTTTATCTCAGTGCATAGCCTTGCTCCGTAGACTTCTAAAATCGACAGGGAGTCAATGGGGCTATAGTCATTAGGTGAGAGTGCTAAGTAGATCTGGGTGTCGTCAGCATAGCTGTGGTAAGCAATTTTGTTCTTTTTCTTAATTACATAAAACGGCCTCACAAAAATAGTAAAACATTGTTTTTACCATCAGAAACATTGTAAAGGATAGAATTTCATTTAAATGCATTAGAATTTAAATGTTGAAATAAATTTATTTATTTAAATGTATTATAATTATTTTTATATTATTATTAATATAAATTATAATATTCATAGCTAACTTCATTCATCTATCGCATCTTTCTTTACTCTTTTCACTTCCGTTCTCACACACATTATTACATCATTACACAAGTCAAAAATGTACAGTTCTTCTCGTGAACACAACAATGTTCACAACTTCACATGGTATTTGTAATGATCAAATACTCAGTTTATTTTTGGATTCAGTGTACTACAATGGAACAAATAACACCCCTCATCTTCAGTCTATTTTTGGATCTAATGTGGTGTCAGCAGTCTTTAATCTGTTCACCCTCTATTAAACAGTGCTAGTTTAGTTTCTGTGCTCACTATCACAAATTCACATGTCTGATTTCTACAAGTGACACACCATTCAATTATCAAAGCATTCAAAATTCCCATCGCTTTTTCAATGTTTTTAGCAGTTTTTTTTCTCATGTAGTTTTAAGTGTTCCCTCTGGATTTAACGGGTAACATCTCAAAAAGCCTCACACATGGTTCATCTCATTTTGAAACTTCATCCTCCACAATCCCATAGAAATCTCGACCCCAGAGGGATCCATTGTACCAGAGTTCCCATGTTCTTGCTTCTTGGAAAAGCAATTAATGTACTGAAGATGCTTGCTCATTGCATTTATTCATTCAAAGCGACTTTATCCAGCAAGTGATTAATCTTGAAGAGGCAAATCAACACAAGAAGTGCTCAGAATACAAAGTTTTAGACATTGCGTACTAGTAAAGTGAAAGCATAGATATTTTGTTAAGTGCTTGTGGAAGAGATCAGTTTTCAGCTGTCTTTTGAAAGTTGTCAGGGATTCTGCAGTCCAGATGAAGACGGGGAGATCGTTCCACCAGCAAGGAACAGTGAACGAAAATATTCTGGAGATTGATTTTGTTAGCCATCACTAATTTACCGATCTTAGTTTTCTGGTAGGGGCGTAGACTCGTAAAAGTCTAGCAAGAAGAGCGTTGGGTAATCAAGCCTAGAAATGACCAGGGCCTGGACGAGAAGCTGTGTTGCATGCTCACTTAGGAAAAGGCCTGATCTTCCTGCTGTTGTGTAGCGCAAACCTGCAGGTCTTTGAAATGTGGTCTTTGAAGGTCTGCTGTTCATCAAAGATTACTCCAAGATTTCTGATGGGGTAATTGATGAGGAACCTAGCTGGATGATGAAGTCGTGCTGTAGAGTGGGATTGACAGGGAAGACTAGGTTGGTATTTTTGCCAGGTTGAGCTGCAGGTGATGTTTTTTCATCCATGCCGAGATGTCTGCCAGGCAGCTTGATGTCCGTGCAGCTACTGTGGGATCACCTGGTTGAAGTGAAAGGTAGAGCTGTGTGTCATCAGCATAGCACAGCATATTATCACAGATTCTGCAGTTCAGTTGTGAATTCATACAGCTAGATCTGGATTATGTATGTTGATAACATGGACGTAGTTCTAAATCCTTGTGTTTCTCAGAATGGGAGAGGTGGGATATGAGTAGCTCTGGAGCTTTGTTTCCTATCCGGAGGAGAGGTGAATGGGGTGACCCAGATCGTTCCTGTCTGCCGCCCATCCTGTCCTACACCAGTGAGGCTGAACTGAGAGAGCTGGAAAGCCAAAGGCTCAGAGTAGAACAACTTCAGCAGGCCATTCGTCTCCAAAAGGTTTCAAATAATTTTTAAAACTCTCCTTCTTCAATTCACGAGATACCCTTTTCTTCATCAGGGTGTCTTATAAGGCAGCATATTGTAATATAAATAGAACTGCTTTATATCTGAACTGAACTCATTTTATAATTTATTAACTTTGATCAACTCTGAACTAAAATTCTCTTTTACAGCATAATTGAATTATGTTTGCATGACTGCTCTTTAATTTCATGTTCATCACTGTAAAGCTTGTATTGTATAAAGCACGTGTTTGTTCTGTTTTTAGGCGATGTCCGATAACCTTGTGTCTTTCTTGGACTCTCAATCCGGTGGCGAGCAACTCAGTGCCGTGGTTCTGCGTGGTCTGTACTCTCTGCTGGCCGAGGGAGGGGTTCAGTTCCCGTCATTGGTTTTGGATTCGGAGTGAGATTGTGCAAAAACAAGACTGTATTTCAGGGTTAGTTCACTGAATTCCATGAAGCACAGCTGGGAAGTATTCCACACAAAACTGTTCTCCAGAACTGTTTGCATTTCAGCACAAACACATTTTGCCTCGGATGTTTAACAAAGTGCCTTTTTTAAACAGTCACATGACTGGAGATGTGATGAGCGAGTGCAGCTGCTGCTAAGAAACACTTATAAAGCTTCCAGCTGACGTCTCTCATGATCCATGAGTCAGGATTTCATTTAATTTCATGTCATACTCCTTCATCCCGCATATATTATCGTCTATCACTGTGCGGCAGAAGTTTATTTGGCTCTTTGATGAGTTCTTCCTGTTTGAATTCATTACTCTGAGCCTCAACGTGCCAAACCACCGGCATCTTTTGAATATTTAAACCATGCGTTCTCGTGAAGCCTGTGGTGTTGTATTTTGCCAGCAGAGGGTGATGTGTTCTTAATGCTGTCATGAACGTCTTCCAGATTCTTTATTGACAGCATCTGTGGCATGACGTCTGTTAGGACTGAAAGTAATTTAGACTCATCCCTCAGTTTATAAAAGCAAACGATGATTGTGTTTATGCTGTAATGCACTTATAATGAATGTCTAGACATTTCCAAGCCCAATTGTTTATTCAAAAATGTATTATTCGATCTATAAAGTGTCTAAATCACCTTTTAGTTGTAGAACTAGTGTTCTCTGTGTTACTGACGCAAGTACTGTTTGGATTGATGTAAACAGTCTAGTCTAACGTCCTTCTACATATAAAGTGAATGAAAGTTATCATCTCACATCATCAGATCAGGAATTATAGGATGTAACTTTGCACAGATAGTGATTTTTGAGTTTTATTGACATGTTTTTGAGCTTATGTGTACTTTAATGTTTATCTCAGTGCATAGCCTTGCTCCGTAGACTTCTGTTGTTACTTCATAACAGTAAATAATGTCCATTGATCTAAATTTCTGTCTTACCAGGTATAATCCCGAGATTCAGGGTTGCCAGGTTTGCATAATATGCCTAATCACGTACAGGGTAAAAACCCATTCTGGTGGGTAAAAATCATTAAAATTGAGTTCGGTAAAGCCTCAGTTTTCTCCTAATCTCCTCCATATCGCTTTAAAATATAGCATTCTGTGCAGAATTCAAATGGGCACTAACTGGATAACATGATCTGTTCTGTGCTATCGTGTCTCTGGAGGTTAGCGCTGCAGAGGTTTACGTGACATTACCATGAAACCAGACTTCATTCGCCCCAATGGAAAGCATATTTACACTGTCTGAATCCTTCACTATCCCCTATATAGTGCACTGTCTGATTGTTCCCTATTCCTTATATAGTGCACTGTCTGATCGTTCCCTATCCCCTATGTAAAGCACTGTCTGATCATATTCTATCCACCTATATAGTGCACTGTCTGATCATTCCCTATCGCCTATATACTGCACTGTCTGATTGTTCCCTATCCACTATATAGTACACTGTCTGATTGTTCCCTATCCCCTATATAGTACACTGTCTGATCATTCCTATCGCCTATATACTGCACTGTCTGATTGTTCCCTATCCCCTATATAGTGCACTGTCTGATTGTTCCCTATCCCCTATATACTGCACTGTCTGATTGTTCCCTATCCCCTATATACTGCACTGTCTGATTGTTCCCTATCCCCTATATAGTGCACTGTCTGATTGTTCCCTATCCCCTATATAGTGTACTGTCTGATTGTTCCTTATCCCCTATATAGTGCACTGTCTGATTGTTCCCTATCCCCAATATACTGCACTGTCTGATCATTCCCTATCGCCTATATACTGCACTGTCTGATTGTTCCCTATCCCCTATATAGTGCACTGTCTGATTGTTCCCTATCCCCAATATACTGCACTGTCTGATCATTCCCTATCCCCTATATAGTGCACTGTCTGACTGTTCCCTATCCCCTATATAGTGCACTGTCTGATCATTCCCTATCCCCTATATAGTGCACTGTCTGATCATTCCCTATCCCCTATATAGTGCACTGTCTGATTGTTCCCTATCCCCAATATACTGCACTGCCTGATCATTCCCTATCCCTATATAGTGCACTGTCTGACCGTTCCCTATCCCCTATATAGTGCACTGTCTGATCATTCCCTATCCCATATATAGTGTACTGTCTGATTGTTCCCTATCCCCTATATAGTGCACTGTCTGATCATTCCCTATCGCCTATATAGTGCACTGTCTGATTGTTCCCTATCCCCAATATACTGCACTGCCTGATCATTCCCTATCCCCTATATAGTGCACTGTCTGACCGTTCCCTATCCCCTATATAGTGCACTGTCTGACCGTTCCCTATCCCCTATATAGTGCCCTGTCTGATCATTCCCTATCCCCTATATAGTGCACTATGTGTCAAGGTGAAGTGCAGAGTGATATCATCAAAATCATTGATCCTTATTGGTGGAAGTGAAAGAAGTTTTGAACTCTTACATCTTCTAAATGTGAAATTTGTCATTGTTTTAGAGCTTATAGATAACAGTAAGGCTAACATATTCATACTAAAAGCCCCAAAAAACCTTCAATTTTGATTTCATGGGGACTTAAAAAAAATCTTTATTCAAGAAATTGAGTAATACTTTTAACAAATGTGTTTAAAATAATGTAGAGGTACATGAAATGAAAACTTCATTGTGTTAAAATACATTACAAATCAATCAAATCTTATGATAAATTAAAGGAACACTCCACCGTTTTTGGCTTATTCAACTTCTGTCCTACATTTAGATATGTGGGCAAATGCATTTTTACTCAGGACATGCTAGCTGGCAACATAGGATTCCATTCATTATGCTAAGCTAAGCTAGCGGCGACCTTTCAAACAAAAACAATGCATGCACTGAGACAAAAATGCATTTGCCCACTAAATGTAGGAAAGATGTTGAATAAGCCCTATTTTTCTAAAATAGTATTGGACAAGTTGGCGATTTCATTTATATGATCTGACTCATTCAAAGATGTACAATTTGTTGCATGGTAAAATGTTAGTGTGAAGGTCCAAACCTAAACCTAACCTTGTTAGGTGTGAGCAGACAAATAAGATTTTTGAATTTCCCAATTAAAATAAACGTGCAAATTGTCATAAGAGAGTTTTTATCATATTGTATGTTTTTGAAGACTTGTTATGAGAGTAAATGAAAAAAAAAATCTAACTTGATTCATTGCTTTCATTCCAATTGGGGTTCAAAGGCTTCGTTCACAATGCAACCAATCACATATGATCTTATCTGTAACTACATCAGTTGCCATAGTGACTATGAGAGTGGCTGTCATTGTGGCTAGACCAGAGCAAAAAACTAAAATGTTGCTTATGTTTATGTCCATCATGACATCTCAGCGTTGCTGTTAAAATGTGTCAGAAATGATTTACTCATTCACGATTCAAAATCTAATGAATGCCACTACTGCTCTACATGTATAACGTTAGAATCATGTGCTAAATACAACCAACTGATATGATATGACCAATCAGACTCAAACATATTTCTAAAAGTCTGTGTAATGTGATCTCAAAGCAGATATAGACATGTGTAAGAGAATCATCCATGTGTTTTTATTCTATATTTTGTATTTTATTGTTTATCCATTGCCTACTCTTATTGCAATAATAATTACATGCCAGTGTGAACATCCTTACAGAGATGTTTGCAAAAAACACATTATCATCAATCATGTTAACATTCACTAACCTTTCACTATTCTCAACAGGTTGGATGACCAAACTCTTGTTTCATGATACGAGTAATGTAATATTTTTTAAATGTAATTTTGTAATTACAATATAGATTTTTGTATTTTATCTTAAAATAAGGGGGAAAAATGCAAATTTCAACCAATATGCCAAAAACAGTGCTTTATTTTTTAGCTACAGTAGGTGTATTTAACAGTAGCAAGTCAAGAAAGAAATTAAATATGTATATATATATATATATAAAAACAGTTTAGTCTTCACTCTATAAATTAACTATATAATGATTCTTAATATATTAAAGTATATTAAATATATTAAAGTTATTCAGTCAAGCATGAGGTGGTTTTTCTATTTTTCATTGTTGTTTGATTAACATTAATCACACAGAATATTAGGTCCGACCCTTTAAGATATGTTTCTGTTGCTTTCTTTGTCATGCGCTGTGCATATATATTAAACTCTTCTGCTTCCAATTTTTAGTGAACGATGGAAGCAGAGCTCTGCACTCACGTCCTGACTCCTAGTGTCACAAACTGATGCAAATTAAATACAGCTCTTATTAGCGTGCTGTCTGATCCTTCCCTATCCCCTATATAGTGCAGTCTGATCGTTCTCTATCCCCTATATAGTGCACTGTCTGATCGTTCTCTATATCTATATAGTACACTGTCTGATTGTTCCCTATCCCCTATATAGTGCAGTCTGATCGTTCTCTATCCCCTATATAGTGCACTGTCTGATCGTTCTCTATATCTATATAGTACACTGTCTGATTGTTCCCTATCCCCTATATAGTGCACTGTCTGATCGTTTTCTATCCCCTATATAGTGCAGTCTGATCGTTCTCTATCCCCTATATAGTGCAGTCTGATCGTTCTCTATCCCCTATATAGTGCAGTCTGATCGTTCTCTATCCCCTATAGTGCAGTCTGATCGTTCTCTATCCCCTATATAGTGCAGTCTGATCGTTCTCTATCCCCTATATAGTGCACTGTCTGATCGTTCTCTATACCTATATAGAACACTGTCTGATCATTCCCTATCCCCTATATAGTGCACTGTCTGATTGTTCCCTATCCCCTATATAGTGCAGTCTGATCCTTCCCTATCCCCTATATAGTGCAGTCTGATCGTTCTCTATCCCCTATATAGTGCACTGTCTGATCGTTCTCTATACCTATATAGTACACTGTCTGATTGTTCCCTATCCCCTATATAGTGCACTGTCTGATCGTTCTCTATCCCCTATATAGTGCAGTCTGATCGTTCTCTATCCCCTATATAGTGCAGTCTGATCGTTCTCTATCCCCTATATAGTGCACTGTCTGATCGTTCTCTATCCCCTATATAGTGCAGTCTGATCGTTCTCTATCCCCTATATAGTGCAGTCTGATCGTTCTCTATCCCCTATATAGTACACTGTCTGATTGTTCCCTATCCCCTATATAGTGCACTGTCTGATCGTTCTCTATCCCCTATATAGTGCAGTCTGATCGTTCTCTATCCCCTATATAGTGCAGTCTGATCGTTCTCTATCCCCTATATAGTGCACTGTCTGATCGTTCTCTATCCCCTATATAGTGCACTGTCTGATCGTTCTCTATCCCCTATATAGTGCACTGTCGTATTATTCCCTATCCCCTATATAGTGCAGTCTGATCGTTCTCTATCCCCTATATAGTGCACTGTCTGATCGTTCTCTATCCCCTATATAGTGCACTGTCTGATCGTTCTCTATCCCCTATATAGTGCAGTCTGATCGTTCTCTATCCCCTATATAGTGCACTGTCTGATCGTTCTCTATCCCCTATATAGTGCAGTCTGATCGTTCTCTATCCCCTATATAGTGCACTGTCTGATCGTTCTCTATCCCCTATATAGTGCACTGTTTCATCGTTTCCCATCCCCTATATAGTGCACTGTCTGATCGTTCTCTATCCCCTATATAGTGCACTGTCTGATCGTTCTCTATCCCCTATATAGTGCACTGTCTGATCGTTCTCTATCCCCTATATAGTGCAGTCTGATCGTTCCCTATCCCCTATATAGTGCACTGTCTGATCGTTCTCTATACCTATATAGTACACTGTCTGATTGTTCCCTATCCCCTTTATAGTGCACTGTTTCATCGTTTCCCATCCCCTATATAGTGCACTGTCTGATTGTTCCCTTTGCCCTATATAGTGCCGTTTCATTGTTCCCTATCCCCTATATAGTGCACTTTCTGATCGTTCCCTCAGACATGAGATGTTTGTATTTTATTTTCATTTGTTAGACTTTTGTGATGTTTGATTCCATTTATTTTAAAACTGAGTCAGATAAAGCAAATAAAATCAGATTTTTGCTGCCTTTCTGAACAAAGTCGAAGTAAGTAAAATAAAAAATAAATAAAAACAATTAAAGCCAAATGCTCTCTGAAACTTTTGGTATATCAATATATGTTTGAAATTGTGCCAGAAGAGATGCAGTGCATTTGTCACAGTAAGTATTACTTTTCCACCTGGATTATTATGTATAGCGTATATGTAAGTATGTATATATATTGTGTGGTCGGGATGGTTTTTAGTTAATCTCTGACTGTTCAAACCTCTTAGTCACCAGAAGTGTAGAACAAAGGAGGTACTTCTCATTGATTTCATCTCACTTTTAGAGTCCCACATGGTTTTCACACAGCCCGTGGAGCACAAAGCTGTCATGGGCACAGCCGCCAACCTACTGAGACGATCAATAGAGCATAGGAATGGTAAATCGAACAGGTCATGTTACGTGCAACCCACCACGTGTAACGCTCCAGCATCGCCTGTGGTACGTATGCATGCTTGGGATATTCATTTATGTAGAACAAGCAGCCCTCAAACTAATTTTTAGAGTGTTAAAAACGTTTATTTATGTCAGATTCATGCTGAGAGTGAGAAAATGAGGCTCCGTGGGGCCTGTTAGGGATGGTAGCCCACAGATAGGAGGCACAAGCTGCTCCAGACTGGGAGACAGGTGGCGCTGGGTTCACGCAGCGGGCCGTGGGTGGGCGTCCTCCTCCAGCCCCCGCCCACTACACGCTGATGTCACTGACTCACCCGGGAACACGTTCAAGGGACTGATACTTCCATCACAGGAAAAAGAAGTACAAGAGAGTAGAAAAACAACAGATGAGTGCATAGGGCGGCTGTCTGAGTGAGTTCAACCAGGAGGCGTTCACTTTGTTCTGAAATGATGAGTGTGCTCCCTCCGTAGGCATCATTTAAAAGCCAACATAGGCAAAATTGACAAGTGTTGTTTTTTTATGGAATATTGCAGTATTTATTATAAATGATGTATCAGTGCACATCATATTTAATTCACATGCCCTCTTAATCTTTAATCAAATTAACGTCCCCTCCCTTCTCTTCTTTGATGATGTGTTTACTGGTGTAAGGGAAATCCATCAATAATAGCAAACCACAACCATCCAATCAAATCCAGATGGACTGAATCAAGTCCCGCCCCACGTTTGTTCTTGTCCGAGAAACCATTCACTCAGACATGGTTCATCACAATGGGGAAGATAAGACTCACGACTTTCCTGCCGACTTTAAGATGGCGCCTCAGCTTTCATGTATCCTTCAAAGAGAAACCAATCCCAGAATGCATTGCGATGAGCTCCGTGAACATACAGTAAATCCAAGGTTGTTGACAAAAGTGTTGAATTTTCCAAATATTTTACCCTACAAATATGTTTTTATGCCTTATTTTGGTGCTAAAATGAAACACTTTAGGAATCAATGCTGTTCAATCAAAAGTTGTGTCCCAAATGATACATTATACACTATGCACTATACCATGTACTCTACCGTCTCTAGAGTCTAGTGTATGAACTTTTCACAAATTACCTAAAACAAATTAACAAATGAATCGCACACTTTTTTCTTTAATTAATCAAGATTAATCGCACCTAACATTAAAGTTTTTCATTTATTTTTATACCTTTCTGTCAATTTCCACGCTGTCTGAAGCAACATTTTGTCCGCACGGGTCATGTGTGTGTGTCACACAGAGAGGAGATTTACTGACAGCACACCAGTACAGATTTTAGTTTTATTTTTGAATCTAATCGTGTATGAATGGTTTAATAGCACTTGAATGAATGATCGTGTGATCATATACTGTAGCGCAGCCAAAGGATGACAAAAAAACTGATGCTGCATTAATTGCGTTAAATGAAATGTAACACATTAAACAGAAAATTTATTGCAAACATGCTAATTTTAACATCCCTAATATTTTTACTGCAAAGTGTCACTGAATAGTATGCAAAATGGAACGTACCTAAAGACGATGCACTGGTATTACTTTAAATTTGGGAGAAACTCCAATTTGCAATAAAGTGGTGCAGGCATGACCTCACTTTGTAGGCCAACCGGCAGTTAGCATCATGCTAACTGGTTCCCTCGACAAAAACACATACGATTTTTCCATTTGGCTTTTGGATTAGCGCAAAAACAAACTTTGCGATCAACAAAAGTTGATGATATTTACACATTTTGTTTATCAAGATAATTATAGGCTTATTACAGATGAACACAACGTTTATGAATGTTGAAGCCTAAAAGCAGTCGCCAGAAGTAAAAAAGCTAAAGGTAGGCTCCCATTTAGCCACTTGTTAGCAATCCCCTTTTTAAAGACACATAACAGCTTCAAAAAATCACGGAGTGGGGTAATACTGATGTCTTTTATGTCGTAGAATAAAACTGTGGCGAGGTATACGAGCGAGAGACGTGGGAGGAGCGATCGGAGATCGGTGTGTGATTGAAGAATGAGCGTCACCTGCAGGGTACACCAGTCTCAAGTCCTCTCATGAGGGAGCTCAGAGGCATATAAGGACTAGCGACACCAGTGAAGGACTAGAGAGGACCAGTCCTGGATTTTATGACATCTTTTATGTTCCTCATAAGTAAGATTTAAAAGAAACTTCATGAGGATGAATAAATAATGACAGAATGCTTCCTCCATTGGACAGAGTGGCTGCCTTCTGTGCAGAATATTATATTTGCAGCATATTAGTCAAAAGTATTACAAATGCAACACTTTCAGCTCTTGAACCCGTATGGCATATTGTAGAGTGAAGGGCTGATCTGCTCTTGACTTTAAAGCATTCGGCATGCATTACATTTGCCAACATCTTTAAAGGGCTCATTTTCTTGCACAAACCATGTCAATAAAATCTTTTTTTTTTTTCTCCTTGCAATTTATCCAGCTGCTTTCTCATTCACACGATTCTTCATTGAGCGCAGCCCCAGGGGTCTTCCTCATTGTACAATGCTTTGAGAAAGGAAGGAATAATAATGAACAGAAGAAATAGTGTTGTCAGAAGGGAAAAGGTTGTGTGTGAGATATTTGGGATCATTGAAATGTCAGAGCACGAATTCTCAGGTTTACATAATCTATTCCCTGTAAATCCAGTAATAACATTCATCTCTATCTTCCTAGGAATATCATCAACACTTCCTGGAAAAGCGATATCAGTATACAGGAAACGGAGCCGGTATTCCATTCTAAATGCATGTCCACCCATAGAGACAAATCTTCAAATGTGGTGGAAACTGAAGACACAGTAGGTTGTCACTTTGGCACACATAAAGGCTTTTGTGCCTTTTATGTGTCTGTTGGGACAATACCAGCATCACTTAGTCAGAAAATAGAGCTTTTAAAACAAATAAAACTTACATCCTAACAAATATGCATGAAAAAAGACATAAGGTGGTCCCACTTTATATTAGGTGGCCTTACTATATACTAACATTTAAATTAATCATTTGACAACGCTCTTATTGTGTACATACGTGTTTTTACATTGTAAGCTAACCCTACCCTTAAACTTACCCATCCCACCATACCTGTCCCTATAACCTCACCCGTATCCCACCTCAATAACAGCAAAAGTGTTTTGCAATACAATATGAACACAATAAGTACATTGCATCAGATGATTAATTTAAATGTTAGTACATAGTAGTTTAGGCCACCTAATATAATGTGGGACCTGGCCATAAAGTAATAATAATTAACAGAAAATTTAAATAGATAAATTAATTAGGGCTAAAGAAAAAAAAGAAAAGAATAATAACCAGACAGAAAATCCATCCAACCCCGAATGAAATTGTATGTGACTTTCCTGGATCTTGTGGACATCGAGACAAATCAACTGTCAGTTTAATGTAGTTTAAGTTGCAATGACTTAAACATACTAATTGATTGTACTTAAAAAATTAAGGCAGTAACTTAGAATATGTGATTATAGAAATATGTTCAACTTAAAGTCTACATATAGATTTCATACTGTTGATTTACAAAGACATCTTTTAACTACATTAACTAAAGTACATTAGCTAGCAATCAACTGAATAGGATGTTATGTTGTATTTTAGTAAACCTGCATTCATTATTTATGATGCAAGTGTGTAATTGAGCTTTAAAGTTTCTGAATAGTACTTTTAGGTGAGGAACCTATGGAGGCCTCAACATCTGGCACTTGTTTGGCTGTCCTGAGATGTGACATGCAAGATATTGAGTATTTTACTGTATAAATGCATTCCCCTTCACTTTAACAACTGATAGTTGAGCTAAAATTATTTTATTTTGTACAATTACATTTATGTATTTATCAGATGAAGCAACTTACATTTATCAAAGCAACTTACATTATAAACCAACAATATTAGCAGTGCAGTAAATTAACTGCATTCCATAATCTAAAAGGAGCAAAGCATTATTTAAAGGGATAGTTCAGCCAAAAATGAAAATTATCCCATAATTTACTCACTCTCAAGTCATTCTAGTAAAGTAAAATATCTAGCTTCCAATGAACCGCCTTCTGTATTCAACTAACGCAGAAAGTGTAACGCCTCTCGCAGTTTAAAATCTTATGCTACGTCCGATATCATTGTCGCACCAGTTATGCTTTTTCCGTAAGTTGAATACGGAAGGTGGTCCGCCTGGAAGCTAGATATTTTACTTTATAACGTGTTGAATATAAATATTTTTCCGTCAATTCGCTTCAGAAGGCCTTTATTAACACCCCGGAGCTGTGGATTACTTTTATAATGGATGGATGAATGTTTTTGGGCTGCCATTATCAGAATCAGAATCAGAAAGAGCTTTATTGCCAAGTGTGCTTTCACACACAAGGAATTTTTTGGTGCTGAAGCTTCCAGTGCACATATACAATACAAATACAACAGTAATAAATAAAAATTCTAAGAATAAAAATATAAACAGTATAAGGTCACAGTTACGTTTAGTCAGAAAAGACATAGATTATGAATATTTACAGTATTTGGAGAGTAAGAATAAATATAAATAATATGAATAATCCCCTGAGTTTAGGAGATATTGCACTAAGCAGTGGAGTAATTGCTCTTACAGGCATTTGCCTTGGGGGTGGGTGGTTGGGGGGTTAACTGTTCAAGAGGGAAATGGCCTGTGGGAAGAAACTGTTCCTGTGCCTAGATGTCCTAGTGGCCAGTGGAGTCGCCGTCCTGAGGGTAACAGTTCAAACAGGTGGTGTCCGGGGTGAGTGGAGTCTGTGATGATTTTACCTGCTCTCTTCCTCACTCTGGAAGAGTACAGGTCCTGGAGGGTTGGCAGGCTTGGAAGAGCCAGGACATTTTTATGATTGTATTCGTCTGAAAGAAGAATGTCATACACACCTCGGATGCTTGAAGGTGAGTAAATAATGGGGTAATTTTCATTTTTGGATGAACTGTCCCT
Source organism: Gobiocypris rarus (assembly GCA_023029165.1). Lineage (NCBI taxonomy): Eukaryota > Metazoa > Chordata > Actinopteri > Cypriniformes > Gobionidae > Gobiocypris > Gobiocypris rarus. Next base: position 9,230,612 of record CM040934.1, on the reverse strand, counting down.
TTAATGCTATCCTTTAGTGGTCCTTTCTGTACGCTAGTCTCACTTATTCACCACCCCCTCTCTATATCATCCATCTTTCCCACCCCGTCTCTCTCTTTCTCTCCCACGTCTTGATTTCTCCCTCAGTATGTCTGTGCTAGCGTGGGGCTACATCAGGGAGTGTTGAGTCACCAGTCATCAGTTAACTCTGTGTTTTTGCTCCTTATTAGATTTCACCTTACTCATGCAGCCAGGGGGGGATAAACCGAGTGGGAACCACTTATTACGAATGTCAGAGTCTTATTAGACATAATATTTGTCTGTGTATGGAGGAGAGGCTTTGATCCATTCCTTATTTAGGGAACTCAGCTTTCAAGTTTATTTGAAAGAGGCTTTAATAAATGTTGTCCTCAATTTATGCCATGAGCGTATTGAAAAGGCGTTTTGCAGTGGATGCCATCAGTGATTTGCACAGGTATTCAAAAATGTGGGTATTTTAGACACAATGCACAGCGGTATATGTGGTAATATACACAATATATATGCTTTGTGTGCTACTACTCATTCCGTCAGGGTTGCATTCTAGTTCCCAAATAAATTCCTGAATTTGAATTAAAAAACCAGACAGAGTGCAAAATTGGAATTCACAAATTGAATGTAATGGAGTAGAATTAGCAAGAAAAGCAAGGGTTAGTCAAGACATTCTTTGAATGATGGATGGATGAACGGACAGCTAGATAGATAAACAGACAGACAGAGATTTGAACATTAATTTATTAAATATATTTAACCTTGTGGACCAGGGTGGAAGATCACTTTATTTCCTAGAATGCATCACCTGTACAATTAAGTTAATTCCTATTCCTATCATTCTAATTCAGATTCCACAAACTCCAGTTGTGCGTCTTGTGTGTTGTGTCCAATTCAATTCAAATTCCAACTGATGAGTTAAAAGGGAGCCAGTTCTTAAATTTTCAGAGACCATTGTTAATGTTGCTCAAAAAGTTTCAAACCCTTGACCATGGCTTTGATAACACTATGCTTTTCATTTTCAGTTTGAGCAACCAGGAAAAATGAAATAAAAGAAATAAGTGATGCATGTTAATCTGATAACTCGCTTGGTTTTGATTTCTGTGGAGTCGCGTATTGGCACCCACAGTGAATCCAAAATCCTGCTTGAGTACTTTCAGATGACTTGCTGGTTTTCTGCTTTTAGTGTGGCCATTCAAATTAATTCCCCTTGGAAGCTTTCTGGTTAGAACATGGTATTAGGGACAAGTTAAATGAAGATTGTTTTTTTTTTAACCAATGCAAATTACTCACCCAGCGGGGTGTGACTGGTGCGGTTCTCCCATTGTTGTCGTCATAAAGCATGAATGTCACACCTCAGTATTGCCTCCTTGTAGCATGGCCAAAATTATTTCACGTGAGAGACGAGAGTGGGTGATAAATTGCACTGGCAGTGCCATGGGCGCATACGATATCTCTCTCTCTCTCTCTCTTGCTCGCGCACTCTACTTCAAATTGATTTTTCTTCCAGTGCACAATCCGTGACAGGGAAAAGACTCGGTTGGATTAAAAATGGACATCCGTTCAGAGCCCTCTTATCTAGCGTTTGGCAGTGTTTTTAGTGCGGCGTGGGAGGCCAAAAGTGCGTGGGTGCGCAGCAGGACGTGCGCGAACGGAGTCTCTGGATTCATCAGATATTTGCCAGCATGCGTTTTGCCATGCTGTCGGCTTGAATGAATAAACGCTGCACCACATGCTTCTGTGGCTGCGTTTCTGTATAAAACAATCTGACAATCTCCTTATTTAATGAGCACTTAAATAGTCCCATTCCCATCCTCTATAGGATACATGGACTCATTCTCTTACAAGCAAGTCACAGCAAGAGAATGAAGAAGGAGTGGGTGGATTTTAGTGAACGGTGCTTGAATGGTTAACTCCACCCCTCCTCCCCCACCTCTTCCTGTTTGCTCTCCGCTGCCCAGTCTCATTCTATGGCATTTTACATCAGAGTGCAGCTGCAGCGAATCAGAATCTCTGGGCTGCCCCCTCTGCAGCTTGGCTCCGCCCCACCTTCTGGCCACATATATAGCAGTGCTCATTCTGTCTGCGCGTGTGTTCAACGTGCTGCTGCGGGCTCGAGAGGCAGAGCACCGTGTCACTGACAAACCCACAGACATTGTGAGAGGATCTTCACATATATAACTTGCATTTTCTCTCTTGAGCATTGTGTTTCCTGCATCCTGGCTTTAAGATGGGATGCACCCCAGGGCACTTCACCTGCCAACCGCAGACAACGGCAGCCCCAACCCTGGAGGGTCAGTCACAAGAAGGAGGGCCCAAAGTCCCTGAGGTCCTGTCGTCCCTAGAGAGGCTGTCGCAAGCCACGGGAGGGATGGAGAAGTCCTGGTATCGCTGCATCTTTCCCTTCGGGATCATCTCGTTAGTGATTGGAGTTGCCGGGACTGGGGTGACGTACACGTACAACGATCTCCCGCAGACCAAGGTGGTGTCTGTGTTCCTTCTCATCGCGGGGATGATCCTGGTACTGATGGCGACCGCTTGCTGGATGTCCCATAAGAAGAAGCGTAGGAAAAAGAAGGAAGGAGGTTCTTTCAGCTCTGAACAGTGTCCCCTGTGAGAGCATCCGAAAACAGTGATGGAAAACAGACCCTTCTTTTTATTTTTACAAAGCTCTTCATCTGCTCAGGTGGCCGAGGACAGGCCCTCTCAGAGAATCCCATGGAAAATACGATGCAGGCCGGGATGAAGGTTCACCGGAGTCACGCACGCAGTTTACCGTCGCTCAGCAGGTGTCTGGTATCAAAACAAGCCTGGAGAGGACACACATCCCCGCATGCACACACACAGGACACTTAACACTAACGGCGAGCCATTCCCAGAGCCTCTGCTGCCGTCAACGCCGCTGTCAGTCTCCTGCATTCCTGTGACGAGCGAAGAAGTGGGCCAGCGATGGCAACCGGACACCGCGATGAAAGAGGAGTTCACCTCCGTCACCATCGCACGTCATTCGCCCGTCCAGTGACACCGTAGCAATGTGTGAGCTTTTTTACGGAGTGGAACTTGAACCTGCGTCTGCTGGCTAGAACCAGCAGCTGCGGATCAGGATAGGAAGACAGCGCGGACCGGAGAGGTCGAGAATGCTACCGTCTGTATGTGTGTGTGTGTGTTTGTGGAATATGTGTGCAGGATGGACTAGAGAGACAAGACACCTGCTCTGCCTCTTTTGCTGTCAGCCCACTGCCAATCGTAGCCGCTAATGATTTAGGACAAGGGTGCAGAACCTGATATTAAGGACACACCGATCCAAGATTGATTTATTGGGATTTTAACACAGTGTACAATGTGTTGAAGGAGTTTTACATTGGGTTGTGTGTGTGCGTATGCGTGTGTGTGTGTTCTATCTGGCAAATTCAGGACTCTTCATGGACCTAATATAGTCGGTATTCGGAAAAACAACCACAGAGGAATTTTATAACGACACGGTTCAGAGGAAGGCAAGCAAGCCGAAGGGCCTTTGTTCTGAGACAGCCTGAAAAGAAAATTCATTTCCTGTCAAACAGATGAGCAGGATTACTGGGGTGGGGGGTAAAGATGCCACAAGGGTACACATAAAGTGTGTGTAAAGTTCTGTTCTTGTTCCAGTGCCTTGAGCAAGTGTTAGGACTTAGCATGGTACAGTACCTTAGCTCTGTTTTACCCCTTGGTCTCTCTTTTCCTCTTCCAGTGCCAGCTTTAAAACTCAAACTCAGCTATTTTAGCATGTTCTCCTCGCTCCCAAAAACAACACACATGAATATGTCGTCACCTTGACCTGGTCAAAGCCCACAAAGGCTGGAGCTACATCCGTTTTCACAATGGGAATACCGCTTATTTACACTGCCTTGATCAGGGAGGCATTTGGCAAATGTGTGTGACAGTAATAATCTTTCATCATTTACTCATGTTCTTTGTGTGGAAGACAAAAGAAGATATTTGAAACTCAGTGGGGTTCAAAACAACACTTTTGATGCTCATTGTATGAACAAAACAAACAAAAAAAACTGACACATTTTTCAAAATATCTTCCACAGCAGAAGAAAAAGTCATACCGATTTGAAACCACATGTGGGTGGGTGAGTGAGTGAGTGATGAAAGAATTTTCATTTTTTGGAAAAGTTTATCCTTCAGAAGTCATAAAAATCATGTGAACACTGCATGAAGAATAACATTTGGAGACAGACAAAATCCATACCAATTCAGAGGTTAATACCCTTTTCCTTTTACGGAAAGCTTATCGATCGGGATGTTTTGACCATGTTGAGGAGTCTATTTGAGAATCCTTGTGCATAATAGAAAGAAAAGAAACAGTTAGAGTGAGGATTAACAAGTACTTGAGTACTTGGAATGAGGCAGATTTTCAGACTTGTTTGAGCCAAGAGAAAGATTTTGTCTCTCTTTCATAGCTCAGGAGATTTAATGGATTCCAGTCGTGTTTAAGTATCAACTTTGGAGAAATAAAAGCTTTAGAGAAAAAAAATAAGACAATTGTTCACATACCGGGAGAGCTATATAATGGAACCGTATATCTAAAAAATAATTTGTTCTTGCATGAAACCGATATATCATATTTGGAGCGATCACTTTTGATTGCAAATCTGAGCACAGTTTGAGACTATGCTGAGAAAACGTGAGATTCCTGTGTCTTTTTCTCCATTTACCCATATTACAGAGATCTCATTTGCATTAAATAAACATGCAAGTTTGAGGCTATGGTTATTGTAACCAGAAACATGCGTTTTTGGAGTGAATGCTTGCGCATGGCATGCAACACGGGCTCTGCACTTGGGGCACGTCCAGATGGAATTGATTTTTAACAGTGACGTCTGACCACATGGCTAGGGATAAACACAGTGCCTTTTTGTTGACCGATGAACGTGCTTTAAAGCTGCCTTTGCCTTCTTTAGCATTTTTAATAGCTTCACGACAGAATGTGGTTTTCGTCCCTTTACAAAAATAGATCACCGCCTTGAAAAGCAACGAAGAGAGTGCAAATAGTTTCCGACTGCATTGTAAACGCTGCTCCTAACTGTGGCACGGGACAAAGCAGACTAGAACGAGGCTAATTCAGGGATTAAGTGGGAAAAGGAAAAGGACCAGATGAGATCTCTTGGGATATCTGTGACTGACCCTAATGGAGCATCTGATTGTATCATGGAAAGCCAGTAATCCAAGATAGCTGATCAAATTAAGATCAGACGTTCAGATCTGAGTCATCGGGAAAACATGGTACTGTAGTCACCCCCACCCCTCAAAAATAAATTAAATTATAATTTTTTTGCTTTGTTTTTCAGGAAGAATATCTCATCATCCTTAAAACACCCAGTGCTGAAACAAGTGCAGTGCAGTTTGTGTTTTGATATTTGAACATACTCAAACGTAAAAAAAAAAATTATAATACCGTTTTTGGCCTTCCTATGTGATTGTTTCCATGCATATCTGGAAGTAGTTGTTCGCATGATTTCCTCCAGTTTTCAGATTTTCTTCAGCCCTTTTACAAGAGCTAGAAGGAGGGAGATTTATAGAGGGTGAACACATTTAAAGAGTTGAGCAATTTCAATGAAAAGACGTGAGCAGAATGTCACGGCTGCATGTGTGGAATGCACAATCAAACATATTGGGACCATGTATTAAGTATATATACTTAGCTTCGTTTATCGCCTTACAGTCTTCTGTTGTACATAAATCCATGTCTGTACCCTCAATGTAATGACCCGGACTGCGTTTCTCAAAAGTATTGTGAGTTAAGATGATCGTAGAGACCCTCGTGGCAATTGTTCTACAGTCTACTTAGGCTTAAACGCAGCCCTGTCCATTCAGTTTTGTTCTTTGCTCTTGTTTCATGTTGAAAGTGGCAAAGTTGTTGTGAACGAGTGAGTCGTGAATGAATAACTGTTCTACTGTTTCATATTTTGGAATGAGAAAGAGTAAATCTACCTCTCTAGTTCTGAGAGCGTGTTTTCGCCATCCTTGCATTCTCCAGAATGCTTTTTCTCTTAAGCTGGAGGCAACAAATGCCAAAATCTTTATTCTGTGTCAAACTATGTGATGTAAATATTAGTTATTTATATTTTTACATTTATATTCATACTAAAATGACTTTTGAAAATTCTATTAAAGAACTGTTATGTGAAATAGTTTATCACTGTGTCATTTTACTTTACTCTTAAAAATAAAGGATTCTTGGTTCAATAAAGAACCTTAAATATCCATGGAATCTTTCTATCCCACAAAAGGTTCTTTTTAAAGTGGAAAATTATTAAAATGTTGGCCCCACTTTATATTAGGTGGCCTTAACTACTGTGTACTTACATAAAAAAATAAGTACAATGTACTTACTGTGTTCATATTGTGTTGCAAAACACCTTTGCTGATATTGAGGTGGGATACGGGTTGGGTTAGGGACAGGTGTGGTGGGATGGGTAAGTTTAAGGGTAGGGTTAGGTGTAAGGAAGCGTCAACTGTGTAATTACAAATGTAACTACAGAAATTAATTACAGATGTAATTACATGCAGGTATTTTTAAAATGTTAGTACAATGTAAAAACATGTATGTACACAATAAGTGCAATGTATCAAATTATTAATTAAAATGTTAGTACATAGTAGTTAAGGACACCTAATATAAAGTGGGTCCAAAATGTTCTATCGTTGTATCAATCTATGTCTTACCATCTTGTAGGAACTTGTAATCTATAATCTTGGGTAACTACTTTTGCCTGCCATATGTATCACATTTAGCTTCAAGTTTGTAATATAGCTAACAAATTTTTAAAGGGGACTTTTAAGTACTTTGAGTAGATAGTAGCTTACGTTACAGTTAAAGTAGTTGAAGAACGACACTGAAATTCCTAAAAAATATAGAACATGCCTGGGTGTTCAACCCTGATGGGTGTTTGTGTGGAAAAAATGTTATAGCTTCACCCTCCGGCTTTTGATTCTAGTAGATCTATATGGAACCACGGTCTCTGTGGGCACTATAAATATCTTCAGAGAGAGAGAAAGTGAGTGAGTGAGTCACAGGGATTTTCTCTTTAAAGGCTGTCTGCTCTCTCTCTGCATGTGTGCGCATGTATTCGAAAAATCTTAATGCAATTTGTTTTGTTTGCCTGTTGGTGTTTGCTTCACCTCTAGCTCGCTTTTCATGAGGAAATAATACTGACGCTTTTACAAGCTTAAATTATTGTAGCTGACATCTTTTTTTTTCCAGACGAAGAGTTAAGCACTGATCAACAGACTGAAATCTTGCTGGGTTTCTGCCGGCATCTCGGAAAAGAAGTGTTAAATCTGAGATAATGGATTTGGACGTCACAGCCACGGCCAATGGAAAAACAATCTCAATTTGTAAATCCGAAAGCATGTAACGAATAATCCCTCCAGTCAGCTGAAGGGCTTCAGTTAAGAGACACCATCTACTGGGCGCATAATGCGGTGAATGTGTTGCATGTGTATTGAGATGGAAAATCTCATGCAGGAACTTAGTTTCATACACATTAGTTTCCTATATAAATACATACATATATAATGGGGGGTCTCGGATTTCATCAAAAATATCTTCATTTGTGTTCCGAAAATGAACGAAGGTCTTATGGCTTTGGAACAACATGAGGGACCCTTTAAATATATTATATTATTACTAATTATGAGCTTGGATATACAAATGAACTTGATGAAATGACTAACAGTAGGCCCTCTTCTCTTCGCTTAAGTACTGGACCCTAATACAACAGTATTACTCACGCTCTCAAGAGAGAAACCCAAAACCTATAGCACAAATGGAAACAAACTCATTTAGAGGTCTTCAGAATCACGTGGAAAGACAGTTTGTCCCACTATAAAAAGGCTCTAAAAGCAGCCAGGGCTGAGCATCTCTGCAAACTCATAGAAGATAACCAAAATAATCCAAAGTTTCTGTTTACAACAGTGGCTTAACAAATAAACAGACGTCACGTGAACTAAATATTCCATCACAGTTTAGTAGTAATGACAATGAATTTCTTCAGTGAGAAAATTGAAAGCATTGGAAATACAACTGTAAATGTACAACCTTTGACTGCATTTTATGATTCAGCCCCAATTAACGCCCCTCAAGAACAAGTGCTTTACAGCTGTAGGGCAGGAAGAGTTAAATAAATGTATGTATTAAATAATCCATGTTCCAACAATGTGTTTATTAGATCCAGTAATCACTACGTTAGTTGTTCTCAATATTAACTTGAGTCTTTTATCTCTAGGTCTTCCCACATGAAAAAATACTATATTATTGTGAAATTACTCTAGGAAATATTATAGTGTTTTTGAACCTACTACAGTAAATGAACAATGTGTAGTACTATAATATACTACAATTTACTGTATTATCGTTACCATAGTATGGTTCAGAAACACTATAGAATTTACTAGAGTAATTTTACTATAATATACTACAGTATTTTTTCATGTGGAATGTCCCAAGACCGTTCAAGCTGGCAGTGATTATAAGCCTCTGATTAAGAAACCACAACTAGATCTGTGCTTGTTAAAATTACAAATTACTTTCTTCTAGTGTTCGACACTATAGATCATGACATACTCTTAAGCCGGGTACACACTGTGCGATTTAAAATAGTCCTTTAAGATTGTTTCTTGTCAGACAGTACAAACATGATCTCATCTGTAAGCCATGTCATTAATGTCAGACTGTACGATCGTTGAGGCGCGCCAAAATGGACGCCTGTAAGAAAGTCGTCCAGATTTTTATATCATCAATGAATTACCCATTCGTTGACAGTGAGCTGCATTACACGCAGAATTTAAATAGTGGCTACAAAGAAATCTTTAGCGCTCATTTTGGTCATGGTTTGTCTTGAAAAAGATAATTTGATGGTCGTCGTAGGAGAAGTCACACTGCAGAATTGTGCGCCAAATCTCCTGACACTGCCAGAATTACAAAACAATTGTAAAAATTTGATCGCAGTGGTCATTAAACGGATGCCAGTGAACATGTCAAACTAACGATCAAAGACTTCAGATTTTAGCCTAGGATCAGAGGAATCTTTTTAGGATTTGCAAAATTTGTCTCAGATGGCCAAATCGTGGCCAGAATCACACACTGTGTACCCGGCTTTAGATGGACTACACAATTACACTGAAATCTTCGGGTACAGCCATTAAGGTGGTTTTAATTGATCAGACTGTTACAATTGTGTTTATTTAAGCGGAGAATTATCCACGTTAATGTCAGTAAATTATGGAGTGCCAAAAGGATCTGTGTTAGGTCCTCTGCTATTTTCAATATAGCCTACATGTTGCCCCTTGGTCATATATAATTAGAAAACATGGAATTAGTTTCCACTGTTATGTTGATGATACTCAGTTATACATTGCATCATGACCATATGAAATCTCTAAATTATCCAAGTTGACAGAGTATGTTATGTTATATGATATAAAATTTGGGATTACCAGTAATTTTCTTGTATTAAATTCGGATAAGACTGAGGTGGACCAAAAACCTGTTCACAGAAGTTAAAGAGCTGGGTGTTAGGCCTATATCAGACAGCAATATTTTTTCACAAACCGCTTTTCTTCAGGATAAATTTAGTGCTATTCTTATTCTAAACCTCTTCTATGTGAGAAATCCATTAAAAACCTGAGCACTTTCCACTTTATTGGGTTCAGGCACTACCTACCCACAGGTAATTGCACACAAACGGAGCGTACCGTGTGAAACGTCCGTGCCCTTCCACCAGAGACTCTAAACTCTAGTTAGCGTGTGAATGTTTGAACAGGAAACAGGTTGATTTAGGGAAAAGGGGAAAAGGCCACAGGAGGCGACTCTGGGCGTGTGATGGTCAGGGTAGATTACAGGAATCCTGGCAGTGAAGCTTTTCCTCCCCGTTCCACCCAGTCTTGACTTTAGAGCCAGCCGGCACTGACCTCTCCCGCTCGACTGAACTCTGCGATCAATTACACCAGCTCCCTTTCCTGCCTTCTCACATGCACACAGATTCAGCGCAACTTCAGCACGCCTGCTTCCTCTCTGAGTGCTGAGAAAAGTGGGCGGCTTTAAAAGAAGGTCACGTTTCGTTGAACTTCAAGTTGTTAATTGAGTAGTGATAAAAGGCAAAGCTTTGTGCTTTCCGTTACTTAAAAAAAAAAAAAAAGAATGTTTTTGGAGTGTTCCCTAAAGCTTCTTTTTCTCCAAGTAGCAGTAAAACACAATGATGAAATTTTGTATTTTTTATTTTATTGGCCAGTATACTGTTTTTATTGGCCAAACAATGTAAATCTAATTTACAATGTATTTTTTTTTTAATTGTAAATGAAAATTTGAGCTGGATAGTGTTTTATGGGATGCAGTATCTAGGGTGTTGCTAGGTGGTTGTTATGCTGTTAGGCATCACAAGGGTGTTTGGCTGCTTGCTAGGGAGATGGTTACTATGCAGTTTTGTTGTTTTTATGCTGTTTATATATTCTGGGTGGTTGCTAGGGAATCAATAGGATGTTTGGCTGCTTGTCAGGGTGTTGCTATGGTGTTTCTAGATTGTTGATATGCTGTTAGGATGTTTTGTTTGGTTTGCTATACTTTGTGGTTGCCAGGGCATTGTTATGTGGTTTCTAGGTTGTCTATGCTGTTTCTATATTTTGGGTGGTTGCTAGGGCATCACTAGGGAGTTTAGCTGCTTGCCAGGGTGTTGCTATGGTGTTTCTGTGTCTATGCTGTGTATATATTTGAGTGTCTGCTAGGGCATCTCTAGGGTTTTTGGCTGTTTCCGGTTGCTATGTTGTTAGGATTTTGTTGTTTTTGTTGCTAGGGTTTTCTGGGTGGTAGCCAAGGCATTGCTATGTGGTTTTGATGTTTTTACACAGTTTTTATATTTTTGCTGATTCCTAGGGTGTTTGGCTGCTTGCTGGGGCATTGCTAGGGTGTTTCTAGATGGTTGCTATGCTGTTTCTATATTTTTGGTGCATGGCATCGCTGTGGTTTTATTGTTTCTATGCTGTTTTTATATTTTTAGATGGTTGTACATTATCCCTTACTTATTTAATTTTATTTTAGATTATTTTACCTAACCCTTATATGCATAAATAAAGGAGAAAAAAGTACTCTCTAGCTCTGTTCCCTTCTTCGATGTCAATGTCTGTGGGATTAAAAAAAAAAAAAAAAAATATATATATATATATATATATATATATATATATATATATATATATATATATATATATATATATATATATATATATATATATAAGCACTAAAAATACATTGTATCCTACTTAATATAGAAAACAGTCCATAATTATCTTTCAAAAGCTGAAGAGGGGAGGTGCATGTGATCATTTGTGTTAATGATTACACTAAAAATGGTTGAGAGGACAATGAACACATGCAGAATGCAAGTTTTGACAGCCATGTCTCACACTTAACATCTCTGTACCAGAGGCAAACTGCATTTTGATATAATCTTTCAAAGCAAATTAAATTACAGCATCTTAGAAATCTGTGCATGGCTTTTAGACGGCCCATTTTGTGCCATCAAACAGTCTTTTTCCGAGAGGGGGTGAATTATCCCTGTGAGGAAAACTTGAGCAGGGTAAATGGAGGTGCTAAATTGACTGTTGCATCAAATGGCAGGGTGAACTCTACCAGATGTTCCACAGCATTTATCCACCAATTAAGCAGTGAGAGTTTCCTGGAAAATCGCCTGCTTGGGGTTCTTCGATTATCCTCAGATTCAGCTCACACAGGGAGAATTGCACGGCAGGAATGTCAAAATAAATAAGGATGATCCGTTTCCTGTTTAACCAAGACAAATATTTGGACTAATACGGTTCAGTGAGCTTAAAATAACCAGCTGGATCAATCCATGATTTCTAAGATATGTAATTAGAAAGAGAATTCTGCACCATTAATCGAGAGAGTTGACAATTAAATAAACACAATAAAGTCTATCATGAACATGCTGATGGAAATACAGCATGTATCTCTTTAAAAGGGTTAGAACTTAGCAATGTTTTTTCTTCCTTTTTGTGGTGTATAACAGCTTCTCGAACTAGAAAAAAATGTAAACTTGATTTTGTCCATTGGGAATCACTGGATTGTTGTGATTTACAATTGCTGTGATATCATGTGAGAGATTTCAACGTGACTTTAATGTAAACTGTCTTCAACAGATTTATTTTAGGTGGATTACTGTTAAGGCAAGCAGGGAGGAGAGAAATTTAATTGCAGCAGTTTATTCAAATACAAAAAAAGACCTTGACCAAAAATGTATACACCCTTTGAAGGAAATAAATGTTGGACCAATTTTTGAAACTCTGTAAAGTCTCCTCCAGCACATCCCAAAGACTTTCAATGAATTTAAGGAGACTTTAAGGAGCATGAATCGGCTCAGAGGATCCTTCATGCTCCCTCCCAACCATTCTTTCACAGTTTGAGTCTGATGAATCTTGACATTATCATCTTGTAATATGGCCGTGATGTGGTTGTTTAAAGGAACACGCCACTATTTTTGAAAATAGGCTAATTTTCCAACACCCCTAGAACAGTAGATTTTTACCGTTTTTGATCCATGCAGTCGATCTCCGGCTCTGGCGGTATAGCACTTTTAGCATACATTTGCATAGATAATTGATTCTGATGAAAATTAAGGGAATGAAAATGAAAATGAAGGGTTGGAAAACTAGCCTATTTTCAAAAATAGTGGCGTGTTCCTTTAAGAAATGAAAAGCTACACACTCAATCAATTAGGGTTAGAAGAACTGTTGCCAAACATTGACACTTAAGCATTTGCCTATTTAAATCCAAACAGACACAGGAAATAAAATAAAATAAAATAAATATACACACACACACACACACACACACACACACACACACACACACACACACACACACACACACACACACAATGTAATAAATGTTTGGGGTTTGGTAAGATTTTATTTTATTTTTAATGGCTTTACAAAGCCATTTTATAAGCTTTAATTCAGGGGTGGGGAATGTTGATCCGGAAGGGCCACTCTCTTGCAGAGTTTAGCTCCAACCCTAAAAAAAACCACTCACCTGCCTGTAACTTTAGTAATCCTGAAGACCCTGATTAGCTTCAGGTGTGTTTGATTAGGGTTGGAGCTAAACTCTGCAAGAGAGTGGCCCTTCTGGATCAACGTTCCCCAACCCTGATTTAAGTGAAGTGGGAAGAGAAAGAAAGACACAGTTAGCATAGGCTGTGTCTGAAATCGCCCCCTAAATAGGGCATTATTTGAGAGGTCAGACATTTTTAGTCGTGTCCAAAACCATGTTATTGAGTGTACTTATTCAATCCCACAATGCCCCACGAGTGTTGATAATAACTGATGAGGATACCCATAATGCACCGTGAGAGTTGCGTGCTCAGCGAATTCCTGCATCTCGCAAGAAGATGGTGCCGACAGCTGAATCAATCATCCATCCATTTCATACAGGTATAAATTCCATTTTAATTGATTATTTAATTAAGGTTTATAAATTCCTTAATTTTTTAATTGATGTGCCCTTGTAATCTTTAATCAAAATATCTTCCCTTCCCTTCTCTGATGATGTGTTTACTGGTATGAGGGCGGGGCAACCTGTCACTCACATGAGATCCACCAATAGCAAACCACAACCATCCAATTAAATCCAGATGGACTGAATCAAATCCTCCCCTAAAATTGAGCTTGTTCAAGAAGCCGTTTCACTTACAGTACATCACAATAAGGCAGAAGTTCACATCCTTTTCATGATGACTTTAAAACATTCAATTCTTTTTAAATCTGATTATCAATTATTTTTAAGTTGATGTCCTCATGTAAGCTATCCCTGATTTATTTCCATTCTGTTCATTTTCTCAAAATTGTATAAATAATCAATGTTATATTTACTAAAGTTTAAGTGCATGATCTTCTGAAAGTCTGTTAAACACAGAAATACTACTTATCAATTATATTCACTTTCTAAGGGTTACAGAATTCAGTAGGCTAGTGTGAACGAACCGTATGAAGAATTTTAAGTGCGCTACTATATTTTACATTTCTTCCACTGAGCTCACAAGATGAGAGCCAATAAACACTGAAAATCAACTGGAATCTTCCAGACTGCTGAGAGCCACAATTCGCCACACCTGAATTTCCAACTATAATATTGTTTCAGATTGCCATGGAAACACATCCAGGGTCAATTCAGCAATCATTTGGATCCTTTCATTCTGCAACAGGTGCATCCACTCCCATTTAATGCTGGTCATTTGGAAAGCATTCTGTGCCTTAGTATTATAAGCGTAATTTACGCTGTCAGTTGAGGCTGTTATCTCTGTGCCAGTTCAAAAACCTTCAGACTTTCTTTCAGGTTTAAGTGAAGTCAAATACAAAAAAAAAACATCTTGCAAAGAGAGGAGAGCAATAAACATAAGAATATCAGGTACGCACTATCTAAACAAGCTTTTTATATGCCTATAACTCAGCAAATAATCAAATTCCCAATGAGCAACTAAAGCACCTCTTCACATAGTCATCTTATTAGACTAAATTAGTTAAAGAATAAAAGATTCTGCACACAATTTGACCTTTGGGGCTTGAACAATTTTAAACATGAATGTTTAGAGCAATTTTGATTCTCATCAATGTGACATTCTCATAATCACTCAAATGTGTATTAATAAACGTTCTATAATAGTTTACTGATGCCTTTATTGAATTGTTTTCATAAAACTTTGTTCTTGGCAGCAAAATGTCTTGCAGGTCAAGGGAGTTGAATCATTTTGATTGCAATATGCACAAGCCTATTGTTTAACTGTTAATATTGAGTAACGCATCATATATAACCAGACAAAAATGACATGAATTGTGACTCAAATGAATAATCATTCCATTATATGTGTGGCATTTCCGCTCTTCCTTTTGTCTATGCTGAAAGCCATTAATAATCACTCTGTCAGATGTGACAGGCTTTATGAAAGCTAATCGTCAGCACTTTGTGATGGTTACCATGAACACACACCCCTCATTTATGACAGTCTCATTGTGACTTGACATGCGCCATTTTAAGTTCCCTAAATTTAAGATGCTTTTCCTTTCGTTTCAAGAACCTTTTTCCATTATAAAGAACCTTTTGTGCAATGGAAAGGGCTGTTATATATACTTTATGGAACCAATAATGCTAATCAACAAAGAACCATTATTTTTAAGAGTGTGTGGTTAAATCGTGTGTTCAGAAGAGATAAATCAAAGTCTGACACATGATAAAGTCTGATAAACATGAGAAAGATTTAACTTTTCTGAATCGAGCATATAGTGTCAAAGCTCTTATTTGTGAAATCCTCAAACTTTAATAATAAGCGGCGTAAAAAGTATTGCGTAATTTATTACACAATTTCTTCAGTACTTGATTCTGATTATTATGTTGCAGCCTTGCTGTCAATGTTTTTGTAAAATGACTGCTGAACTGGATTGATCATTGACACTATCTGTTCGTTTTATGTCTCTTGTATTGCTCTGCAGTCTCGTTCTTCTCACATATAATCTTTTCAACTGTTATCAATATCTCATCTCCATTTATTTTATTTGGTTTGTTTTCATAAAAAGACTCTATAGTGAAAATTAAATATACCAACATTTGAAATAGGCTATATTTATTTTATTCTAAGTAAATTGCAAATATTTACATACATGCTTAATATAAGCACTGTAAACGCTGTAAATGTAATAAATGTTGAAATGACTTAAACATCCAAGTTGATTGTACTTAAAAATGTAAGGGAGCTATATATTTATTCTTTACAGTGAGTGAATATTCTGCAATTGTACTTTTGTTATACTACACTGAAAGTCTGCCAAATTGGATCAATTTGTACAGATGTGAAGAAGTGCTGGTGTCTATCTAAATATATTAAGTATATTTAAATGTGCTAAAATACACTTTAAATATCTTGCAATATAAAGACTCAGAGATCATGCTTTCATCACTAAAAGTTAGGCTTAATATAAGAAATGTGCAATGAAGAAATCCTACTCTAAATAAAGTTTAATTATAATATTTATATTAGTGAGTTCAAGCGATATGTCAGTAATGGACTTGTACTTAATATGTTTGTTTTAAATACAGTTTGGTAGGTATATTCACTATAGCGATGAATTAAATTAATGAAATATTAATTATAACATTTTTACTATTTTTATTACCTGTAAGTATGTAACCTACAAAGGATCTTTCTTTTATAGGATTTTAAAAAAAATCATTTTTTTTAAATTAAAATTATTATAAATCGTTAAAATATGTATTATGTATTATTTAATACATGAAGCCTAATATATTATTTCATGATTGTGAGACTATTTTTTTAACAGCATCAGGTAACTTGTATGTTTAGTTTATTGGCTTGTTTTGAGGGCTGTTGCTTTGTGCGTAAGTCTTAAAAAAATATTAGATTTAATGTATGAAAAATACACATTTCGCTAATGTTATATACTACATATATAATGAGATACTACATCTCCCAGAATTCCCCGAGCGCAACCCCTTAACCACTCGTGTCCCACAGCACGGTAAGCGCGTAATTCGAAAAAGCATCTTTTCACCCAATACATCGACGGCTTTTATCCGTTCAGAAAAACAGACCAATAGCGCTTCGAGGTTTACGCGAAAGCCAATCAGAACGCAGCAGCAGCCGTGGTGGGCGTATCCGTATTCTGGCCAGTGAGCTCCCAGAGTTGATGTTTAAACTGTCCGCGCAGGCGTGGCTAAGCGCTCGGGGGAGGGGCTTAATGGAAGTTGCATGGTTGGGGCAGAGGAGAGTTGTGTTTTAAAACAGTCCAACAACACTATTAGTTAACGGGAATAGTAGGTTAATCAGTAAAACTGATTATATTAATTTTAAGCTCTAATACGCATAGATTTAAGTATTCGGTTCACTGTGAAGCATTGACGCTGTAAACTGACTTCGCTAATCCTCCCTTGAAATGAAAGCGGGCGGTAAGTAACTAAGTTACTTTTATCTCATCGAATGATTATTTTTTAGCTGTAAATGCGTATGTTCATATTTCATCAACATTAATACAACTTTATCTTTCGATTGTATCATAAACAGAGCTGAATTTTTTTTAATGCTCACAAAGTTGAGACGTAACTTACTGACCCGTTAAGCTGCATATAAGTAAACTTTCATTAGTTACAAATAAATAATCTTCCAACATCCATAACCGTGTTAATGATTTTTCCTTAATACACATAAAGGTAATATCTCCTAAAGAGAGATTAGTTATCCTCTGTCCCATAACTGGTTTGTGAATAAGGAGGGAAAACTGGCTAACTGGTTGTGAGCATGTCAAAAATTCCGTTGCAAAGAAACAAAACGAATCGTTATATATCAATAGTTGTGTTTTATACTAATGTTAATATATTTGTAAGCATTTAAAGGAGTTTTAACTCAAAATCGATGTGAATAATCTCTCCTGTGACCTAATGTATGTTTCGCAATGCATCATCCTAGTATACCAACATGAAAATACCATGTAACCTGATTATATATATATATATATATATATATATATATATATATATATATATATATATATATATATATATATATATATATATATATTGGCACCGTGGTTTTTATCAAAATACCACAGTTTAACAGTCTTTATAGTACCACTAATACTAGTAGTATACATGTTTTAGTTTTTACTGTACGCATATAAGAAAGCGTATTGTTCATTTATATTTAATGGTCAATTTCGATATCTAACTGACAGAGTGACCAATATAATGCAGATATAGTTTAATGCCATAAAATAAGATGTACCTATATGAATACTTGTATTACACATCATTTACTGTAACTTAACTAAAACATTTAAGAACTGAATATTACTTGACAAAACTGTTGATAGATTTTGCAACTGAATGTTGGCGTAGTAATAATTCTGTTAATGGTTCAATCACACCCAGTTATTGATATTTCAAAACGGCCAGTTATTGACTGTGGGCCAAAATAACAGTGATGAACTTCAATTTCGCAAATGTTTCTTTCAAGAAGTTCAAAAATGCAGTTGATTCAGTGTTGGTTAATTGTTAATTTCTTCATTTCTAGTGCTCCACTGTCGATGTGCCAACTGTTTCTCTCTCCCTGTCCGGAAGCGGGTCCGAAAGCGTGTGTCTGCCGTCACGCTGCTGTCTCTTCCTGAAGAGCTGCTCCTGTATGTTCTCCAATGCCTCTCCGCTGAGGATCTCCTCGCCATCAGAGCGGTTCGTCAAGACCGACACCTTACTTACCTCTCCATGAACAAAAAGTGGTTTTGTGATGCTGAATGTTATGTGATCCGCAGGTTCATTCTCATCTTCGTGACATTATTGATAGTAACTCAAGTGTCTGGGCACGAGTGAGCTTCAAAGAGCGCTGGCCGGCCCCCGATACAGTTTGGCTCTTTGAAAGGTATGAAATTGAACTTTTTCACCATATTTCCAGTTATTTTGTGACTACAGATACAGATTTTAAAGGGTCTGAAAGTTCTGTCATAATAATAATAGTTTGGTAACATTTATTTAGGGTTCAATTCTCACTCTTAACTGGTTTATAGCTTATTAGCATGCATATTACTAGGATATTGGCTTATAAAGGCACTTATTAATGCCTTATTCTGCATGACCATATTCTACTTCCCTTAACCCTACCCAATACCTAAACTTAAATGCTACAAAAACGACTGTATTAAAGGGATAGTTCACCCAAAAATGCTGCTTACCCCCAGGGCATCCAAGATATAAGTGATTTTGTTTCTTCAGTAGAACACAAATGAAGATTTTTAACTCAACCATTGCAGTCTGACAATCGTATAATGCAGTGGTCACCAACCTTTTCAAGCCAAAGATCCCTGACCTCAGCCTTGATGAAAGGCAAGATCTACCTATAGAATTTTCATGGCCGATTCAGAGTTTTTTCGACACCATCTGTCGATTTTTGTTGTTGTTGTTGTTGTTGTTTTTAGCAAATTATTGTTGTTTATTTGCTCTATAACTGGCCAAACTTGCCTTTAAAAAAATTGCTATTTGAAATGCGAGTTAACCGCTGCATTTTAATCACGATCCAAACAAAGATAGACCTATGTAGCATGAGCAGTTGTTTTTGATTTAAATTACATTGCATAATTTCAAGACTTAGAGTTATATACAGAAGGGTCTGACTTTAGCTTTGTGAAATTGTTACATAATACACACCAGCACAAAACAAAAACAGATGGACTAAATAAAAATGCAAATCACTCTCTGACAAAAGGTGGTGCTTATGAAAAAAAAGGTGTTTCTTTGGGTACCGCTGTAAAATGCCATCGAAACTATTCTGAAGACAGTCAGAGATCTATTATTTCGTTCAGAGATACATTCCATGTAACCCCCCTCCCAGATTCAATATTTATATTTTTCTTCCTATATTTCAAGCATCCCCAACAGTTATCTTGCTGGGCCTATTTATACCTGCATGGTCCACTTCATGTGTTTTTACAGATAAGATATCTATCTGATTTATCATTATCAGCGAGTAAAAGTGTGTGCGTTCTGCCTTAAAGGAGCAGTACCTAATTCTACTTGTTACATGTTGTTTATCGGGAGCTACCGGGACAGTGATAAAGATCGACCAGTCGATTGCGATCAACGGGTTAGCGACCACTGATATAATGCATGTGAATGGTAACAAAATCTATGAGAGTAATAAAACATGTACAGACAAATCCAAATTAAACCCTGCGGCTCGTGACGACACATTAATGTCTTAAGACATGAACTGATCGGTTTGTGCGAGAAATTAAACAGTATTTATATAATTTTTTTTACCTCAAATACACTATGTCCAACAGCCTTCAGCACGCAATCACTTCCGGTAAGTGAGGGCAATGTCCACGATCTGGCGTTGAGATACGCACGAGAGATCACTTCCGGCGCTTGTGTAAACTCCGCCAGATCATGTACATTGACCTCACTTACCGGAAGTGATCGCACGCTGAAGGCTGTTGGACAGTGTTGTATTAGAGTTAAAAATTACATGAATACTGTTCGATTTCTCTCACAAACCGATCGTTTCGTGTCTTAAGACATCAATGTGTCGTCACGAGCCGCAGGGTTTAATATGGATTTGTCTGTGCATGTTTCTTTTACTCTCATAGTTCTCATACTCTCATGTGTTACCATTCACATGCATTATACGACTGACAGACTGCAACAGTTGAGTTAAAAATCTTCATTTGTGTTCTACTGAAGAAACAAAATCACTTATATCTTGGATGCCCTGGGGGTAAGCAGATCAACATCAAATTGTCTTTTTTGGTGAACTATCCCTTTAAGGACATGTTATATATAGATCAATTCACTCTAGAAATGATTGAATACGAATAATTTTCATGCCTGAAAAAAAAAAATTTCCATGATATTTCTAGGTTTTCCATAGCTCTGTTTTCATTGTAATTGTGCTTGTCAAATCATGCTATTTCCTGTTTGATGTCCATATTTCCACACTATTGACTTTCAAAACGGATTAGTGCAAGTTTTTCTTCTTGCTCTTTTAATTAATTTTCTCATTAAATTCCTTCTCATCCTCTGCCATATCTAGGGCTGCGGAGAAAGGAAACTTTGAAGCTGCTGTGAAACTAGGAATTGCGTATTTGTACAATGAAGGACGTAAGTACAATGACATTTGTACAATGAAGGACGACACTCACTCACTAAATTTTTTGATTGATTGAATTGTCTGACTGACTGATCAAAGCATTAATGACGTGTGAATGTTCTTCAGCCTCGCTCAGCGAGGAGGGACGCGCCGACCTGTGCGGCCGCATGGCGTCTCGCTACTTCAGCCTGGCCGAGAGCCTCAGGTCCCCGCTGGCCGAGCCGTTCATCTGGCTGTTCATCCGCCCACCGTGGTCCATGTCTGGTGGCTGCTGTAAGGCTGTGGTGTACGACCGACTCCAAGCGGAGTGTGAGACAAACCCGGTGAGTGATTTCTAGATATCCCAGCATTCATTTCCTCTACAGTTCAACTCCTGGCCCAATACCCAGTTTCTTTTTCATACATTACAGCTCTTAATGCAAGTGTTAAGCTTTTCTTCTAATCGGGATCATAATCATATGTTACAGAGTGAAAATAGATTTAAAGAGACCACATTCAGATTGGGAACTGAAATATAGAGTTCTGAATACTGAGGTAATAAAAAAAAGAAGAAACTGGTTCTTGTAAACATTCACACGTCATTGACTGCCTTCTAACATTAATTGGTAGTGTGTATGTATCTAAATAAAGTACACAATAGTTGATCAATATACTTTTTTTTCTTCCAAATATTGATACATTTTTTTGGTGTAAAAATGCTTCTTCCTCAAAATATTGTCCATATGGGGTTGTTTTTTTGTTGTTGTTTTTTTTTCCTCCTCTCTCCTCTCTCCATGTTGACTAGAAAATTGACTGGAATCTATGTAATAATATACTATATTTGTTAATCATAACTCAGATGCCATCTAGTTCTAAACGCATCCTGATGTCTCTTTCTTTCTTCTTGTCTTTATAGGGACGGAGAGGGACGTTACTTTACTGCTTGGCTAGAGTCCTTCAGCTGTTTGATGTGAGTAGGTTTTGTTGCTTTATGAAATGATGGCCTTTTAATCTGAGATTGATTATGTATAGAAAGATGTACAAGACTTAGGCGGTTTCACACTGCACTCGTAAGCAGTGCATATTTTTTCGGCGCTCAAGTTAACAGATTAGAGCATTCACACTGCACGCAGAAGCAGCGCGTCGCAGGAGCAGAGCAGAAGCAGCAGTACCGCGATCGTTTCGGTGCCGGGTCTATTTTTCCTGCGCTGCTCACAATGAATTAAAGCCACAGTGCATTGTTCTGATCAAAACGGACCTGATTAACATGAAAAATAGCTAATTTCACCGTGAGATCATGTAGTGAAGTGTTCCGAGTGTTTCACAAATACCATATGACATCCGGCGCTGTGAGAAAAAAAAAAAATACTCAAACACATCACTGCCTGAAGTTTTTGCTCAAACTTCAAAAGCCTGTTTAAATGATTAAAACTAGAGGCTTATTTTAACTTTAAGGTTACTTTTATCACGTAAACTACCTTTATACAGCATGTTATATGCATATATGTTTGGGACAGAGGGGAACACAGTCGCATTTGCAGCAGATATATGCTTCCCATCATAAATCAAAGCACGAGACAGACAGGGGTCGGAGGAGAACACCGGAAAAGTGACAGAATGGACGATATTGTCTGTATTTGCAATACACGAGCCGCGGTTCAGCTGCGCGAGACAAAGCTGCCATTGTGAAAGCACAACGGACGCACGCGGCTCCCGCTCTCCATACACACCGCTTCTGCCCTGCCAACGCACTGCTAGCGTGTGTGGTGTGAAGCCGGCGTTAAGCTTGGTACATACTCTGCAAGGTGGCAAGAACAAAGTTTGTTCTGGCCAGTACATTCCATACTTCACGAGAAAAGCAGGTTCCGAACATGTCCGTTTATCCGCATTAACCCCACCCACTTAAAATTTCTGACCAATCACATAATAGTTCTTCGACACCCACAATAAAAAAAGTTCTGCTCAGATGATGTGTCTAGAACAAGCTGCGAGAACTCCCAACCCAGGGCTGCGAGAAAACAAAATTACATCATTTTGTTCTCGCAGCCCTGGGAGCGAGAACATTTTTCTCTGTTCTTGCGGAGTATATAACGGCCTTAACAGGCTTCAAAGATGGAGTCTCATTTGATGCAGCGCTGAATTGTTTATACTCAAAGACTAGAGTGCAAAATGGTTTACTCGGTCATTTCCAATATCCACAAGATGTTCATAGAAGAAAAAGATTAAAGTCTAAACAATCTTTGCCAGTGTTGTAAAAAAAGAATTTAAGGATACACAGAGTACTTACCAACATGATCATCATTTTTGAGAGAAATAGTGAAGGTGAATGCATATACGAACAAGTTCTCTATTTAGGATTAGAACAAATTCACCCCAAGCGCCTTTGATGACGTGGATGATTACGTTACTGTTGATCATCTGTCCATCATCGTCTAAAGCCCGCCCTGACAATTTCATTGGTCCGAACAATTTCTGTTCGGGCATAATTACTCCTCTATGGATCGAGTCCAGACTGAATAGCTCGAGCAAAAATGTTGTGTGCGGGGGCTGAATTTGGCTGGCATCCAGGCTAGATAAATTCCAATTTAGGTCAACGAATGACCCAGCAATGCTTCATTTGGTTCAGTATGTGGTGTGAAAGGTCACATTGCAATTAAAGAAAAAATACTTCAGCAAAGCATGCAATAATTTTGGTCCCAAATTTGTAACTGTTTTACTGCTAGTCCACTATGAAGGATTTTTGGGTATAATATGTCACAGTTTACTTTATTTTGTTATCCTCACTTAAAATGAACTATAGTGTCCTGCACCCACTAGTGAAAAATGATATCTGGTGTCTGAATAATTTTTGGTTAGACTGTACATTGTCAAGTTGGGTTTGGGTTGCTTATTTTATGTTTTCTATGTAAGGATTCTATCATTTGTGCAAATAGTCAAAATGTTCCGGAGAAACACTTCTTTTAATGAGTTCAGCTCTGACCTGGAAATCAATTGAGGTTCTTATTGAGCGAGAGGTGTTAAAACTCAATTCGTGTATCTGTATGCGTGTATCAGGATGAGGAGAAGCGTGGCGAGGCTAGGTCCATGCTGGAGGAGTCGGCGCGTTGCGGGAGTGTGCAGAGCTCATATCTGCTGTGGGAAATGAACCGTGGCACGTCGGTAAGAGCTTTTCTTTAGGACTCATGATAACAGTACTCTGCCATCTCTGCTGATTATTTGCTGATTGCTGGTTTTGTTTTCTGTCTACAGACCGCTGACCCCGGCAGGTATCTGCAGTGCATGCGCACGCTCAAGGACTATGCTGCCAAAGGATGTTGGGAGGCTCAGGTGACTGGAAAAATTACGTGTATAGAAAATTAATGAGATATTATTTTGCTTTTTTGCATGTTCACCTATTTTTAGTGTGAAATGTTGCTGTTATGAAGCACAAAGTATATGTGCTTCATAAAGTATATAAGTATATGTGCTTATATATATATATATATATATATATATATATATATATATATATGAATAAAAAAAATATATATATATATATATATATATATATATATATATATATATATATATATATATATATATAATTGTTTTATTTTTTTATTTATTTATTTATTTTATTCAATTTCTATGAAAAGATTTCCAACAAATTCTCCGTTGTGTATTTTCTGGTAATCAAATGAAACCATAAAACATTCATTCATATTTTTAACTTAATTAAATTGAATTCAAATTGTGATTTTTATTTATTTTTTGACGTTTTAATTATTTATTATATTATTGTTACTATTGTTATTACACTGAGACGTATCTAAATTATACTGTGCAACAGTAATATATTTGTCAAGTTAAACCAAACTTTTATTTTGACGGGTTGCCGTGAGGACCTTTTGAGTTTCTGTGTGCTTATGTTGGGTAGTTTTTCTCAAATGAAACGGTAAAATACTCATGAAGCTGGAGATGACGGTCATGCATTCATGTCCTCGTATGAGATGGAAAAATGTGACCGTGACCGCGCAATTCTGTGTTTGTGAGGTAAATTAAATTGCGCGTCTGTGCCAATCGTTCACACAAGATTCGTATTTAAATAGTCTTTTGCTGTTTAATATTCACAGACATTAGTCTATATCACCAGATGCGCTCTCAGGTATCGAGATTTGGTACCGATTGATTTAATGTGAATCTGTACTCAGTAATACCAACGTAATTCGGTCTGTGCCCTTAAAAGTACTGCGTTCGGTACACAACCCTACCCATGGCATACGCAAAAATAAAGGGACGAGGCCTGGTTGAGTTAGTTAGTAGTGTTAAAACTCATGATTATGTGAAGAGACGTGACATTTATTAAAAACGCTTTTTAAAGCTGCACATAAAATACATTTGATTTATTTTTGTCAGTTTACTTTTTTTCTTTGACTGCTGCTCAGACTTCAATTTATTTTGACCTTTGTTGTCCAAAAGTGGCATTTGTGATGGGATGTTTGGTGAAGTCATTACTAATCATCCGTCTCCATTATTCTTCCGTCCTCACAATGCAACTGCTGTGTGCGTGCTCATAATGGAAGTGCACACCCTGGGAAAGCTGCGTCATAATTCCTGTTATCTCCTCTGGAGGTTTTCTCTGCCATTGTTGACATAGATTTGTAATAACCAGCAGCCGTGCCAGATTGAAAGCCACTCTGACGCGTGTAAATGGGCTTGGATGGGGGCTTCAAATGGAGAGTGATGCTCTTTGTTAATTTGTGATGCTATATCAAACACGCACGCACATTCTGGGTTTCATGTTTGTCTAACTCGTCTGTTCTGCTCTCGCAGCTGGCGTTTGCAAAGTCATGTGGCACTGCTAACCCTCTGGGTCTGGAGCCGCGGGCCTGCGCTGAATTTGTGGCCCAGTTCTTCCACTCAGGACCGTCGCCCCTGCAATACCCGCAAAATCTGCAGGGACAGGACATCACCACTAAGAGGTACAACATCATTTGGACAAACACCTATCTCAAAATAGTCCTACAGGGTACACAGCCATGGAAAATCTGGAATATCAGGGAATTTTCATTTGTTTCTTGGCTTTAAAGTCACCATCACACATTTTTATAAACTGTTTGTTTTGCCTAACTAACTAACTAAACAAAAAAAAGGTAACACGAATAATAGACATTAGTTAACTACATTAGTTATGAACTAATAATGAACTGCACTTACAAAGCATTTATTTATCTTTGTTCATGTTAATTTCAGCATTTACTAATGCATTATTAAAATCTTGTTAATGCACTGTGACCTAACACGAACAAACCATGAACGGTTGTATTTTTATTAACTTACATTAACAAAGATGAACAAATACAGTAACACATGTACTGCTTATGGTTAGTTCAAGTAGGTTAATACATCAACTAATATTAACTAATGAACATTATTCTAAAGTGTTACTAAAAAAAGTTTTATTCTAAAATATTTCTATTTATTATTTAATGAATTTATATTATCACAATATCAGCTTTTAGGCATTGTTCTGTTTTTTGTTATAAGTCTGAAACAACAAGGAGGCCGCTTCACACAATGCAAAGTCAAAGGAGAGCGTTGGATTGTTGTCCCGTGGTGTGGGCGTGGCCTAATGGAGATCGTTCTCTATACTTATCTCCAAGACCTAGTGGCGGCTAAATAAATTCAAGCTGTCGCCTGAATCAAATTACTTCAAGCACTATAACAACATTTTTGGTGATTTTAAAATGGTCAGATTGACCACAGGTCTCAATACAGGGAGTGCAGAATTATTAGGCAAATGAGTATTTTGACCACATCATCCTCGTTATGCATGTTGTCTTACTCCAAGCTGTATAGGCTGGAAAGCCTACTACCTATTAAGCATATTAGGTGATGTGCATTTCTGTAATGAGAAGGGGTGTGGTCTAATGACATCAACACCCTATATCAGGTGTGCATAATTATTAGGCAACTTCCTTTCCTTTAGCAAAATGGGTCAAAAGAAGGACTTGACAGGCTCAGAAAAGTCAAAAATAGTGAGATATATTGCAGAGGGGATGCCGCAGTCTTAAAATAGCCAAGCTTCTGAAGCGTGATCATCGAACAATCAAGCGTTTCATTCAAAATAGTCAACAGGGTCGCAAGAAGCGTGTGGAAAAACCAAGGCGCAAAATAACTGCCCGTGAACTGAGAAAAGTCAAGCGTGCAGCTGCCAAGATGCCACTTTGCCACCAGTTTGGCCATATTTCAGAGCTGCAACATCACTGGAGTGCCCAAAAGCACAAGGTGTGCAATACTCAGAGACATGGCCAAGGTAAGAAAGGCAGAAAGTCCACCACCACTGAACAAGACACACAAGCTGAAACGTCAAGACTGGGCCAAGAAATATCTCAAGACTGATTTTTCTAAGGTTTTATGGACTGATGAAATGAGAGTGAGTCTTGATGGCTGGATTGGTAAAGGGCAGAGAGCTCCAGTCCGACTCAGACGCCAGCAAGGTGGAGGTGGAGTACTGGTTTGGGCTGGTATCATCAAAGATGAGCTTGTGGGGCCTTTTTGTGTTGAGGATGGAGTCAAGCTCAACTCCCAGTCCTAATGCCAGTTTCTGGAAGACACCTTCTTCAAGCAGTGGTACAGGAAGAGTCTGCATCCTTCAAGAAAAACATGATTTTCATGCAGGACAATGCTCCATCACCGTCCAAGTACTCCACAGCGTGGCTGGCAAGAAAGGGTATAAAGAAGAAAATCTAATGATATGGCCTCCTTGTTCACCTGATCTGAACCCCATTGAGAACCTGTGGTCCATCATCAAATGCGATTTACAAGGAGGGAAAACAGTACACCTCTCTGAACAGTGTCTGGGAGGCTGTGGTTGCTGCTGCGCAATGTTGATGGTGAACAGATCAAAACACTGACAGAATCCATGGATGGCAGGCTTTTGAGTGTCCTTGCAAAGAAAGGTGGCTATATTGGTCACTGATTTGTTTTTGTTTGGTTTTTGAATGTCAGAAATGTATATTTGTGAATGTTGAGATGTTATATTGGTTTCACTGGTAAAAATAAATAATTGAAATGGGTATAAATTTGTTTTTTGTTAAGTTGCCTAATAATTATGCACAGTAATAGTCACCTGCACACAGAGATATCCCCCTAAAATAGCTAAAACTAAAAACTACTTCCTAACAAACTACAAAAATATTCAGCTTTGATATTAATGAGTTATTTGTGTTCATTGAGAACATGGTTGTTGTTCAATAATAAAATTAATCCTCAAAAATACAACTCGCCTAATAATTCTGCACTACCTGTATATTTAATATATATATTTTTCTCATTGAATCACTTATTAAATCCTGTGTCCTTTGCTTTTCGGCTTCATGTTTTACTCTCATCACCCGTTCTGTTTGATTATTTTTCAGGTATATTCTGGTGGACTGGTTGGTGGAGGTGACCACCATGAAAGACTTCTCCAGCCAAGTGCTGCATGTGACCATCGGATGCGTGGACCGCTATCTGAGCCTGCGTTCAGTGCCCAAGGCCCAGCTGCAGCTTCTGGGTATCGCCTGCATGGTGATCTGCACTCGGTGAGCTACCACACACGAAAGAGCCTCTCTGCTAATCATGTGTTTGTGCTAGACTAGAGCTAAGATGTTAATTCAACAACCCAACGCAATCTTATTCCTAAATGATTCAGATGTGTCTATTAAACCTTTAAGTACTATCATGGCAACCGTTTAAATCTGTGCTGCCGCTGATCCCGAGAGAGCAGTTGTCATGAATGTGTATGAAAGAGCCTCTCAAACACTCTTTTCAACAACACCGTATCATTATTTCTGTGTTACAATAATTCAAATTATCACAGAAGTGATAAAAGTTTATAGTTCGGAAACACTGATGTCTATGGTAGTGAGCAAAATAGAGTAAATCACCTTTTTGAAGTAACTCGACTCTTCAAATACAGATTGTATGATTACATTTTGAATAGTTTTGTGCTAGTTGTTTAATAATCATTTGAAATTTAGCAAACTGCCAGCTCCAGTAGTAATGAAAAGATTAATCTTGAACTCTGTCATGGAAACTAGCACGTATAAACCCTAATTAAACAATTTAATGATCAATTAAAAAAGATTTTACACCTGTATGATATTACGCTGTAGCCACATTGGACCAACGGTTTGGAAAATGGATGGGTGGATGATTGTTCACAGATTTGTTCACAAACACTGATTCATCCAGTAATGAAACGAGTAACGTCTTTGAGCGAGTCAATAAATTATTAATTCAAAGCATTTTCTCAAAAAAACTAAGCAAAACCAAACTAAATCATTCAATATATTTTATTAAATGGACTGCAGCAATTAACATTTTGTCATAACCTCTAGTAAATTACATGTTATTTAGTTTAATTGACCACTTTTAAATCCTCTGACTCAGATACATCAGTAAAGAGATCCTGACCATCCGTGAGGCGGTGTGGCTCACTGACAACACCTATCAGTATGAAGACCTGGTACGCATGATGGGGGAGGTCATCTCCGTGCTGGACGGGAAGATCCGGGTCAGTTGATGAAGGACATAAAAGCTCTCTTGTTTGCTTTCACCCCAACACACAAAAACCTCATTATAGATCTCCAGCTCTAATTAATTCAACCTTGTGCCTGAGGTTTAGAGCTTGACGCCAAAACTGAGTGAGCTACCTACCTAGATGCCATTTTAAGAGCTTGCCTGCCAATGTAAAAGGCATTGCCATGCTCTTAGTAATAATAAAAATATATTTAAGCAGAATGTTCACTGTAAATGCATTTCATTTGACACTCCGCAGCAATCGAATTAAAAATCCATTCCTATTTTGATTTAGTAAATTAATTGTATTAAGCCATTATTTATAATAAGAATATTTTGCCTAGATCTAAGAAAGAGCAGTGCAAGATGAGCAATTTAGTTTTTTTTTTTTTAGAAAGTGACTGATGGTTTAGTTAAATAAGACCCTATTCCCCGGCTGGGATCGTGCAGAGCCTCTGAAGCCCTTTGAAACTAAAAATGTATTGATTTGGACATTCAACCCGTTGGTTGCCATCAAAGTCCATTATGTGGAGAAAAGTCCTTCAAAAAAATGTAATTTATAATAATTTATTTTCGACTGAAGAAGGAAAGACAAACATCTTGGATGAGATGGGGGTTAGTGAAATAATGAACTAACTAATGAACGTGAACTGATCCTTTTAATACCCATTACTCAATTGTGTACTGTAAATGAAGGCATGAATGTAAATGCATTCATGCCAATTAACAGTCTGTAAATGTATCTAAATACCACTACAGATGCAGCTTCTGAAAAAATTTTATGTTGTTTTGATGCTTTTCACATTTAACACAATGACTTGAATTTATCTGTTGGGGTAATTTACCAATTTGCGATTCATTAGGTTGGTTGATTAACTGGCACATGTAATTAATTAGATAAAATTTTTGAATCAATTGACAGCTCTACTTTAAAAATGACTGACTGCATTTACAAGGATACTCACCATAACTTTGTGTGTAATGGTCCGTTCAATCAGCCGTCAGGCAGCCCTTATTGTTGAGCTCTGGCTCAGTAATTGATTAACACGTTAATGCTGTCTTTCAGACCACCACAGTGCTTGATTATGGGGAAGTACTGCTGTCGCTGCTCCCTGCGGAGCGGCGCAGTTCACACCTCTTCAAATACATCTGTGAACTCTCTCTGCTCTGCTCGCCTCTCACCGTTCCTGGGCCGGCCCGACTCGCCAGCGCCATCCTGCTGCTCACCAGAGCTCTGCACAACTACGGTACTACCACCATCCCACCAAATACCCCGTTAAATTTGCAACTAGTTGCCAGAAATTCACTGTAAAAAAATACTGTGGCAGTGTTTCCAGTTGAGTTAAAAATAGAGATTTCTTTCTTTTTAATCTATTCTTCTTTCGATCGACCAATATCAGATTTTAAATCCCAAGAATTGATCGTTTGATCTGTCCTTTTTTAAGTCCATACATCAGGGATGTCCAAACTTGGTCCTGGAGGGCCACTGTCCTGCAGAGTTTAGCTCCAGCTGGCCTTAACACATCTGCTGGAAGTTTCTAGTATGCCTAGTAAGATCTTGATTAGCTGGTTCAGCTGCGTTTCATTGGGGTTGGAGCTAAACTCTGCAGGACAGTGCCCCTCCAGGAGCAGGATTGGACACCCCTGCCATACATGGACAAAACTTCACTTTTTTTCCTTATACCAATAAGCGTCACAATAAAACAGGTGGCACAATAGAAAAACCTTATGATGAATCAGGGTTCATCATAAGTGGCTTGTCCAGTGCGGTTCATTTTAATAAACAAGCGGACCAAGACTGCTTCCAAAATGAACTTCTCTCCGCTTCTAAATTAATTTTAGTGCGGTTCGAATTAAATATGAACGAAACACGCACCAAAGACATGCAAGCATTTACTCATTTTATAAGCTCTTCACGAGTTCCCAGCTGGTAAAAACGCCATCATATGTAGGCTACGCACATACAGTGATCACATTAAACCCAGCACACAGCATTGTTTTGGATGTTTGGTATGTTCCGCCATAAAATATTCGTCATATAAGCTGTAAAGCATTTTTTTTTTGGTCCAGACCAACCGAACTACAAGTGTGAACACACCCTAAATTATGTATACTAAATAATCATATATGATATGTAATCTTCATAAATTATATAATAATTTTTTCTTCCGAAAGCATTAATTTGACAGTATATTACAGTAAAATTACATATAATGTGATTGTTAAACCATTTACAGTTTTTTTTGCTGTCTAACTTAGTTAACCGATTAACAGGTTTTAGTACTTTTTACAGAAAAACACTGTACAAATGCAAACTGAAGAAGAGCTGCAACCACTGATCTATAAAAAATGACTGGATTGCTCATATTAAGTAAAGCCGCTGCGCCGCCATGTTGGTATTCCCAAGATAACTCACGCGTTCTATTGAATGAATAGGACATTACATGATTTTACTGAGAAAACATTGCCTAACGAGCCAGGGTTTTTATATTTGAAGTCTCCCTGTACATTTTTACAATGTAAAGGTCCTAAAACATTTAATTGGTTATTTGTTTAAAGTCGGTAATTTCCCCTTATTAAAAAGTTACGTTCTTATTTATACAGTAGTGAACATCAGCTCGGCGGGCGGATGAGACACTTCAGCGTATGTATTACAAATGTCAAAGCGCGCATTTTGAAATCGGAATAAAGATGTATGTCTTGTAACCAGAAATCGTCTTGTACTGTTGTGATTTTGTATTTGTTTTTATTCATACAGTTGGATAACTGCACGTTTCAACAATGATTTCGTTAACAGCATACATTGTAAAGCAGATAATGATTTAAACAATGATTAAATAAATATTTAATTCAACAACATGGCATACATAACACTTATGGAATAAGTTAGTTACTTCACATAACACTTATACTCATAAGGAAACTGTAGACTGCATACATTAGCGCTGTCTTAAAGAGTATGAAATAGATGTTGCTCAATCAGGAATTAAAATACACGCATCATAACATTCAGGCAGATAACGCTGACTGCTTTATTTCCGAGATGATGCACGGCAGACTTTGAATTGTAATACAATATAGTGCGTGCAATATAGAGGTTTGTATTAATATTTATTGTAAGCTATTCAAATAAATTTCTGCAGCTAAACGCATGCGTTAATGTTTAATATTTCCTCCATAATTACGTTACATAGCCTAAATAAAGAAATATATTATTGTGTTAGTTCAGTTACGTTACCTGTGTCGTTAGTGTGCTGTAGATTTCAATATATGACTCATCTGTAATGTTTATGGTCTTTACGGAGAGGATAAGATCTGAAGGATCTATTAATTTACATACATATATCGTGAAACAAATCTTGTGAGACTGAAATGCTGCAAATCGTGAGATTTTAAGTCAATGTTTTGGCTGTACGTGAATGCTGCCCTCTGTCGGGAGGGAATAGTAAGATGGCCGCTTGAACACTTCCGGTGGCTTCACCGCCTGATGGCAGTTCAGAATGGGATGAGCCATCCAGTCATTATATAGATCAGTGCCTGCAACCAAAAATGATCACAGTAAATGTAATTTTACTGTAAAATACTGTCAAATGAATGGTTTTGGAAGTACCAATTTAAAATTACATCTTGCTTGGAGAAAAGGTGTAGCACTCACTCTAGAGGAACTTTGAGCTAAAAAACAGGTAATGTTTCAGCCATTCTCAAGGCCTTCACCAGATATTTAGCTAAAAAAGCTCAAGTTTATTCCTCTAGAGTGGCTGTTGAACCTTTTCTGTAAAAATTACTAAAAAAAATGTCAGTGTAGACCTGGGCTGAACGATTTGACTACCTTTATACAATCCTTATTCAAGTTTTCTCTGTCTGTTTCTCCACAGTTCCAGTGTGGCCCATCCAGCTGGAGGAAAACACGGGGTTCTCCAAGCAGGATCTGGTCTCCTGTGCTTTATCGCTTTACGTCAAGTGGTGAGTCTCCATGTCAGTTATCCACAGCGTTGTCTAAGCTACCTGCATTTCATTGAAGTGATTTGCACAAATGAAGTTTAACGGTTATTCTGACCCAGAAAGAAGTGCAGTTGTTTCCTCCTCAATGTTTCCATGGAGACAGATGGTCGTTGTGTTAGCGAGTACTCTGTGCATTTTTGGGGGGCTAGTTGACCCAAAAATGAAAATGCTGCCATTAATTAGGCCTACTCATGTAGTACCAGTACAGTAATTACAGAATTAAAATTTTTGGGTCAACAATCCCTTTAATGAGGTGCTCAATCAGCTCTTCTGGGTTTGAGAAGTCGAGCTCTTGATAGGTTCTGGTGTTAGCATGTTGCTAAGCTAAAAATATTATTCTTTACTAAGCAACAAAGACATTAGGTGTAATAGTGATAGTTTTTGTGAAAACAAAGCTATTTTCTATCAGTACTTTTCTGTTCCTAATTGAATATATTTCTTTTGACATTTCCTATTTCCTCTTGGCGTCTTCAATGAATGCTTTCATTGAGCTGGTCACAATGCATTCTGGGTTTTTCTTTTGTATGAAGCACACATTGAAGGACTTTGACTTTTCCTAAATAAGGCGTAACTTTCTTGCCTTAAAATGCTTACTAGATTGTGGACTAAATCCGTTGTCTCATCTTGTAGTGGGCCTTTTGCTTTTTCTCTGAGAACTGAAGCTTTGCTCCTCCAGTGTCTCGTAGCATTATTCTTCAGGCGGTGACTTTTATAGCTCTGTCATTCTCTTCAGATAGCACAGGATGAGACGAGTTACAGCGTTTTCTCTGAAAAACCTGGGATAATAACCCGTTTACATTGTGCTCGATGGGGTCCTGAGGTGGGGTGGGGGTCATGTTGTTGAGGATGCAGTGAGACTGAAGATCTCTGGTCTCGCGCCGCTGTCTCTCGGTGGAAATGAATCGTGAACGGTCAAGCGAGTTCACCTTTATCACTCCACACTGACCTGTTTTTAACTGCTCTCTGCAGTCTTGACAAAACACTTCACATTTACTTCTGGTTTAGGTTTGTTCATCTCTCTGTGCCCTACATTTTTTATTTTTGTTTAAAAAAAAATGATTGCTTGTCAAATGAAATTTGAATGTCAGTGTATGTGTATATGTGTTTTATTAATATAGTGTGTGTGTGTGTGTGTGTGTGTGTGTTAGTTAGTTACATCATGCTGTTTTATTATGTTATTTATGTTATAATAACATTCTTATTAATTTTGTAAAACATTTTCAAATGTATGAATGTCATATGCTGTAATTTTATATTATAATATACATAATAAAATATATAAATAATATAAATAACATAAATAATTAATTTGTTTATATTAGTATTTAATACAACATTTAATTAGTTATATTTTTGTATATGATATTTATGATATTTTATATTATTGTTATTATTATTAATTGCTTTGGGTTGTAATAAATTAATGTTATATGTTGTTTTGTTTTTATATTACATAACCCAAAGCAATTATTAATAATATCAATAATATAAAATATCATAATTTTATGACTCATAAATAATTATATTTAGTATTTTTTAATTTTTATATTATTATTATTATTATTATAATTGTTGCTAATTATTATATATAGCATTTAATAAAACAAATACTTTACTTATATTTATATTAGTATTTAATGCAACCACATTTAATATAAGTTATATTTTTATTTTCATTATGTATCTAGTTATGATATTTTTTTGTGTTGTAGTTATTATTAATTGCTGTGAGTTGTAATATATGAATTTTTTGTAATATATGAATCATTTATACAATTCATTTTTAGTATAATATAGTATTTAATATTAATTATTATTATTATTGCTGATAATTACATATGTTATTTAATGCAACAAGATTTAATTACTAGTTGTTGTGACATCACTCACCAGTCTCTCACTTCATACACAGTTTCGGTCAAGATGTTCCCAAAGACTACAGACACGTGTCTCTGACAGGGGTCAAACAGAGGTTTGAGGATGACACGTACCAGCAGATAAGCAAAGACGTGGTGAGTTTCGCCCCCTTTCCGAGTCTGCTCTCGTTCAGTTCATTTTGTGAATTATGTCATCTGAAGTATGTTTGTGTCTCAGGTGATGAGCTTTAAGGAGCTGTGTCAGGTGTTGGAGGTCCCAGAGGTGGAGCCACAGGTGGAGGCACCCAGTGCTAGCTGCCAGCTAACAGAGATGCACACCTTCCTGTCCTCTCCCACCAGCAACAACAAGAGGTGTGAACCAAACATTACATCCATATAGTTACATAGAGTATAGATATATTGCTTTAGCTCAGTGTTTGAGCCTTGAAGTATATTCTGCCCTGAAGTTTGATGGATTAAACAAAAATACAACTCTTGATATTGCTTAGCCCCTTATGACTACCGGTTTTAATCTTGTGAGTGCAAATATCCAGGAATCACAAAATTAGGACATGGACACTAAGACAGATACTTGTCAAAGGTCATACATGTCTGTTTCTAGGGGGTGTTAAAACTTAAGATAATCCAATAAACTCTGTAT
This sequence comes from Gobiocypris rarus, assembly GCA_023029165.1. Lineage (NCBI taxonomy): Eukaryota > Metazoa > Chordata > Actinopteri > Cypriniformes > Gobionidae > Gobiocypris > Gobiocypris rarus. Next base: position 9,194,871 of record CM040934.1, on the reverse strand, counting down.
CTATGATAAAGGAATTAGAAAAAAACTATTGTATATACATCACAATTAAATATTCTATATTTGATCAAATTTTATTATTATTATACTTATATTATACTTATTATTGTTATACTTAAATATAAATGTATAATTTTTAAATAAATATATATATATATATATATATATATATATATATATATATATATATATATATATATATATATATATATATATATATATATATATATATATATATATATATATATATATATATATATATATATATATATATATATAATATCAATGATCAGTATCATTTTATATTTCAGATGTTGAGAAATACATTTTAAAATATACAATTAGTATTTTTTCTAACAGTATTTTTACCATTTGCCGGTTTGAAAAGTGTTTCATATTCATTTTAATAATATAAAACACACACTGCTTTATGCATCTCTAATCCTGTTATGTTTCTCACTGTTCTGCATCTTTGGGGCAATGTTTTGTTAAATGAGGGTGGAGAAAAGATGGTAACTCTTTAAATGCATTATTTTGACTCTGTCGAGCAGGAGACGGGAGGACAGCATGCAGGAGCACAGAGGCAGCTTCCTGGCCACGCCCACAGCCGAGCTATCCAGCCAAGAGGAGATGCTGCTGGGAAACATCCTGGACTGGAGCCTGGATTCTTCCTGTTCAGGGTATGAAGGCGACCGGGAGAGTGAGGGCGAGAAGGACGGAGAAAGTGAGTGTGGGGAGATGGCTCATATATCAACTACATCATATTATGAATCATTTTACAGAAAACGTTAAGACTAAACCAGTTGTCACTGATGCGTGAGTCACATTAGTGTCACAACATCTCGTGTTCATCAACTTGAGATTCACGGCGCATGAATTCTGAATAACTGCTTCAGTTTTAGTTCTATTTTAAAGGAAGTATATAATTTATATATTGTAAATTATAATTATTATATATTATAAAGTTAACATAATTTGACTCATTCCCACAGATTTTGTGCTCACACCCAAAGTGCACACATATAAAGCCACATAAAGCCAAAGTGCACACATATAAAGCCACATTAATCCAAAGTGCACACACATAAAGCCACCTTAGTGTTGTCACGATACCAAAATTATGACTTCGATACAATACCAGACTAAAATACCTCGATACCGATACTAAATCGATACCACGGTCAAAATACCACCCAGTAAAAGTAATTGAATAATATGACAACAGAACTTATAAATATTAAATTTAACTAAAAACTCACGTGGCCAGCATGTTCCTGCCCTGGTTTTTGACCATTTCTTCTAATTGTAATTTTTTTTATTTTATCTTTATTTTTAAAAATAAGCTAAAAATTAAAATTACAAACAATATGACAAAAACAGTACTTTATTTTTCAGCTATAGGTCTATTTAACAGTATAGCAAATCAAGAAATAAAAAAATAAAAAAAACTGCTTAGTCTTCACTCAATAAATTAACTATACACTGATTCTTAATGAATATATTAAAATGATTTAGCCAGTCATGGGGTGGTTTTCTTTTTTTCATTGTTGTTTGATTAACATTAATCACACAGAATATTAGATCCGGCTGAACACCGATCCAGTTACCTCAACTGTACACGTTCACTAAAGACACCCCTGACTGTGTTTACCTGAATACTCACAGGATGTGCATTTTTACATATTTTTGACCATTGAAATCTATAATCCGAAAGAACTGAATCGTGATCGCATGTTGTCTGAAAGGCGTGTGCTCGCGCTTCAGATCAAAGTCCGGCATCACGAGCACGTCCCGCGCCGCACTATATTTTCTCATGCACGCATGTTTCTGTTGCTTTCCCATGGTATGGATGTTAAAATTGGGGGCAGTGAAAATGCTGAGTGGCTAGTAACTTCGGAAAACCACTAGAAACAGTGGCTGGTGAGCAAAAAGGTTAATGTCAAGCCCTGTGTGTGTATATTCAATTAGTTTTTTAAGGACTAGTTCACCCAAAAATGACCCTCACACTGTATCTACACCGGACACGCCGCGGCAGCTAGAAGCTGCTATACTGGGCGCGACATAGCAACCGTTGCATAGCATTCGTCCATCACGTCAGAATGTCATAAATAGAGCGAGGCTTCAGTTTACTGTTGGGGATTTGTTGTTGAGTAGCGCTGCACAGCATCCAGTGATTTATAGTGGGTTATATTGTCTTTTGTTGCGCTGCTTCGCTCGCGTCTGGTGTAGACACGATGTCATGTCATTCCAGTCCTGTAATTTTTTTATTTTTTTATCTTTACGAAACATGCCCCCACACACACCAAATGGTGTTAGAAATTTAATTGATTACATTTATTTATATTAATTTTAATATCCTCATTAAAATGGTTATTTCGGTAATTGTTTAATTTAAGTATTACACTAAAAACATAATACATTTAAAACAAATAAGTATTTAATTCAGTCATAACATTTAATTCTCAATTTGTTGTTAACTATATATTAGGGCTGCACAATATATCGAAATATCACAAATGTACATATCGCAATATGCATATCGCAACGGCACGCAATATCTGAATGATTTGAATAGGCTACTTCAACATTGTGAAAAGTATACATTTTAGGTCGACGCATATAGCAGAGAATAGACTGGGTACACAACTGTTACTTATGTGACTTGCTTGACGTTAAAAAGAGTTATTAAATGCAATAACTTGCAAAAAACCAACTCCTTGCAATCTCACGCTGTCTGCTGACACACCGAAACGTGCGCACAAGCCGCCTCTTCGTGTGATCCCTTCAGTTCTGTTTCGTGCCTAGTTACACACTCGAACTGTCATATACTCACACAGTTATGTCAAAATGGCTGTCTTGACGAGTATTCATGTAAACAGTCAGTTATGCTTTAAGTAAACGCAATCACTTGGGGAAAGAAACCGAATGTGTGTTAATAGGATCAGTGCATTAGGTCTATTTAAATATAATTTAAAATCGATTTTACACACTAATAGCAATATCGTATCGCATATGCAATATCTTGTTAAATAATGCAATATTCGCTATCACATTTTTCTTCAATATCACACAGCCCTACTATAAAAAATAATATATATATATATATATATATATATATATATATATACACATTTAACTAATTAAATTATTTATCAAATGTATTTTGCATATTATAATTTATATTATATATTTAAAAAATATATTAACTTAAAAAAAAAGTGAAATGACTTGAAGCACACGGTTTGCATGGGTGACATTATGGTGCCGTTTTTGAGCTTGACTGTATAAATCACTGCACACTCTCATTGTATTGAAAATATGAGCTCAGAGATTCTGCCTAATATCAAATTTTGTGCATCATGTAAATATAATAAATGTAATAAAACAGGAGAAAACGAATATTATAAAATGGGAGAAAATAAATGAATGTATGTTTTCATGGCTATTCCTTTTGAAGTGCATGCTGTTTGACTTTTGTATAACCACCTCTTCAGTCCCACTCATTAAAGTGTGAAAAGATGAGTAACTGGATCTCTTTCTGCCACAGTATCAGCGATGGAGGTGCAGATGGAGCTGCCGGTGGAGCGCGGTGATGGGCGGACGCACTGTTGCGCGCTCTCCAGCGATGACGACAGCCTTTGTGAGGACCCCAATGAGGAGGAGGCGGCGGCCTGCGGCAGCAGCAGTAGAAGCAGACCCTGGACACGCCACATGTCCTCTTCCTCTTGCACCTTTTGCACAGACCGCTGCAGCTCGGGCTACTCCTCCATCCAAAGCGTTCCCAGTCCGTCCGTCTCTTCGTCTCTGGTCTCTCCCCAAACTCTCCCCGGTGTCCGTATCCTGCTGCTCCTGCCGGCGCAGAGGACCCGCCGACAGGTGAAGAGGAAAAACACGGCCGCGCACAGCGGTGGAGAGGCGGAGCGCGGCGAGGGCGCTGCCGACGTGGCCTTCCTCAGCCTGTGATTGACAGGAAGCCGCTGTAACGCATCACTTCCTGGCCACCCGCCAGGAGCACTTTCGTTCACGGGTGGTCTTTATCTCAGAGGGCGTGAGTTTTGCGCCAGCTTGCGAAACGTCCATTTCTGAGCTTTTAAGTAAGAACAATGGTCATGTTTTTTCTTCCCATAATACATTTCACTTCAGCTCCTGACGGCAGGAGCGCCTTCGCCCCTCTGTTGCTGTTGACAAGCAACGTGATTAATGCCTCAAATGTGTTGAAATCACTGGAACTGTCTTTTTTAAAAGTCTTGTGTACGTTGTGTTGCGTCTTTTGTAAGTATTTAAAACTTGGACTGTTTACAGAAAATGACTATTGTAGTTTATCAAATGTGCAAATGTTTTTTACGAAGTTACATGCAGCTGAGTAGGAGAGCGACTCGATCCATGAAGTTTCATGCCGATTAATGCACTGTCCGAACTAAACTGGTTTGTTTACGCGGATGTTTCTCGCCACGTATCTTGATTATTCGTCTCGAGCTCCAGTGTTTTTTGTATTTGCGCATTGCTTTGCGTTCGCCACATCTTCTGCCAAAGTTCTTATGTTAGCGACTTCCGTACAGTTTCCGCAAATGCTTTTCAGCTTGTGATACCACTGATGTTTTGACCTGTGAAACCTGTAAACGTACAGTACGTCTGTATGAAATTCTCCACGCGTTTTTGCGACAGATCCAATGCAACAGCCGATGAATGTGATCGTTTGACATGCTTTTTCGTAATGACCTCGAGAGACACCGAGCACTTTTTTTATGACCAATGCTGGAAAGCCAACTGATGCTTCATAACGAGTCTCGATGTTTTATCTTTAATATGCTTGAACAATCAACCATACATATATATATATTTGTGAGTGTTCATCTGTTTGAGGTTATGACACTAAAAGCATTAAGTTATTGTTTTTGTGCAGGTCTTGTTGGTACTGTATGTCGAACATCACTAAGGATTGCGACTGTAAATAATTATTCCTTGTTTATAACTGTAAATAAATAAATGTATGAAGCTGTGAAAGGCCATGTGAACTTGAAAACAGACATGTTTGTTATATTCTGAAAACAACAATAAAACAATGCAGTAGTTACATTTCCATGTCTGCAGTGTTTCTTTTTCACACAGATGGGAACTTGTGGTTTGCAAGCAGTCACTGCACTATTTAACACCATTTTGTTTTGCTCTCTCTAAATATCACACTTCAGCACAGACTTCAAGATTTTTTAACACTGGTTTGATGAGGGTCAATTCCTGGCCAAACTGTTGTTAAAAGATTAAAGTTGTTATTTAACAGCCACCGAGTTGTGGGTCACATTAAACTCAAACTCAAAGTTTTTTATTTTATTTTTTTTTAGCCTTAGTACTTAATGAAGGGATTCATTACAATGTGTTAAAGATACAGGACAACACTCTTGATTAAATGATTTCCTGGTTTACATGTTTTTAAAACATAAAAAATAATGTTAGAATAAAAATTACTTGATGACATATTAATGAGGTATATTTTCTGGGCAGTTTTAAAACTTTAACTGGTGAAATCACAATGCTAAAAATGTTGCAATGGTAAGTTTGTGTGTGTGTATAAATATATATGTATGTATGTGTGTGTCTGTCGCACTGATCTATAAATTACATTTATAAATGTAATAAATGTTAGTTCTGTCAAATTGATAAATAACACAAAATAAGTGTGTTTACATAATATGTGTATATAATATATCTGTATAATTATGAACATTTGAATACACACTTTCATGTATATAGAAATATTTGCATGTATATACTGTACATATATTTATATAATTTATATGTATATATTAGGGCTGTCAAAATTAATCATGATTAAGCACATCCAAAATAAAAGTTTTGTTTACATTATTTATTTGTGTGATCTATGTATAATTATGTTTATATATATACACACACACACACATGTATATATTTAAGAAATATTTGCAAGTAAATATACTGAATATATATTTATATCATATATATATATATATATATATATATATATATATATATATATATATATATATATATATATTTACAAAATTAATAATTTTAATATCACATTTTTCTTAAATATATACGTGTGTGTATATACATAATAATTATACACACAGAACACACATAAATAATATAAACAAAACTTTTATTTTGGATGTGATTAATCATGATTCTTTTTTAACAGCCCTATTAAATATATAAAAATACATATATACATATGAAGAGCTCTTTTCCAAAACGCGATAAACTGAGTTTGTCATGCCATCGAGCTGTGTAGGCTACTGATCCTATTCTCTGCTCCATCAATCTTAAGTGCCAAATCGCTATATCCTTGTTTAAATGTACTGCAAGATGAAGTTTTTTCCAAACCGCTATAAACGCCGAGCCTGTTTTTAGCCTAAACGCGATTTATCCTATCGTCTCGTATTGAGCCCCTGCCCCTTTGAAAGTGAAAGTGCCCTTTTCGATCGCGCTGCGGTGTCCCCGAACGCGTTACCTGACGGAACAAAATCCCGTCTGGAACGCAATTCTTACCGGCAATCTACGACACTGTCCACCGGAACGCGATTCTTACCGGCAATATATGACACCAAACGGTTAAGGTTGTAATCGCAATCGTTTTGACCCCTGATGTCATATGCTTAATGTGACATGAGTTGCTTTGTTGTTGTTGTTGCTTTTACAGACATAACCAACTACAAATAAAAAGGATGGAAGGTTTTGAAACAAAACAAAAAACTTTGAATTTATTATCAACAATATTGTTGTTTCGTTTAACAATCATTGTTTAACATGTTCATACTGAGCCAATAGACCATTTTAACATGATAAATTCGAATATTAACAAAATGAATGGGTGTAGGTAAAAAAATGTTTTCATGAAAACTATTAAAATGGATTTATAGCGTTTTGGAAAAGTGCTCCTCATATATACAAAATAATTATACACAGTACACACATTCCATAACTTTTATTTTGGATGTGATTAATCGATTTGACAGCACTTATATACACTCACCTAAAGGATTATTAGGAACACCTACTAGTTTGACCACCTTTCGCCTTCAGAACTGCCTGGCATTGATTCAACAATGTGCTGAAATTCTTTAGAAATGTTGGCCCATATTGATAGATGGTCTATTGGGTTGAGATCTGGTGACTGTGGTGGCCATTTTAGTACAGTGAACTCATTGTCATGTTCAAGAAACCAATTTGAAATGATTTGAGCTTTGTGACATGGTGCATTATCCTGCTGGAAGTAGCCATCAGAGGATGGGTACATGGTGGTCATAAAGGGATGGACATGGACAGAAACAATGCTCAGGTAGGCCGTGGCATTTAAACGATGTCCAATTGGCACTAGGGGCCTAAAGTGTGCCAAGAAAACATCCCACACCATTACACCACCACCACTAGCCTGCACAGTGGTAACAAGGCATGATGGATCCATGTTTTCATTCTGTTTATGCCAAATTCTGACTCTACCATCTGAATGTCTCAACAGAAATCGAGACTCATCAGACCAGGCAACATTTTTCCAGTCTTCAACTGTCCAATTTTGGTGAGCTTGTGCAAATTGTAGCCTCTTTTTCCTATTTGTAATGGAGATGAGTGGTACCCGGTGGGGTCTTCTGCTGTTGTAGTCCATCCGCCTCAAGGTTGTGTGTGTTGTGGCTTCACAAATGCTTTGCTGCATACCTCGGTTGTAACGAGTGGTTATTTCAGTCAAAGTTGCTCTTCTATCAGCTTGAATCAGTCAGCCCATTCTCTTCTGACCTCTTGCATCAACAAGGCATTTTCGCCCACAGGACTGCTGCATACTGGATGTTTTTCCCTTTTCACACCATTATTTGTAAACCCTAGAAATGGTTGTGTGTGAAAATCCCAGTTACTGAGCAGATTGTGAAATACTCAGACCGTCTGGCACCAATGACTATGCCATGCTCAAAATTGCTTAAATCACCTTTCTTTATTCTGACATTCAGTTTGGAGTTCAGGAGATTGTCTTGACCAGGACCACACCCCTAAATGCATTGAAGCAACTGCCATGTGATTGGTTGATTAGATAATCGCATTAATGAGATATTGAACAGGTGTTCCTAATAATCCTTCAGGTGAGTGTATATATATATATATATATATATATATATATATATATATATATATATATATATATAGAGAGAGAGAGAGAGAGAGAGATACATAGATAGCTGATAAAAGGATGATACGTAGATTACTTAATTAGTAATATTTATATTTCAGTTTCAAATCTTCAACTGGTGAAATCACAATACAAAAAATGTTTGCAATGGAAAATTTGATGTCAGGTGTATATACACCTGACATCAAATTTTCCATTGTCTCATTGTCATGTTTATATCTATATATATATCTATATATATATCTATATATATATCTATATATATATATATATATATATATATATATATATATATATATATATATATATATATATATATATATATATATATATATATATATCTATATATATATCTATATATGTATATATATATATATATATATATATATATATATATATATATATATATATATATATATATATATACAAACATTTATTTTTGGTTGTCAAATCTTATGTGTGTATATATATATATGTACATTAATGATATAAATGTTCTTTTACATCTGTGGTCTGTCATACCGGTCACATGACCACAAGCAGCCGCCCAGCTGGCGGAGGTCACGTGACCGTATTTGTTGTGTCCGCTCGGCACGGCCGCTGCGTTGCAATGTCATCATCTTCATCATTATTATCGTCCTTATGAGTGATATTTACCGACTGAAATTATCGGTGACTGAGCCGAGCTGACTGCGAACATTTATTCAATGCTTCCCGACTGAAAGAGACGACATTGGAGCCCTATGCAGGACAGATAGACGAGTGTAAGGTGAGCTGTGTGCGCGCGTGCGTGCCTGTTTTCTATTGTGTTTTGCTGTGGAAATTGGGTTGATAAACAAGTTATTGAAGCAATCACAGGATCTTCGCAATGATCAGACTAAATAAATCAAATACATACGACGGAAGCAAAGAAAGAATGCAAACAAAACAAAAATAAAAGCAGACAATATGTGTATAAACGCACGAGACAGACAAACAGGCACCGAAGCTCTGTCATCAATATGATGTCATTGCCGCGTCAGTAATATTAACAGTCTTGTATGTTTAATAACGACATGCATTTACTGACATGTTGCAAAGATGACAGATGCTAAATAGTTACCTACATATCAATCAAATACCTGACTGACACATTTAAATACAAAGAAGTATTTTATCAAATACTTGATAAAATCAGCTGATATTTTAATCTGAATATTGGGATGGGAAATTATGTTCCCCTCAGTGTCAATATGGTGGTTAAACGGGCCTTCTTGGCATAGTTTAAAGAGCTGAACATGACATTGTGTTCCTCCTCATCCAGGTTGCTTCACAGGGGTGGGGGTTGGTCTTATGCTATTTCATGCATTCTGACTTATTATTGACACTGTTAAAGGGTCGGATTCTCATGCTAAACATGGCCAAAGTTTCTAAAAAGGACGTATGATGGAATATTTTTGTGCCAAATACACTCCTTCAGGATTTAAACAAGTTTCGGATAGTTTTTTCCAAGTATGGGCCTGTATGACATCATAAAGGGCGGTATTGCTTATATGGCCAGTTCTCCCAGATGAGTGCGTGCACATAAACCCGAGCGAGTGAAATCAACAGCGTCACTAAAGAAGTGTGTTTGGTTGTGAGGGAAAGATAACCTTGTTTAGCTTCCCAAATAACCCAGCGTTAAGGAAACAATGGATTTAGTGTGTTTTTCCGGAGTTTTGCAAGTGTGTTTGTTTGTTCCCGGTCATGAGTTGAAACCGCAGGCGATGAGTGAAACTGTATAAAAAATGTCTGTGTATTGTTGGCAACCACCTCTTAAATGCATATAATGTAAACAACACAGGCATATATTGGATCGAAAGTTATCCAGGGATAATGCCATGATGTATTTTGTGTGTGTGTGTGTGTGTGCGTGTGCTCATTACTCTTTAGCTCCGCCCACTGCGCGCCTTCACAAGTTCAGCTGTTTTCAGAAAGAATCGGTACACCGTATCTGTCTTTAATAAATCTGATAAAACTAAAGGCTCTTCAGAGATATGAAGGATACAGTACTACTCCATAGGTATTAAAGATTAACATAAGACTGGCAGAAACTGTGTGTGTTAATATGTACCTTTCAGTAGTCTTTGTTTGATCACACCACATTGTGCAGTCAGAGCTGAAATGGCAGTTTATTGTTTAAACTTATCTGAAACATGAATAATACAGTTGTTCTGTTATCTCAGAATAGTTTGGTAGTTGCGAAACACTCTTGTTTACAAACTCAGAAGTGATGTGAAATTGATGCAATGGCTCTGATATGGTTTTCCTCGCAATTCTCTAAAAGTCTTGTGCAGTGACCTGATGTTCACTTTCTCTTCGTCCAGGTTGTGAAGCTCGGAAAATCAAAAATGGCTGTGCTGCAACAGTTTGGATTGCTGCTGTGGAAGAACTATATTCAGCAAGTGAGTGTTTGTCTTATACTTGCAATGTATGGGCTGATATTTATTCTTTTGTTTTATTGCTGGTTATAAGGTTTTATGGAAATTACATACAAATGACCTTTCAAATGTTTGGCAGCAGTAAGATATTTTATTAAAACAAAGTTTTATTCAGAAAGGATGCATTCAATTGACCAAAAGTTACAGTAAAGAGATTTTTAATGTTACAAAAAAGATTTCTGATATATAAACAACACTTTATTAACACTGTATGAAGCAGCACAACTGTTTTCAACATTGATAATGATCAGAAATGTGTCTTGAGCATCAAATCACCATTTGAGAATGAGTTCTGAAGGATCATGTGACACTGAACACTGGAGATTTTAAACCTTATTACAACAGTTATTTGAAATTGTAATAACATTTCACAATATTTACTGTATTTTTAATCAAATAAATGCAGCCTTGGTGAGCACTTTTTCCAAACACATTTAAAAAACATTGTAACAACCCGAAACATTAGAACGATAGCAAATAAGGCGTCGTCGGAAGCAAAAAAAAAAAATGTGGGTGGGTGGGTCCTCCACTAGATTTTTTTTTACTGGAGAAGATGCCATTTACATTAAGTGCAAATCTTGTTTATTAAATGTCTGGGGGGGTATTCCCGAAAGCAGGTTATGTGACTTAACTGGGTATGTTTAAGAAAGCACCTTTCGGTTCTGAAAGCGGAAGTAGCTTTCAGGGTAAGTAAGTAGCCATAGCATCTCAAATCCTTTCCCAATCCAATCTTTTTTTTTCTTCCTCGTTTCAAGAAATATCCGCGTACAAATGAGATCACCAAAGCGACTCAAAACGATGTAGTATACATGCCAGGTCAGTGTGTGGCGCTGTAATTCTGCCACAGAAATATACTAAAAACAGAGAAGTAGAGTTCTGGCTAGAAAGGGTACAGCAATGGTAGGAAGGGAGGCAAAATCGCACAATAATATAAGAATAAATACATTTGCTGCTTACCAGATGTGTTTTATTAACGCCTACACTTACCCCAACCCTAAACCTACCCTTACAATAATGCAAGTACAGTAATTAAATGGCGCTCTTTCTTAGTAACTGTTTCAAGCAACTTAGCAAACTTTCTTAGCAACTGAAAAAATTCAGTTTTCATGCTCCCAAAAAGCCGGATCCGTGTGGATGAAACGCTGATACGGTACGAAATGTATATGCGTATACAGCTAAACACGTCTTCTTGTGGATGGGGCCTCACTCTCTGAACATAACCTGCTCTGGAGCAGCTCATGTTCCAGGGTTAGTTCGCTTAGGAGTATTCAGATGCGTGTTTTATAATAAATATAGTTATATTAATATAACCAAATTTGTTATATAGTTACAGTTATATAATATACAATATTATATATTAATTCTAAAGCACTATTGTAACAAGGTAATGTTTAAATGTTAATTCAATTCAAATATATTTATTATTGATTTTATTGTCATCTCACACATGGATCTGCATTCAATTAATTAGCATCAAGCAAACAATATAATCCTTATTCTCAGTGAATAAAGATTACTTGTTAAACAAAAAGGTTGAGCAACCACCAAATAGGGGTCGATGTGCACTAAGTAGTTTATGTAAATCGCCATTAAACAAAAGAAGAAGAGGAAGTAGAATGGCACGGTCTTTCTTAGCAACTGTTTCCATGGTGAATCATCGGGTCGTTGCTCTGTTGAGGATGTCTTGTGTGTTAACCGGGAACATACTCTGGTTTGGCTGAACTTGCTCTTGGATGTGTTTTTGGAACCAGCATACCTTAAGCAAGGTTTAGGTTAATCAACCAGAGGCCTGTTGCATGAAGCTAGCTGAACAAACTCTGAGTTTTAGAGTAGGTTTACAGTTGATAAATCCAACCTGGTTTAGATCAAGTTCGACGGTCTCTGAAAGCTTGGTATATACGTTCTCTATCAACTCCGGTTTAAGCCAGAGTTTGCGATTAACTCTGAAGCGCGTGCACCTGAAAGTGTGACACGTGCGGCAAACAGCCAATCACAGTGTCCGTTCGATTCACTTCTCTCAAGAGACGGCGCAAGTCACTTCTCTTCTGACGATTGAGAGATCGTTTAGAAAATGATCATGAAATTAAATGTTGGGTTTACAAGGCAGGAATAAACACTGCTGCTGCAGCGAAAGTTTGAGAAGGCAGGTTAGCAGTGTAGTGCAAGTTACCGTGGTGATGAACACTGCCAAAAACCAATCCACCTTCTTGAGCCTGAAAAAACAGAGTTTGCTCAAACTAATCTCGAACTTACCTGGGTAGCAAATGCTACCAGTTTTGTGCCACAGGAGTTCAGGGTATATTATTGGTTAGTTAACCTTGCTTTCTGGAACACCCCTCTGGTTGGGACAGACAAAACTACAGAAGACACTGAGTTATTTACCTTGGCAATAGTGTAGGGGTAAGGCACAAGGCAGAAAATCGACAGAATTTTTTTTGACCCGAGGTTCGAATACGCCTTTTGCTTAACTCGCTCTACTCCCTTTTCCCCACACATATCAGATCGGAAAGACATTTATTTTCAATAAAAATGAAGAAAAATGGAAATGTCTAACATGCGTCTTACGCCGCTAGATGTCGCTTATTCAAAACAAAGGCGCACCTTGATTTTGTGGAATCATGGGAGTTGTTGTCTTCTCTTCTACAGCCTGTGGAAAAGAATCCAACAGCACTCGGGCAGAAATCATATTCATGGATGAGCTAATGTATTAAAGATTTATTGTATTATGAGGTGAGGCTGAAAGCCGTTGGAGCAGAATGGGGGCGATTGCTAATGAGACGATCTGGGGCGATTGCTAATTAGAGACAAAGCTTTTATTACTCCGCAGATGATCGCTTCTGCATCTTCTGGTCATGCGTATGAGGGGTAATGCAGTGCTGTTTTATCATATTAGATATATAGATACTCTGTGCGTTTGCTCTGCGGCTACTATGAGACACTTGTTCACACTACAGTAAGATAGATCAATATTAGGCAGTAAACTGGCAAATTTCAGTTGTCTCATTACTCTGTATTTTACAAACATTTGGGATGCGATTATTTATATATATATATATATATATATATATATATATATATACACAAAATGATGTATGGAAACGACTCGAGGGCAGATTTTTTTAGCGATACAACAAAACGTATGCAACAATGCGTTTTTTTTTTAGGGAGGACAGACTGAAACATTTTTTTTTTACTGCGTGTTCAAATTGCTTAATTAAAATGAGCTAAAGCAACACAATTGCTATACATTTTGTCCCAACTTAATTTGGTTTTGTTCAATCCACTTAAATAAATCAAGGGAATAAACCAAGTTGAAGTTTACTTAATCCGTTTGTGTTGATTACATGAATGATTTGTGTTGCATTAACTGAAACTGGTCGGGGCTAGTTAGTTCCCAGCATGCTTTGCATATGGCTAAATCAAAATAGAGTAAATGTTATTTTATAGGTAAAAGTGTTATTTAATGTATTTTTGAGCAAGATGAGAGGAATCACTTGATTTGATTTAATAGTGTTTAATATTCATCAATTTTGGAATTATTAGAACAATTGGACCCACTTTATATTAGGTGTCCTTAACTACTATGTACTAACATTTTAATTAATAATTTGATACATTGCACTTATTGTGTACATACATGTTTTTACATTGTACTTGCATTTTTAAAAATACCTTAATCTAATTACATCTGTAATTAATTTCTGTAGTTACATTTGTAATTACACTATTGACACTTCCCTTACACCTAACCCTACCCTTAAACTTACCCATATCACCACACCTGTCCCTAACCCTACCCATATCCCACCTCAATATCAGCAAAAGTGTTTTGCAATACAATATGAACACAGTAAGTACATTGTACTTAATTTTTGATGTAAGTACATAGTAGTTAAGTCCACCTAATATAAAGTGGGGCGAACAATTTAAATTTCAGTGGGTTACCATTCTTGCTTAGGCTGTGGATTGATACAGCTAAAGTCATAATTGCTTTACTGACAAAGCTTTTAATGCTTAGCATTTTAGATGCTAATGCATGCTTTAACTAGCTGAAAGTTTGTCAACTAGTTAGTGCAGCAAAATAATTCAGTTGTGTAACATTAAAGTATATGAAATTGAAATGAATGAATGTATGAAATTGAATGCCTGAATCATGTCAGGGAGCCATTTAAAATTCACTTTGAGACTACTTAATTGGGTCACTTAAAATGTGTTCATTCTTTGATGTTGAAGTTACATGAACCAATTATGTTTGTTTAACTTAATTGATTCATATGGGACCAATGTACACAATTAAATCATGTAAATCCAAACACACTTTTTTCAGTGCATAATTACACACACCATTTTATCAGCAAAATGGCAATTGAATGGAAACAGACTGGAGACTTTTCAATGCATATTAACTTTGTCAATACCAAAAACAAAGTGCATAAAGTGGATGGAAACTTGGCTCGTGTGAAACTTGCAACAGGATAACCCTGGATTATGTTAACCCTGGGTTAAAATGACCCTAGGTTCATTATTTAAAGTGTGAATTTAGTCTGAAAATGGTCAGAATAAATCAGATAGAAACCAGATATTTAAGTCAAGATGTTACAGCGAAACGCAGAAGGAAATCTATTTTTGAAGAAACAAGGAAGTGTTTCAACTAGTTTGTGGCTGTAAACAGCACAACAAAGACTTGGTGTTTTTCATTACCCCTGTTCACCTTATTTGCTTTAATGATTTAACTCGGCGGTTCTTTTGCTCTATTGAATACATTTACTGTTCCTTCCCATATTTGGCCTTATAGATTAGATTTGAGAGTTTCTTAACAGTTCTGTTTATCGTGGATTCATGGCTTTGATGGTTGCGTGAGTGTTCGCATATGTATTTTCCGCTCTCCTTTGCTCTGCACACTTGTGGACATTTGCTGTATTGTGCAAGATCATGTGCAGCTGAAGTCTATCAGAAATGAACTTTCTGAACAATCAATTGAGCTTGAACAAAGTGCTGCAAAAAGCGTCCCAATTCCCTCCTGATAGAGGGCTTTTTGTACACGATTGGGCTCCAGCTGTTGCTAGGAAACCCAAGCCAGCAGAGGCAGTAAACACTGGCCCCTTCATGCCTCATTATGGCAGACAGCGCTGCCTTCCTGACCCAGATCAGAGGTCTAAAGTTCTTTATCGATCCAGATCAAGCCTCAGGTGCTGTGTGGGCTCCTGCTTACTTACACATGACTCATTGACATACTCTATAAACACTAGATCCACAACATGAATATGACTTATTCATCTGTAAGTCAACACAAATGGGAAGCTTGCAGGTGATATATCATATTTGTATGTATTTTTTTTTTTTTAATCTAAGTAAGTATCATGATTGTAAAAGCATCAATTCTATTTTCATTTTATTTTATTTTTTAAATCAGTCTAAAGTGTAGAAGGGTAGTCATCATATCCGCCCATAACTACATAACTATTATTACTTTCTTCCATGATCCATATACAGTACATGCATATCTAACTAATTAAAGGTGCTGTGTGTGAATTTTAGCGGCATCTAGTGGTGAGGTTGCGAATTGCAATTGCTCACCCCTCACTTTCGAAACTCAGAGAAGCTATGGTGACCGTCATAGGACAAAAATGCAAAAATGACTAGCGCTCTGTAGAGAAGTTTGTCCGTTTAGGGCTACTGTAGAAACATGGTGGCGCAAAATGCCGACTTCACTGTAAGGGGACTCATGTGTATGTAGATAGAAATGGCTCAATCCCGTTATCTTCATTACGATCTCACAAAGTTCAGTTATACTAAATGAAACTCTCTGCACAATGAATCTCTTATTTACGTAATATCTACACTTTGTTTTATAAGAGGGTTTGTAAGAGGCGAGCGTGCAGAACTCAGAATCCACTCACCACTCGCCCGAGTTTTTGTTCATTGCTAACTTAAACACCTCTGATTGGCTGATATTTTTGAGATCTGTTTGTGATTGGCTACATTGCTCAACGCTGCAAAAACATGTTGTAAATAGAAACCTTTGACGTTCTTTAGAGCGCAAACGCATATATACTTGCATTGCATCCAAATTTGTTTCACCGATATGCTATTATTACGGAGACCTAGGGAGCTCTTCACTCTAAAAGCAATCCGCCTTACACAACTGACCATCCATCCATCCACCCATCTTCTGTTCTGCTCATTGACTTCCTCTTTCTCTCCATCTCCAGAAGCGGCAGATCCTGGTCATGCTGGTGGAGATCGCACTGCCGCTGCTCTTCTCAGCCACCCTGATCATCCTGAGGCAGAACGTGTCAGTCACTAACTACCCTAATGCAACACACTACCACAACTTCCCGTTGAGCGACCTGCCGCCCGTACTGTGCTACCAAGACCTGCAGCTGGCCTACGTGCCCGCCAACGCCAGCGTGGTGCGGCAAATCACAGAGGACGTCCGGCGGAGCCTGGGACGCTGCATCAGAACTGGTAAGAGCTTTAAGAAATGTATTCATAAAATCTCATCAGAGCTGTGGCCAAGAGTGTCTGCTCAGATATAGGGCTGTCAAAATTCCTCAAAAATGACGTTCGAATATTCCCTCTAAAAAAAACATGAATATTCAAACTATTCGAACATCTGGTTGTGCATTTTGTCAATGACGCTCATTATGTCAATAACAGGACAAATGAATACAAAGAGACATAACTACTTGTATAGGTAGTCTATTTAAGTTTAGACATATTTGACAACGTGTTACCTACACAAAAACAAGTGAATCAACCTCTCTCTCTCTCGCGCTCTCTCTCGCTTTCTCTCTCTCTCTCTCTCTCTCTCTCTCTCTCTCTCTCTCTCTCTCTCTCTCTCTCTCTCTCTCTCTCTCTCTCTCTCTCTCTCTCTCTCTCTATGTATATATATATATATATATATATATATATATATATATATATAAGCAATTGTATGCAACAAATTGATAACATGGAAAACCTGGAAATAACAGAGATTTTTAGAATTCATATATTTTTATTTTATTAATACTGTTAAAAATATATACAGCAAGCTTATGCAATAATTCGTCAGCACTTTTAGGGTTTCCACAGTCATACAAAACCTGGACATAGCTTTAAATTTACAAGTTGTGATGGCCTGGGCAACTTGAAATTTATACAAATTTCTATAGTAAACAATTTTTCGATCTGTTTTTTAATGTTAATTTCTAAAATGTTTAATTGAATAGATATTGCTCCTCGTGAGTTCGAATATTTTTCAATTAATTTTCTCTGTCATGAAGGCTTTAACAGTCAAAAATAATGCAAACTGTGAACAAAAAACAGATCATGGCAATTTCCTGGCAGCTGTTATTGCCTAGAAATTGCATCTCATGAGAGCAATATCTATCAAATATTTTTATTAATATTGCACATCTATCCGGAAATCATTCATGTCTAGAAAAGTCATGGAAGTTCATCGGTCCTAAAGTGCGTGAGGATCACTGCTCTTTCGTCTCTATAATGACTTAACAGTTGAAATGGAAAGCATCTCTCGAGTTTTGTGAATGAATAGCATTGTGACCACACTGAAACTCTTAACGGCAGGTTTCCCTGGCGTAAATAGCTTCTGTCTGACCCTTGAATTCTCTTGGGGCTTGTGTTTATGAGCTGTCATAAACTCCTGCAGCTGGAGAGTCACAAAACATACGTTTCTCTGGTCTATGCCTGATAACGTGAGTCATGAAGGAGGTCCATAATCTGATGCCTCAACTTTGACTGTAAAATGAGCAGCTTTGTAATATCATAGTGCTGTGTAATATCATAACTGACTGAACATACTGGTTTAAAAGAGTGTGCGGCAGTGCTCATGTAATGAAAGTCTTTGATTTTGACATTTTGACATTTTGTGGGATAGCGGAGAAGAGGAAGTTTCAGGCAAATACATAATTTATCTGAAATCGCAGAGCTATAAGTAGAGGTTTATTTGTATATGAGCAACGATAAACGAGTGGCTCTGATTCAGTGAGTAATTTGACCCAATAATTTGTGAGTTTGTTTCACTTAAACAGTTCTTAAGTTATTTGTTCATGAGCAACATTGGCAGCACACACTGACTGTATGTTGGCTGTTGTGTGCAACCAGGGCCTAAAAATGTCAATACTGTAGTACTAACTTGACTGTAAAACATATAATTTTGTACTGCCCAAGTTTTAATGTTATGAGACATTTTTAAAATTGTACACATTTTTTACATATACTGACCTTATGACCTATACTTGTGAACAATTGCCTATGATTTCGCAAAACCTGTCGGCGAGTGAAAATCGGGCCTAAAATTCGTCTTTTAATCGGCATTAGTTAAATGAACTAAAAATGAGAAGTACTTCTAAAGCCTTTATTAATCTTAATGTTAATTTCTGCATTAGCTCTTGCTAACACATTATTAAAATCAAAAGTAGTATCTGTTGATATTATTTAGCTAACATGAGCCAACATGAACTAACATCAAACAGTTGTATTTTAATAATTAATGTTAACAAAGATTAAAAATACAGACGACTTGCTTATTGTTAGTTAATGCGTTACTAATGGGACCTTATTGTAAAGTGTTACCATCTTGCTGCGTGTTGCGTTCACATTTAGAACATATGCTTCTTGGTTGTATGTCGTCTAGATTTTCTTGTTGCTCCTCAGAGAGATCAGGACAGACCCAACCGCTCCTAACCGTACAGGACACGGCTGTCGCTCGCTCTGAGCTGGTTTAACCGGCTCAACCGGCTCCTTCCTCCTGTTTTTTTTTTATAGAGGCAGACCCCGCATTTCACAATAAAAAAGTCATGTGAGGACATTTGGTTACACGTTAGACGACCGTTTGACCTAGAAATGAAAACCGCCATTATTTATTTGCCCTCATGTCTTTCATACCCATATGGTGTTACGCATTTCTTTGGAGCAATAAAGGAGTAATAGTGACAAATCTTCATTCGGATCTTTCCATATAACAGCAATTTAGAGAGACCACATCTGTCAATCTCTGAAAAGGACAATAAAAAGTGGCATTTAATAGACTGGTGCAGGGACGATGAAGACTAATTCGCCACTGGTTCTCTCTTGGTTTTCCTATGGGGTTTTATATGTTTTTTATATGTTTTTTTATATAATTTATGAGTAAAATAAGCTCTGTGGTAAACATGACTTAACGATTTATGTTTGCAATGTAAATTACACACAGCACAGACGTTTTTATCCAGTTACTTATTAAAAACGTACATTTTCAAAAACGAACATAACTGCTTCAAAATTCGCATTCTGTGTAATGGATGTTGTTTAGCAAAACGTTCAAGTGTAGTCAAGTCATATAGATGAAACACCTCATCTATATCCAAAGAATAAAACGCTAACAAAAGTCTCTTAAAAATAGCTCATTTTTTTACTCACACACACACACACACACACACACACACACACACACACGTTTGTTTTTGTGAAATGTGGTGACATTCCATAGGCGTAATGGTTTTTATACTGTACAAACCGTATTTTCTATCCCCCTACACTGCCCCTGCCCTAAACCTACCCATCACAGGAGACTGCAGTTTACTTTCTATGAAAAAAACCTCATCCTGTGTGATTTATAAGCATTTTGAAAAGTGAGGACATGGGGAACGTCCTCATATTTCACCCTCTTTTTGTAATACCTGTGTCATACCCATGTCATTATACACATTTGTGTCCTGATATTTCACAAAAACATGCCCACACACACACACACACACACACACACACACACACACACACACACACACACACACACACATTTGTGAAATGTGGGGACATTCCATAGGCGTAATGCATTTTATACTATACAAACCATATTTTCTATTCCCCTACACTGCCCCTGCCCCTAAACCTTTGAGTGTGACTGCGTGTGTGTGTCAGTGTGTTTGTGTGTCTGTGTCTGCATGCGTGTGTACATGTTTGTGTGTCTGCGTGCGCGTCTGTTTGAGTGTGTCTGTGTGTGTATGTGTGAGTGCGTGTCTGTGTGTTTGAGTGTCTGTGCATTTTTGCGTGTGTGTGTCTGTGTGTCTTGTTTGTGTGACTACGTGAGTGTGTTTCTGTGTGTTTGTGTGTCTGTGTACCTGTGTGTGTGTCTTTGCATGCTTGCGTGTGCGTGTCTGTGTGTGTGTTGTTTGTGTGTCTGTGTGAGTGTTTCTGTGTGTTTGAGTGTGTCTGTGTGTTTAAATGTGTGTCTGCGCGGGTGTGTGCGTGTCTGCGCGTGTTGTGTCTGTGTTTTTGTGTCTGTGCATGCGTATGAGTGAGTGAGTGTGTTTGTGTGCGTGCGAGTGTGTGTTTTGAGTGTGTCTGTGCGAGCGTGTATGTCTGTGTCTGTGTGCGTGCGTCCATGAGTGTGTTTGTGTGTAATTGGATTTAGGATGTAAAAATCCCAGTCGTGACCTGGCTGAAAGCTAAGTCTCGTTAGCTTTTTCCTTTTAACGTTATTTTCTCCGGAAAAACATACCCAGTGGTCATGATATCGTTACGATATGTTTACAGTAGGCTGACAAATCCTAAAATCAATTATTTTAAAGGTCAAATGGTGAGCCACAGCTCCTTTAAAGGTCACATGTTTTCGTATGATTGACTAAATGGTTAAATTTCACATTGATTAATCAATTTTTATCAGTTTAACCCTCAAACTTTCTACGCTCTGAATTGATTGCATATGAACAATTTGCAATTTGTTTGAAGAATATGTTTTCTTTGCTAAAGTGGGTGGTTGTCTGAGTGTTGCCAAGGAGGTTTCTTCCTGTATGGCGTGAAAAGAGTTTCCCTCGAGTCTTCGATGTTTAAGTCTGAGCTGTAGTGATGTATGTGGCACTAATGATGTGTGGTCTTGTTTTCCAGTCCGTGGCTTTGAAACAGAGGAGCAGTTTGAGGAGTTTGTGAAAACGGACCCACAATCAGGCAAGATCTTGGCTGCCATTGTGTTTGAGCATCCTTTCAGCCACGACGATGAGCCGCTTCCTCTGCAGGTGAGAGTTTCAGACCCGACGGACATTAGCATTCCTCTGAGCTGACAACCAGGCACAGTCTTCCTGTTAGCCACGATCGACCTGTACAACCGCATACGGAGCGCTTAGAATCACTGTGTGGATGAATCTCGTGAAGAAATGTATTTCACATCAACATCAAAAAAAAGACATTACACAACGTATTATTATTTAAATGCAGTTCATTTCATTCTAAATTATGTATATAGAATTGTTTTTATTACGTAAACAAATGTAATTTTATTTTGCATAAAGAAAATATTGTAACAATATCTACATGATATTTTTATCTTTTTTTCCTTCAAATTCTCATTTATTAAAAAAACCCATGCTATTTACTCATAATAATAATAATAATAATAATAATAATAATAATAATAATAATAATAATAATTAATTCCAAGTTATGGAATCTATTTAAATTAAACTGAATAAGTTGTATTTACATTTCTATACTTTTGTGTTAACCCCACGTACAGTAATAAACATTGGGGAAGGGGGGGGTAATTATAATGAAAATAATAAAAAAGTTATAATGATCCAAAATGGGATTACCTTTACATATGAAAAACCATTTTCTTTTGATTTTGGTGTGCAATAAAGCACAAATTTCAATTTTTTGTATTTTACAGAGAAATATGACAATTGAGAAAATTTTTATTATTTTGTTTAATATTTTTATTTTAGTAATTATAATAAAAATGTATTATTATTTAATTAAATACTCAATTTCTTTATTTAACAGTTGAATATTACAACAGAATGATTTCTTAAATATTTTAATTTACCTGTAGTTATTGTAATAATAATAGTAGTAATAATAATAACATATACAATATAAAATAGTGGTTTCTCATGTCGATATTTAGTAATAATAATCATTATTATTAATTTATTAATGATTTTTTGTCATATTAATATACAGTATAGTCTCAGTTCAAAATGTTTTGCCAATTTGTGCAGCCCCACAAACAAACATGTTTATATATATATATATATATATATATATATATATATATATCTATATCTATCATATATTTGAATTAACAATATCTATCAGAAAAATCACAATTAGCAGCCCTACAAACAAAAATAGGATTAGTTTTACATATGCAGACCCATTTCCTTTTGATTTTGGTGTGTAATACCAACAAGAATGTTCTTGTGGCTTTTTTTCTTTTCTTTTTTTTTTTTTGTGAGAGTTGCATTTACAGGTCTTTCGTGATGATTACCATTGCTTAAAGGAAGGAAATGTTCTTTTCTGAACACTTGAGGAGAAAATAATCTGTTTTCTCAGAAGTGGAAAGTGCAGTCACATCTAGCTGGAGGAATCAGGCCATTAGTGCTCTAGCAACAAATACCCTCAAACCATATTGTTCTCATGTCTCCGGCGCCTGCTCATGTGTTTATGAACCACTGATTCAGCCATTTTGAGATGCATTTCTTGAGGTTTCTCCGTGTGTCTAATGGAGAGATGCGGTCTGGTCTCTTTTCCTAAGGATATGAGTGAATCATCTCTCATGATGAAAGCTCTCGTTAGTCTTTTGCTTTAAAGGGTTTAATGAGTTTAGCGCAGTTCCAGTGCAGGTCCAAATTGTTGTGTATAAAATATCCTCCCAATATTACGGATTTACATATTTCAAGTAGTCAGAAAGGTGCATTTTTGTCTTTGACTAATTTAATGTTTTGTGAGATGAACAATAACTCTTGATCTCATGTATGGCAGGTCAGCTATCATCTGCGCTTCACGTACAGCCCCAGAAACGCTCCGGCTCGAGAGAAGTCCGAGCTCAACCCCAACAATGATCTGGACTGGCACACGCTCAGCCTGTTCCCATTGTTTCAGCTGCCCGGGCCCAGAGAGCAACACGAGCCATACGGCGGCACGCCAGGTCAGTCAGCACTCATGCATTGTGGGAAATGTTGATGGTAAGGTAACAGTGAACCATCATAAGCAACCTACAGGCTGTCAGGCTACCCTTTAAGGGTGAATCTGTAAAAGCATATGCATGTCTGCTAAATGTTTATTTTTTTATGCATTAAAATATATATGTTGCAATGCTAACAGCAACAAAACGCTCTGTGATCAAGAATCGCCCAATCACCTGTTAACGTTTCCTTTTGTAATCGAATTCTTCCTTGAGCAGACTGATAACATCTTTACTGTCAGTTACCGACAGATGAGATAAACCGGCCTGTTGCTTGCTTAACGATCTCTTCCTCTTCCCGTGACGGAGCTAGCTATTGATTAGGAAACGATTTGGATTAGGTATCATTCCCTTTGCCCGGCGGCCTACGGTGCCGACAGCTTCAAACCGCCTGGTATTAATCATGAGCGCTGCGTTAGTGTCCTGTGTGATCTTTGATGACTGTCAACCTCTATTTTTGGCACAGTGCTGCAAATTACCGCTTGATCTCTGCTTCCACGACTTCAATGTCATCCTTTCATCTGCATTTAATTGCATTGAGTTGCTTTATACTGGAAGTGCAAAAGACCTCAGACCGAATGTTTTGATCTTCAAGGTTCATTATGGTTTGAAAAGCCATTAGGAGCAGCAAGGAAATTTGAATGAATGTCTACACTTTTATATAATAACTTATAATGCCTACACTTATTAATAGTAACATCTTGAAGCACCCTATTACAGATGTTTTAAAGTCATGGCCGTGTGGGTTTTTTTTTTTTTCATCGTGGCTGATTTGTAGATTGTACCCCCAAAATATACGTCTCTTTTCATATTTCCCAATCATTTCTTATCGCGGGTCATTTTTGACCGATAAGAACACAAATTGTGAAATTTTTTAAAACCATCTATTTTTTTTTTACGGGTTTTTCCGCAAAAGTCACAAAGTTGAGAAGATTGACAGGTGAAGTGAATAACACCCCTGTTAGTGGGTGGGATATATTAGGCAGCAAGTGAACATTTTGTCCTCAAAGTTGATGTGTTAGAAGCAGGAAAAATGGGCATGCATAAGGGTTTAAGCGAGTTTGACAAGGGCACAAATTGTACCCGGTCTGTAGTGGTCAGTATCCATCAAAAGTGGTCCATAGAAGGAACAGTGGTGTACCGACCATAGGGTCATGGGCTGCCAAGGCTCATTGATGCACTTGGGGAGTGAAGGCTGGCCTGTGTGGTCCGATCAAACAGACAAGCTACTGTAGCTCAAATTGATCAAGAAGTTAATGCTGGTTCTGATAGAAAGGTGTCAGTTTGGCCGGACGGCCAGCTCTAGGAAGGGTTCTGGTCGTCCCAAACGTCTTCAATTTAAGGATAACGGAGGCCACTGTGCTCTTAGGAACCTTAAGTGCAGCAGAAATGTTTTTGTAACCATGGCCAGATCTGTGCCTTGCCACAATTCTGTCTCTGAGCTCTTCAGGCAGTTCCTTTGACCTCATGATTCTCATTTGCTCTGACATGCACTGTGAGCTGTAAGGTCTTATATAGACAGGTGTGTGGCTTTCCTAATAAAGTCCAATCAGTGTAATCAAACACAGCTGGACTCAAATTAAGGCATAATACCATCTCCTAATGGTTCCATCTCATAGAACCATCGCATAGAACAGCACCAGAGTTAAATATATGAGTGTCACAGCAAAGGCTCTGAATACTTAGGACCATGTGATATTTCAGTTTTTCTTTTTTAAATAAATCTGCAAAAATGTCAACAATTCTGTGTTTTTCTGTCAAAATGCGGTGCTGTGTGTACATTAATGAGAAAAACTTAAATGATTTTAGCAAATGGCTGCAATATGACAAAGAGTGAAAAAATGTAAGGGGGTCTGAATACTTATATATATAGCATTTACATAAATCCTTCCCCTATTTGATTTAAAGCCATTTTTATTATTATTATTATTATTATTATTATTATTATTTTTAATTTATGTTCATGGATTGGCCACATTCATTTTCATTGTGTCTCACTATAAACTGATTTTTGTAGATTGTATTTCTCTATTTCATTTCCTATGGCATTTATTTGTGGCAGCTATGAACACAAGGTTGACTATTTTATAGTCTTTTCGAATCAAGTTTCATACCATTCAGATTAATAAAAAAAAAATAAGTAAGACATGGAAGTGATGATTTTTGTGGTAATTATTCAACAAAACTTTAGAGAACTCAGAATATCCCTTAAACAGAAAGCTCCTCAGTTCATTTGATTCAGTTAAAACCTTATAAGTTTGATCCAGCGGAACATTTTAAGTACCGCATCTCTCTCTTTGACATCTCTTGACAGGATATTACCGCGAGGGATTCCTGCAGGTGCAGCACGCTGTGGACCGAGCCATCATGAAGGCCTACAACAGCACTATGGCGGCGGTCCTCTTCAAGCAAACGCAAGTGCTGCTTTCCCGTTTCCCTTACCCAGCGTTCATCTACGACGTCTTCATCCTGGCCATCCAGAACCAGCTGCCCCTTCTGTTAGTGCTCAGCTTCACCTACACGTCTCTGAATATCATCCGCGCTGTGGTCCAGGAGAAGGAGAGGAAACTAAAGGTGAAGAACTTTTTGTGTTTCAAAACTGGATTGTGTTGGTTTTGATGCAAGAAAACATAACATTGTAATGGTCTTGTGTCTTTTGCAGGAATACATGCGCATGATGGGTCTCAGTAACTGGTTGCACTGGAGCGCCTGGTTCCTCATGTTTTTCCTCTTCCTTTCAATCTCCGTCTTCTTTGTCACTGTACTCTTCTGCGTCAAGGTAAACAGTAGCACACTGGTGATCTAATCTGTTCTTTAAGTAGCTACCTTGTGTTTCTAGAAATACTACAATAATGTTGTTTGTATTTCTCTGTTTGTTTTTTTAACTCTTTGACGATTTAACTTTAGGGTTGAGAATTGAGAACCAGTTCTACTTGATCCACAAAAACACTGGAACCACATTTCCCCCCGTAATATTTAGTTTTGTTAACATTTCTTAACGTTTTGCTTTCTTGAATCTGATACAGATTGTATAGGTGCTAACTGAAAAGGTGTATTTTTATTAATGCTGTCAAAATTAGTGGGTTAACGCATGTGATTCATTTTTTCAGTTTAAGAGATTCAAAATATTTAACACCTAACGCAGCATCCATTTCTGTCATCCTTTGGCTAGCGTTACATTAAATGATGATCACGCTCCTATTCATTCAAATGCTTTTAAACCATTCAAGCGCAACAAGAAAAAAATAAAGAATGCGCTGATCTTAAAGGAACAGCAGCGACTGATGCTGTCAGTCATTAATGTTAATCACAGAACAAAGGTGACAGAAAATGTTAGCTTTAATAAGGAATAATCTAGATTTCATTAATAATTTATGTATTGCAGACTGTTTGATAACTTTACAACTTCTGTATATGAAGGCCACAGGTAAATATGACATTTATTGGTAACACTTTACAATAAGGTTCATTAGTTAACTACATTAGCTAACATGAACTAATAATGAACTGCACGTTTAAAGCATTTATTTATCTTTGTTAATGTTAATTTCAACATTTACTAATGCATTATTAAAATCTTGTTTGCATTAGTTAATGCACTGTGAAATAACATGAACAAACCATGAACAGCTGTATTTTTATTAACTAACATTATCAAAGATTAACTAATGCTGAACAGAGGTGTTGTTCATGGTTAGTTCATGTTAACTAATGCATTAATTAATGTTAACTAATACAACCTTATTGTAAAGTGTTACCCATTTATTATAATGGCTTTATGTGAGGATTGTTTTAAATTTACTTAAGTTATTTTTTTAAAGCCTAATAAATGTTGATACATTTATATAGCTTTCAATTATACTGTAATGTTGAATTTCTTTAATTAATGTTTCATAGAGACATCAGTAGCAGTATTAGTATCAGTGATGCTAGCCTTCAGTTACAACAAATATTTAAAACATACAGTATTTAAGTTGTTTCTACATTAATCTGGAGAGTAACTGAAATTATTGCAGTATAAAATATGAGAACAATACATTTTTAATTAATTGTTTTAAATTAATTGACTGCACTATTTTTTAAAACCTTTTTAAGGTATTATTGTTGTATAAAGTTAAGACCAATTAATTGAGCCCTCAAAAATACGACAATAATTCTTAATGAAATCGCTTTACAATAAGATCCTATTAGTTAACATTTGTTAATGCATTAAAGGGATAGTTCAACCAAAAAAGACAATTTGATGTTGATCTGCTTACCCCCAGGGCATCCAAGATATAAGTGATTTTGTTTCTTCAATAGAACACAAATGAAGATTTTTAACTCAACCGTTGCAGTCTGTCAGTCGTATAATGCATGTGAATGGTAACACATGAGAGTATGAGAACTATGAGAGTAAAAGAAACATGCACAGACAAATCCATATTAAACCCTGCGGCTCGTGACGACACATTGATGTCTTAAGACACGAAACGATCGGTTTGTGAGAGAAATCGAACAGTATTTATATAATTTTTACATCTTATACAACACCATGTCCAACAGCCTTCAGTGTGCAATCACTTCCGGTGAGTGAGGTCAATGTACATGATCTGGCGGAGTTTACACGAGCGCCGGAAGTGATCTCTCGTGCGTATCTCAACGCCAGATCGTGGACATTGACCTCACTTACCGAAAAGTGATCTCGTGCCGAAGGCTGTTGGACATAGTTCCCATCTTTAGTAGTCCACACTATTTGCTAGTTTTGCCTAACAATCATATGTGGTTAATGTGTATGTCTTGTTTTCTACCAGGTGAGTCCTAACGGATCGGTGTTGACCTACAGTGACCCCACGTTGGTGTTTTTCTTCCTGCTGGTGTTTGCCGTATCTACCATTAACTTCAGCTTCATGATCAGTGTGTTCTTCTCCAGGGGTGAGTTCTCCATCTACTCTTATTATCACAGAAGGTAGTAGTCATTACGCTGTATTCTCTCTAGGACCATGATAGTGTACATTTATAGCTCTCATCTGTACACTCACGCAGTGTTTTTTAATTGAGCAGGCTTATTTTGGTTAAAGGCAAAGCCTCAAATCAAAGGAAAGAGAGAGAGTACAATGTGAACGAAGAGCAAGAAACGGTGACCATTGGAATGAAGACACAAAATAGGACTTGTTCGGTATATCTTTGTCTAACAATTTACTGATTGTTACATTGACAGTCCGCGTGCATAAATCTTTTGAAAATCAGCTCTCCATTGTCCGTTACCTGCTCTAGTTCTTTCTTTTCTCTGCAAAACAGTCGCAAACTGCGTGTAAAAGCAGGTAACCAGCTGGGGGGAAATGTTCAGGATGCAGCTATTGACCCTTTTTGATGCTTGAAATGCTTTTAGTGAGAAAAAGGCAGAACTTTGAGTTGGACTTTATTGCGTTTGATTGGTGCTTGTGTGCACGACGGCCCTCAAGTGAACTAATAATAAGAGGTGCATACCTGCTATGTAATTGTTCATCCTGATGAGAAGAAATAATATAAAATCAAATGGCCATTGGTTTACAGACCTGCCGCTTGAATCAGTTTTTATAGTGGTATTTTGTTCGCAACTTAGTCATTATAGAAACTACACTGATTTGAGGTCTTTTTACTTGCAAAGGCCATTGTGTGTTGCTCGATGGAGAGTTTTTGCATTAAAGGGGATCTCATGAACAAAATGAGTCTTGATTTTGTTTTTAGGATCTAATAGAATAGGTTTTCTTGCTTGAAGGTTCAAAAAATATTGTCATTATTGTCTTTATCTTCCACATATTTGACATTGTCGCAGCTCTTCTCTTCCCTTTCTGTCAGTAACACTGTGGGGGGCAGAATATATGCTATTCCTAATATATGCTCAAGTGCACACATCAAGCTTGCCGCAGAGCACTGGCAAAAGTAATGATTATGAATGTGTTGGAAAAAACAGCATGGAGATAAATGCACCTTTCATATGAATTACATAATCAGAGAGTATCTGTTTTCGATTGAAATTGGTTGCTTTTACATGGAGACGCGCTGGCACCTCCATGTTGTGCGTTCACCGTATGCATGATGTAATTTTCGTCATCAGGAGGGTTCGCAGACGTCCGCACAACCAGTGCAGCATGCAGACCAAATTTTTGAGACCGCGCATACACATACGTATGCGCAAGAAAGACAGAAGAGAGGCCTCTCCCAAATGGCACCTTAAAAACGTGGTCTTCCTATGAGTCCGTACTTCTGTGACGTAACACCGCTTTGACTGTCTGGAAGAAAAGTGGGCATTGAGGGAGCATATCGACTGCAAAGGAAACCTAAAATTGACAAAAGGGACACTCTATGGTCTTGTGACTTAATGAACATGTGCACACGGTAGCCATTGTTAGTTCACAAGACCGAAAGTGCATATGAAGTGTGCCATTTGGGACAGGACACAGAAGAGTCACAACAATTGTACTGTGCATGTGTCGTACTTGGCCATCCGCACTCATCCGTGGTTGAGTATACTTTTAAAGCTGTGTGGACACGACTGTGCGAGACGCGTCCGGATGAGGAAATTGAAGTACACCCAGGCCTTTACACACTTCACACAACAACGTTAACATTAGAGTTACATGTTACATTTTTCAAATTTCAAATTATAAGCTATATATTTGAGGTCAGTGGGTGATAGGCGTATGTTTGGATTTCCTGTCTGACATACTGAAATTACCATAAATACACGGCATTAACGATCTGTCCCTCATGGACTGTGTGTGCCCTATTTTAATGATCTGAGCGCATGGTCTGAAATGTGGCGCAGGTGCACTTAGAATGTGTACGAATCCACTTTTGCTTGTTTAACGATGGAAAAAACGGTCTGTGCACCAGGCACATGTTCCAAAAGGGTTGTACTTAGTCTCTTTATGAGTAATGGGTGTGTTTTGGATGTAACATGCAATAAACAAAAGAGTGTCTCATCTCCCATTTCCTTTAAAAGCCAGTTGCGAACGCACCATGGCGGAATTTGCGAGTGAAAAGACTAAATGCTTCTCCATTTATTTTTCATATTTAAAAATATTTGTGTGCTGTGTGTGTAGTAAGCAGAGTGTATGCGTGTTCTGCACCCGCCTATAAGTGCCGGGGGTATGATAGGACCTTTCCTGAGACTAAGTCTCTTCTTGTTGACTAAAGTTTAGTCGACTAATAGGGGGCAGCCGTAGTTGAAAGTAATATTTTAGATGTCCATAGTAGATTTACCTATTCATAAGGTTCATGTTTCATTTGCCTTCAATTGAACTTCAATTAGCTTGTCATGTTAAATATTCAGTCAAAACATTTTTGAAATAAATTGAATGTATGAGATCATTCATACATTCATTTAACCACAAAAAAAGTATTTTGCATAAAGAAAATGGAAAACTAATTTAGCTGGCTCCGACCGATCGACTTGATTATCCGTATTTTCAGAATCCGACTGGGGCTTGAACTGAAATTGACGGCATTATTAACTGTGTGCTTAGAATTGCTTAAAGCTTTGCCAAATGTGTTTAATTAGCATGATGATAATGTGAAAATAATGCAGAAACTCCTAATAATCCATATACAATGTCTTGTTTTATTTGTCAAGGTTAATTAAACTTGATCTTTTTATTGGGATCTTGTTTCATAATAACTCTTTATCATGCAATCACTATTTGAGGAGGTTTTATTGTTTGTGGTTTTATACAGCTGATATATGTGATGTAGAACAAGGTTGACTGTTTTTTTTTAATACATCACAGAGAGGCCACATGTCTGAAATCGAATCTGCGGTTCAACAACCTCCTTTATTCAAAAGCGCATAGAGATTTGTCCTCCTTCGGGTTTAGAGAGGCTGAAAATGGATCTTAATCAACACTGCCTGTCCGGCCCATTCATACCCCAAATGACATATTGTTGAGTCTGAGGAGGCTCTTCGCATCTATGCATCCCTTTGAGATGTGAATGTAAAAATAGCCCTGTGTGTCATTTTCTTCCATTTGTTGAACAGCAGTGCTACTCTTCACCTCTCTCTCTATTTCACTCTTTTGTGGCTGGTTGATGGTTGAGGGAAGGATGTTCAAGGCTGTGTTTGTGAGTGCAGGGGTTTGAACTCATTCACATCACATCCTTAAATCCCACACGCTGAAACTCATGTTGGTGGGTATGTTAGGGAGAATGTGACAAAAAATGTCCAGCGGCTGGATTCACAAAAATCTTCTTAAGAAAGAAAATTCTTATGATAAGTTCTAAGTTCGTAAGAATG
Source organism: Gobiocypris rarus (assembly GCA_023029165.1). Lineage (NCBI taxonomy): Eukaryota > Metazoa > Chordata > Actinopteri > Cypriniformes > Gobionidae > Gobiocypris > Gobiocypris rarus. The sequence continues at coordinate 9,163,060 of CM040934.1, read as the reverse complement.
TTCTTAAGTGCAATTCTTGAAAAAATTGTAAGAAGTTCTCAAATATTTTCTTTAGACCATCTTAACTTAAGAAGAAAATGAGTTGTTATTTGGAGTTATTTTGATGAAAGGCGGGTATTGCTGATGAAAAACGCCACAAAGTCTATCTTTTTGTGCTGCCTGTTGATTACCGTAGATATAATAAGTGTGCTGGATATTTTCGTTTTGAACGATCAGTGGCTGGGATCGCCAAAGTCACGTGATTTCAGCAGTTTGGCGGTTTGACACACGATCCGATACACTGATTCATAACGCTCCTAATCTTCAGGAAGCAGTGTTTTGAAATCGGCCCATCACTATATAAGTCGTTATTTAGGTTTTTTTTTGCTCACAGACTAATTCTTGTCACTTCATAAAATTATTCCAGAATCACTGTAGTGAGATGGACTTTGTAACGACATCTTTAGTACCTTTTATTGGTCTTGAGAGAGGAAATTACATTGTTGTCAATGGTGGCCTTTCTGAGCCATCGGGTTTCAACAAAATTTCTTCATTTGTGTTCCGAAGATAAACAAAGGTCTTACGGGTGTCGAACGACATGAGGGTGTGTGATTAATGACAGAATTTTCATTTTTTGGGTGAACTAACCCTTAAAAGAGAAAAGATAAGAACATTCTTAAGAAAAGTTTTTGAGGATATAAATTTTCTTAAGTTGGCAGTTAAGAAGAGTTTTATTCTTAAGAATGTTTCGTGAATCTTAAGTACCTATAGAGTAGTATTCCATCCTTCATATCTCTGAAAAGTCTTTTAGTTTAATCAGATTTACAAAAGACAGATACGCTGTACCGATTCTTTCCCAAAACAGCCGAACTTGTGCAGGTGTGCAGTGGGCGGGGCTAAAGAGTCATATATATACACACACACACACACACACACACGTTTGTTTTTGTGAAATGTGGGGACATTCCATAGGCGTAATGCATTTTATACTGTACAAACCGTATTTTCTATCCCCTACACTGCCCCTGCCCCTAAACCTACCCATCACAGGAGACTGCAGTTTACGTTCTGTGAAAAACCCTCATCCTGTGTGATTTATAAGCATTTTGAAAAGTGAGGACATGGGGAACGTCCTCATATTTCACCCTCTTTTTGTAATGCCTATGTCATACCCATGTCATTATACACATTTGTGTCCTGCTATTTCACAAAAACATGCCCACACACACACACACACACACACACAAAATACATCATCAAGTGCCGATTGCCAACAAAACAGACATTTGATACAGGTTCACTCACCACCTGCGGTTTCGACTCATAACTAAAAACACACTTCTTAAGTGACATTGTTGATTTTGTGGTCTAAAAAAGAAATGACAACACTGCCGATGGCCCCCTGTAACCTGAACAATTCTTGTTAATGGACATGATCTTGCTCTCGGTCGAGTTGATGTGCACACGCTCATATGAGAGAAGTGGAATTACCCCCTTTATGGAATTACCCCCACATAAGGAATTACCCCCTTTATGACAGCATACAGGGACAAACATGGAAAAAACATATCCAAATCCCGAAGTAGTGTATTTGGCACAGAAACTCTTTAACATTTTAAATAAGTCAGAATGCATGAAATGGTATTAGACCCCCCTTTAAAAATTAATACTTTTATTCAGGAAAGATGCATTACATTCAAAAGAGATAGTACAAAATATTTCTATTTCAAATAAAAGCTGTTCTTTTGAACGTTCTGTGCATCAAAGAATCCTGATAAAAATGTATCATGGTTTTCACAAAAATATGAAGCAACTGTTTTCAACATTTGATGAAATAAGAAATGTTTCTTGAGCATCAAATCAGCGTATTTGAGTGATTTTCTAAAAAAGATTAGTTTTTTAGTTTTTTCATTTGTGTAGGCTTCCATACATTTCTCTCTGAATTGACATTAAAGCAATGTGAAAAAATAATGAAATGCTATTTCAGTTGTTTTATTATTTGTTGCCTTTATTTATATTTATATAGTTAAAGTAAAATATAATTTCTTATATTTTTCTTTTTCATTGCATATGACTTGAACAGGTTCTAGTGATGTTTTCATATAATTTAAGCAAAACCTAATTTCAATGTTATCCTGTCCCGTAGCGAATGTGGCCGCAGCAGCAGGCGGCTTCCTCTACTTTCTGAGCTACCTGCCGTACGTCTTCCTGTGGCCTCACTATGACCTGCTATCGCACGCCCAGAAAGTGTCCGCCTGCCTCATCTCCAATGTGGCCATGGCCATGGGAGCCCAGCTGATCGGGATGTTTGAGGGCAAAGGTAAGGGGGTCAAACTGAACCTGACACTTTTGTTGCTTTAATCGTGCTGCCGTGCTTCTTTAGCTGACAGTCATGTACTACGTTGTTCTCAGGGACAGGCATCCAGTGGCATAACCTGTTTGATCCGGTAACGGTGGACGATGACTTCTCCCTAGCCCAAGTGCTCGGACTGCTGCTGCTGGACGCTGTGCTGTACGGTCTGGTCGCCTGGTATGTGGAAGCAGTGTTTCCGGGAGAGTATGGAGTCCCTCTTCCATGGTACTTCTTCATGCTGGTACGTATTTTATGCATGCACAATGGGCCTCATTCATAAAACACGAGCAGAACGAATTTTTGCAAATCGTTTGTAAAGCCATTCTGACGTAAATTGGCATTCACGAACCTGATGTCATTGTACCATAATAATATGTTATGAGTTGATTTGCCTTGATTTGCTTTGTCCTTTTTTTTTTTTTTACTGTTCAACTTTGCCTAGAACACAACGCTCGTCACTGTCACTTTTTAACCAGCTGTCCAATCACAGTGGAGAAAGGGCGGGACAAATGCCACACTGACCAGTCATCCTACTTGTTCATGACTGAACAACAATGTTAATAGTTAAAGGGATAGTTCACCCAAAAATGAAAATTCTGTCATCATTTACTCACCCTCATGTTGTTTTAAACCCATGAGACTTTTGTTCATTTCCAAAACACAAATTAAGATTTTTAATAAAAGAGTTTCTCTCTCTTCATTGAAAGTCCATGTAAGTTTCATTTGTTGGGCAAACTATACCTTTAAGAAGTGTTTTAAGAACAATTGGATTTGATCCTAAATTTCTTAAATTTCATCCCACAACAAAACCGAGGAACAAATACACATTTGAGTAATGGAAAGGTTCCATGGATGTTAAAGGTTCTTCAGTGGAACCATCAATTCCACTAAATAACTTTTCGTTCCTTTTCTTTTTTTAAGTGTTTTCTCTTTTTTACCTTTTTTGTGACAGGATAATATAGAGTGAACAGGAAGCAAAGTGGGAGAGAGAGTGGGGGATGGGATTGGGAAAGGTCCATGAACCGGGACTCGAACCTGGGTCCCCCAAAGAGCAACAGCCCTATGAGGCTACCGGCACCAAAAACTTTTTTTAAGAGTGTAGTCAAAAGTCTAGCTATGCTCAGTGTTTTTGACCATTACAGTTTTCGGTTTGAGTGCATTGATTATTTCCTCAATCCTCAAACGTCCTCGTGCTCATCACATGGGTTAGCTTTCTTGCGAAACTATGGTCAAAACAGCTTATTTTGGCCTTGTGAACTTGTTGCAGAGGTTAGCGGTTCACCCATGGGAAGTCTTTAAAGTTTGAGAGAGTGTGCACCAGCATGTGCGCAACTGGAGTGGGCCCTTGAAAGACAGGAAACCTTACTTATGTCATCAAGACGGCCAGGAAGTGCATGCACAACCTTATCTCCTGACGTACAGGATTTACTGTTGGGTGTGAAGAGGGAGGGTAGGAAGAACAGCGACTCAGTTTGAGCAGAGCTATTGTATATGTAGGGCACCCGCTGCGTCAGTGCCTGTGTTTGCAGACTGGTTTATCAAGGGGCCGGTAATAAAGACCCCGGCGAAAGTGATATGGAACAATGGCCTTCTGGTCACACCTTTGACTCAGTGGTGTCTGGATGTCTAGCACGTTTATACACAAAACCATTTGAGTAACACAGTTGCTGTCTGAAACCAGCGTAACCACTGCGTCACACACATTTTTGCGGTTACCTGGTTTTTGAGCTGTCCTGTGAATGTTTTTACAGATTTATGGGTTTACAAGAATTTCTTAAACTCTATTAGTTACTTAATAGGTTTTTAGTTGTTTTCCAACACAAGCATCTCTATTATCATTGGAATTGAACTTTGGAATGTCACCTTAAATTTTGCACTTTGTTGAAGAGATCTGCAATTTGACTTGATCAACCTGCTGATATAAACATCTTAAACCAGCCTAAGCTGATTTTCTGGTCTCAGCTGGTCTCCTGCCTGGCCTTTTGGTTGGTTTTAGAGCAGTAGTTATCAACTCTTAGCAAACTCACAAATTATTTAAGCATTAAAATAAGATAAAACAACTAAAAATTCAAGATATTTCTTTCTTTCTTATACCATGGTTTCCACTCTCTAGGAACACCTGCATATATAAGAAAGTATATTACATATATTAAATACACTTTTTTTTTTTTGTGCAATTTTTTCTAGTCACGCCATTTGTATATTTTATTAGGTATAATTTGTGAGGGAAAAAAAAAACCCATAAAAAAACCTTATCCAGTAAATCACAAGCAACTGGAAAAGCCATGGACCCTATCATACATCCGGTGCAATGTGACACCAGGCACAATGCAAGTGTTTTTTGCCAGTTTCAGCCTGACGCAGTTCTCATTTTCACATCCACCACCACTTTGTTCAAATAGCAAATGCACTCGCACCCACCTGTTCACCCACGGGCGGGCTGATCTGAAAACGAGGTGTTTTCAGGCGCATTGTTGGCACGTTGCTATTTTGAGGCAACTGAAACTGCGATATTGACCAACAAAAACCTGGTCTAAAGTCAAAATAAAAGCATTCCTCCCTGGAAAAGCATTCACTTAGCCTGACAAGCCAGACCCACATCAAGATGTTGGGTCTGGGAACTCCCCATTGGCAGCAGGGACGTGCAGAGAGTTCTTCAGAGGCAGGGGCTCAAATGTAAAAAAGGGGCAACATCTAAAAAGCTTTTATTTTTGCAAGAAGTCTCTTATTCTCATTAAGCCTACATTTATTTTATCAAAAATACAGAAAAAACGGTAGCCTAATATTGCGAGATATTATTACATTATTTTTAACATTTTATTAATCAAATAATCTTTCATCTTGAGTATCACAGCTGGTTATAAAAAATATTAAGCAGCACAACTGTTTCCAACATTGACGTCAAATCTATGATTTGTTAAGGGTCATGTGACCCTGAGGACTGGAGTAATGATGATAAATTCAGCTTTGATCACAGGCACACATATACTTTTAATTTTAAAGTATATTAAAATAGAAAACCATTATTATACAAATATTTCACAATTTTGCTGTTTTTGATCAAATAAATGCAGACTTGATGTGCATAAGAGACTTCTTTCATAATGCTGTATAATTATCAAAAATGGTAATATAATAAAGTCCTTTCACGCCACCATTTCACATAATTGGCCTGTAGGTGCCGTTGGCACTTGGGCTTCATTAACTTTGATAGTTTCATCAAATAGTAAACGTGTATCAATATAGCTACATAAATACAAGTGAATTTAACACTACTTACATTAATGCGACTTTTGGTGCTGTGTGGTTTTGTGCAGTGCTTTGTTTGTTGTCAGTTAACATCCATTTCGTCAGGTAATCGTTCCACAAACGTTAGTTCGTCTGTCCATGTCATTTTCAACCGATTTATGAATTAGAACAGAAAATTACCGCTCAACTTCACATTGTCCAATGGAATCTGAACTTTGCCAGATCACGATTGGTTGGTGTATAAAGTTACATGACAAACGGCCTGAGCATTGACGATTTACGTAAAATTTTAAAATATATAAAATATAGATTTTTAATGAAATCAACACATTAGCGTTGATTACCGATGAAAAACATTTTTTTTTGGTTTGTTTGGGGGAATGCTTTTCTCCCTTAAAGCCACAGACACTCTCTGAAAGAAACATATATGGCTCGAGAGCATTTCCGAACAGACTGAGGAAAATCAGCCAGTAAAACACACGCAACGCCTCAGACCGACTGATATGAAAAAATAAACAGAAGTTTTCCGACTTTTGAGCAGTTTGTTAGTATTGGACACATTGTCCTTTTTTATTGACCACAAATATTATCATTAATATTTGTCTTAGAGTGGCACTTTTGATTAATTTTGAAAAAGGGCAGGGGCTCGAGCACCCAAAGCCCCCCCCTCTGCACGTGCCTGATTGGCAGGGCTCAATCCGAGGGGCGGGATAAACGGTTGTCTTTCAAATTCCCTCTGCACGCAATAGGATAGTGCTACAACCAACCAGAGCATCGTGAAGCGGAGCTAGTTGATAGAATAAACTTTCGCCGCATCCGGTCGGCAAAACTCTGAACACATCTTCCCTTCTTAAGAATGACTTCAGTGCCGTTCTTTTTTCTTTTCTCAAAGAAAACCTTCACTCTAAGTCTTCCAGAGTTACGGCCGAAGCCGATTTGAAAGACCGCTTTCTGTTTACAAGTAGCACGCGGAACCTCCGCAACGCTGCCGTCATTATGTTAAGCCCGCCCGCCCAACTCTATACACAATGTGATTGGCCTGACCAGAGTTTTTTTTTCCAGCTCGCAGGTCTACCGAGAGTTGCTAGAGTACAATTAGATTTGCTGCCGCTAGGGTGCGTCTAGATTTCTAGGCTAGCGTTGACTCTCTCCACTCGCAAATTCTGCCATTTTAATAGCGAATCCACCATGGTGCAGGTCCAACTGAATTTTAAAGGGAATGGGAGATGAGACCCTGATTGGTTTATTGCACGTTATGCCCAAAACATACCCATGACTCATTAAGAGACTAAGGACAACTCTTTTGGACCATGCGACATGCATCTGGTTTGTTTTTTTTCTGTTGTTAAACTAGTAAAACTGGATTCTGAGTTTCGGACATTCCCTAAGTGCACCATGCGCTTCAGACCATGTGTTCAGATTGTTTATAGAGGGCCCATGGTGTTTCGGTATATTGTTTATTGCGTTGTTTTTGTTGTCTTAAAAGGTTGTGAACCACTGATATAGAGGTTTTTTTGAGCACTTTTCAACCATCTAAAGACTAGCTTGGTCTGGCTAGGAAATCATCCTAAACCACTTAAGACCAGCAAACCATCTTAAGCTGGTTTAAGCAAGTTTTTCAGCAGGGCAGATTTACAGTTTGCAATAAAATGGAAAAAAACCCGGTCACATTTACCATTGTTAAATGAATTTTCAGGTCTGGATCCTGTCCTTTCAGTAGGAATCCAGGTAATCGGGTATTTCACGTTGAGAGATTTTTGGCAAGTGAATTTGCCGTATTGACCGAAAGAAAGCTTCTTGTTTAAAAAGTGACTCCTGTGTGAACTGTGCTTCATACGTTACTACACTATTGACCATAGACAGTGGACCTTTTTTCCCCGCCAATTTAGCCAAAACATTCATATGATAATGTTGACATTGACACTTGTTTGTGAGAGAAAACATTATGTGATTAAACTTTGAGAGGCCCCTCATCAGGGCTCAACTGGGTGAGCATTTCACTCTCATTCGAAATGTGCGAACTGTAAAATGCATTTAAGAGCATGTGTGAATAACAAAAAGTCCCAGCGGGTCCTTAAATATAAGGAAAAAACCCAACACGTTTATGAAATTTAAGGAAAAAAAAATGGTTGTCTAATATTTCACCTCCTGATCTGCCCTCAGCCCTCGTACTGGTGCAGTAGCCCTCGTGTGGCCTTTCTGAAGGAGAAGGAGGATGACGAGGAAGCCGAGAAGGCGACGAAGGGAGAATTTATTGAAGAGGAGCCAGCTGGACTGGTCTCGGGGGTCAAGATCAAACATTTGGCTAAGGTATCCGTGATTTGCATTAATATTATTAAATTCATAGGGGACAGATGGTAGACTCTGTGTATGTGTGTGCAAGGTCAGTGTGACAGAGACATGGATTTCCTCTAGAAACTGTTGGAGAAGGTAAACATGTGGATCATTCTGTCACAGGTATTCAAAGTTGGCAATAAGAGCAAGGAGGCGGTTAGGGATTTAACGCTCAACATGTTCGAAAGCCAGATCACTGTCCTGCTCGGTCACAACGGAGCGGGCAAGACAACCACACTATCAATGCTGACAGGTGAGAGTTTTAATGTACTTTAGTGAAGTTTTTAAGCAGTGTGACTACTGCCCCTGTCAGGAAAGGATGATTTATTTTTAATGAGTTTATTTGATTGGTTCGTTTTAATTAACTGGTTCAATAAATGATTCCTTTGAATCATATCTGTAATGTGTTCTTGGAACATCCTTCAAGACATTGTACATATTTTGTTTTGTAGTGGAATAAATGTTTACCTTAAAAAATATTTAGCATTATTTTTATGATTCAGTTAAATGAATGTGTTGTATTATAGTTTTAACTGAATCATACATATATACAATGATAATAATTTAAATTTTGTCCTATTCAATTGATACATTTCAAGCTTCTAAAAAAAGTGCTTAAAATAGTAGTTTGAGTATTTAACTAAATTATGATTAGCTTGTAGTGAGATTGAAAATAGCTTTGCAACACTGTAAACAGAGTATAAGATCTATGTTTCTAAAAGATGTTGCTCCTTTAAATATATCACAGTTTAGCTATTTTTTGCTAGCAGCTTGTATAGCTGCAAGTTAGTCTAGCTTTTAATTTACCTTTAAACTATGAAAAGCTTGTAGCTAGTTTGAAAATATAGCTTCACAACACTGTATATAAACTGATTATAAGTTATATATTTAAAATGATATGTTCCCCTTAAATACCTTCACAGTTTTGGTACTTTGTTAGCAGCTTGTTTAGCTACAAGCTAGTGAAGCTTTTAATTTACCTTGAATGTACAGTATGCTTAGCTTGTGGCTAGCTAGAAAATAATTTCACAACACTGTGTATAATCTGATTATAAGGTATATTTTTATAACATGTTTCCTCTTTTAATACAACTTGACAGTTTTACTACTTTATTAGCAGCTTGTAGCTACAAGCAAGTGTATCTTTTTATTTTTTTGTTTGTTTGTTTTTTACCATGAAATTAGCTTGTAGCTTGACAATCTTCTATATTTATAACACTCAAGCAAATGTTCTTATCCAGAGCAACTTACAGAAGTCTTTACCTCTACATATGCAGCTAAATAAAACCCTCTGGTCACACACATTAATGCTTACTTAGACAAGCTAAGCGGTTTCTCTAATAGCTAGCAGTTTGATTCTGCTTCTACCTGTAATAAACAGTGATAATGGAGGTCAGTCAGGGTTTATCGCTTCTTTACACCATTTGAATTCTGTTTGTTTCTTCATTCCCAGGCCTTTTCCCGCCCAGCAGTGGCCGTGCTTACATTAATGGTTATGACATATGTCAGGATATGGCTCTGATCCGCCGCAGCCTGGGTCTTTGTCCGCAGCACGACGTGCTCTTTGACAACCTCACTGTCCGAGAACACCTGCTCTTCTACACACAGGTAGACACAGATCACTTTTTAAAGGGATTTTTTTAGTTATGTCATGATCAAAACAAAATGGAACTATTCATTTAAAGATGTTATGTATAGAGAAACTATATATATTACATTTATTACAAAATATACATATATACACAAATATTTAAGTGCTTTGACTCATTTACATCATGAGAGCAGTGCTTCATGGCAGTGGGCGGAGCTCTTTTGGAGTGATTTTGCTAAATGGACTTCTTTACAGAATCATGGGTAATGTAGATTTCGACAGGAATTCCACTGTTAAACATGATTATTTAAAAAAATAAGATGATGGTTGATGGCTTAGACAAAAGCATATAACCATTGATTAACCTCATAGCTTACAGTAGGTCCATTTCTTACGGTTTATATGTTATCGTTAAAAATCAATTTCCCTTCGGAGTAAATTAATGGGATTTTTACCTCTGGAACTGACTGTTGAAGTCTATTCAACTTTGAGGTGGATCTTTACATAGCTTGTTTCTTCTCTTCAGCTGAAGGGTTACCCTTGTGAAAAGATCCCCAATGAGGTCGACCGCATCCTTCGGATCCTTAATTTGGAGGATAAGCACAATGCGCGATCAAAGACCCTCTCTGGTGGGATGAAGAGGAAGCTTTCCATCGGCATTGCTTTAATCGGAGACTCAAAGGTCAGACAGTGGAAACTTTGTTTAAACCACTACAGCTGTATTTCACAGTCAATTTGATGTTTAGCAAATGCTTTTGTTATGTTTGAGTTAATTGAATTAATGTTTATCCAGGTTGGTTTAATGCTTGTAAGGTTATTCTGGTTGTATAAGTGAGATGAGGAAATCTAAACAGATTTTCCATTAGTACTTAAAGTTTTCCCATTAATGTTAGCTACTCAAATGCTAACAAAACCCATTGTTTGCCTGAAGGTGGTGATGCTGGACGAGCCCACCTCAGGGATGGACCCCTCAGCCCGACGGGCCACCTGGGACCTTCTGCAGGGCGAGAAACACGGCCGCACCATCCTGCTAACCACGCACTTCATGGACGAGGCCGATCTGCTGGGAGACCGTATCGCCATCATGGCTAGCGGGGAGCTCCAGTGCTGCGGCTCGCCACTCTTCCTCAAGAACAAATATGGTGAGACTGTGTGGCAAGATCATGAGAAGAACAAGAATAAGTTGTCACAAGATCTTTATGCATAAGATTATGTCATTAAAATGTTGTTGAGCAGTAATCGTAGCTCTTGGCTGCTAGCAGAGATAGTAGGAAGAGATGGGCAGACATTTGCACAGTTCAATATGGTCCCTATAGTAAAAGTATAGTAAAGCTGTGTTTTTATATGGCAGTCACATGAACCAAAGCTCCAGTAAGGACTTTTCTTCTACCTAGAGAAGTCTCAGGGCATTTTGAGAACTGTAGATCGTTTGCTTTGTTCTGAAACAGGGACAAAATTTGTTACAATGTTGGATTTTCTTTTACATTGGCAACATTTTAAAGCATACCAAAATGTGTTAATGCAATTAATATGTGAGTAAAGCTGTCCCTTTATTGGTCAGAGTTTCCTCTGCATCATCCATCAAGATGGATTGATTTTGGAAGTTCACTCAGCGAGCATATATTAGTATATAGTTATATATACATATATAGTTAGAGCGGGAATCAAGGCTTCGAATCAAGCAATTACAGAACATTTTTAGATAAAGAGGCACTCTTTGTTTTAAAACACATATTCTGTTATGAATAATGAAACCATTTGGGGTATTGTTCCATTGGGTCGGATTGCTTTTTCACCTCAACCTAACCGCTCCAGAGTTAATTTCCACGTCCTTCAGGCGCTCTCAAAGCGATTGTTTTGATTCGGGGCTGAGCTTGATTGCCGTTTTCATATACTATATTGCCAAAAGTATTGGGACACTCCTCCAAATCATTGAATTCAGGTTTGTTCAATCACTTCCATTGCCACAGGTGTATAAATTCATGCACAGAGGCATGCAGACGCTTCTACAAACATTTGTGAAAGAATGGGTCGCTCTCAGGAGCTCAGTGAATTCAAGCGTGGTACTGGGATAGTTTGCCACCTGTGCAATAAGTCCATTCGTGAAATTTCCTCACTACTAAATATTCCACGGCCAACTGTTAGTGATATTTAAACAACGTGGAAGCAATTGGGAACAGCAGCAAATCATCCATGAAGTGGTAGGCCACATAAAATCACAGAGCGGGGTCAGCGCATGCTGAGGTGCACAGTGTGCAGAAGTCTCCAACTTTCTTCAGAGTCAATAGCTACAGACCTCCAAACTACATGCGGCCTTCAGATTAGCTCAAAAACAGTGTGTAGAGAGCTTCATTGAATGGGTTTCCATGGCCGAGCAGCTGAAGCCAAGCCTTACATCACCAAGTGCAATGCAAAGCGTGGGATGCAGTGGTGCAAAGCACACTGCCACTGAAATCATGAGCAGTGGATACGTGTTCTCTAGGGGTGACCAATCACGCTTCTCTGTCTGGCAATCCGATGGACAGGTCTGGGTTTGGCAGTTGCCAGGAGAACGGCATTGCATCCTGACTGCATTGTGCAAAGTGTAACATTTGGTGGAGGGGGGATTATGGTGTGGGGTTGTTTTTCAGGGGTTGGGCTAGTCACTTAGACGAGTGAAAGGAACTCTTAATGCTTCAGCATACCAAGACATTTTGAACAATTTCTTGCTCCCAACTTTGTGGGAACATTTTGGGGATGGCCCCTTTCTGTTCCAACATGACTGCACCAGTGCACAAAGCAAGGTCCATAAAGACATGGATAAGCGAGTTTGGTGTGGAGGAACTTGACTGGCCTGCACATAGTCCTGACCTTAACCCGATAGAAAACATTTGGGATGAATTAGAGTGGAGACTGTGAGCCAGGCCTTCTCATCCAACATCAGTGCCTGACCTCACAAATGCGCTTCTAGAAGAATGATAAAAATTCCTATAAACACACTCCTAAACCTTTTGGAAAGCCTTCCCAAAAGAGTTGAAGCTGTTATAACTGCTAAGGGTGGGTCAACCCTACGGATTAAGATTGGGATGTCATTAAAGTCCCAAAACTTTTGGCAATACAGGTCCTTCTCAAAAAATTAGCATATTGTGATAAAAGTTAATTATTTTCCATAATGTAATGATAAAAATTAAACTTTCATATATTTTAGATTATTTGCACACCAACTGAAATATTTCAGGTCTTTTATTGTTTAATACTGATGATTTTGGCATACAGCTCATGAAAACCCAAAATTCCTATCTCGAAAAATTAGCTTATCATGAAAAGGTTCTCTAAATGAGCTATTAACCTAATCATCTGAATCAACTAATTAACTCTAAACACCTGCAAAAGATTCCTGAGGCTTTTAAAAACTCCCAGCCTGGTTCATTACTCAAAACCGCAATCATGGGTAAGACTGCCGACCTGACTGCTGTCCAGAAGGCCATCTTTGACACCCTCAAGCGAGAGGGTAAGACACAGAAATACATTTCTGAACGAATAGGCTGTTCCCAGAGTGCTGTATCAAGGCACCTCAGTGGGAAGTCTGTGGGAAGGAAAAAATGTCTGCACAACAAGAAGAGGTGACCGGACCCTGAGGAAGATTGTGGAGAAGGACCGATTCCAGACCTTGGGGGACCTGCGGAAGCAGTGGACTGAGTCTGGAGTAGAAACATCCAGAGCCACCGTGAACAGGCGTGTGCAGGGAATGGGCTACAGGTGCCGCATTCCCCAGGTCAAGCCACTTTTGAACCAGAAACAGCGGCAGAAGCGCCTGACCTGGGCTACAGAGAAGCAGCACTGGACTGTCGCTCACATTTTGCATGTCATTCGGAAATCAAGGTGCCAGAGTCTTGAGGAAGACTGGGAGAAGGAAATGCCAAAATGTCTGAAGTCCAGTGTCAAGTACCCACAGTCAGTGATGGTCTGGGGTGCCATGTCAGCTGCTGGTGTTGGTCCACTGTGTTTTATCAAGGGCAGGGTCAATGCAGCTAGCTATCAGGAGATTTTGGAGCACTTCATGCTTCCATCTGCTGAAAAGCTTTATGGAGATGAAGATTTTGTTTTTGCACCTGCTCACTGTGCCAAAACCACTGGTAAATGGTTTACTGACCATGGTATTACTGTGCTCAATTGGCCTGCCAACTCTCCTGACCTGAACCCCATAGAGAATCTGTGGGATATTGTGAAGAGAAAGTTGAGAGACGCAAGACCCAACACTCTGGATGAGCTTAAGGCCGCTATCGAAGCATCCTGGGCCTCCATAACACCTCAGCAGTGCCACAGGCTGATTGTATCCATGCCACACCTCATTGAAGCAGTCATTTCTGCAAAAGGATTCCCCACCAAGTATTGAGTGCATAACTGAACGTAATTATTTGAAGGTTGACTTTTTTGTATTAAAAACACTTTTCTTTTATTGGTCGAATTAAATATGCAATTTTTTTAGAATTTTGGGTTTTCATGAGCTGTATGCCAAAATCATCAGTATTAAAACAATAAAATATCTGAAATATTTCAGTTAGTATGCAATGAATCTAAAATATATGAAAGTTTAAATTGTATCATTACATTATGGAAAATAATGAACTTTTATCACAATATGCTAATTTTTTTAGAAGGACCTGTATAGTGTATATGCCTAAACAAACTGAAATAATGGGGAAAAAAAGCATCAGGTTCAGAAACAAGCGCTCCAAACAAGCCAGGTGTGAAAATGCCCTCAGTGTAAAAAAAAAAAGTTTATCTAAACTGTTCCTCTTATACTTTTCTCAGGTGCTGGTTACCACATGGTTATCGTAAAAGACGCGTTTTGTAACGTGTCTGAGATCACCCGTCTCGTCCACATGTATGTGCCCGATGCCACTCTAGAAAGCAGTGCAGGCGCTGAACTCTCGTACATACTGCCCAAAGAGAGCACCAGCCGGTAAGACAACACTCACAACCAACACATATTACTGCATGCATAGTGTACACTGCACTATTTTTAAAATGAATGCTGTTTGCAATGCATTTTAAGCACTAGTTTGCTACATTGTCATCACATGACCTCATTATTTTGCATGGGTAATGCAGCATGTGGCATGCCATTTATTATTTTAGACATTAAAAAGTATTTTTTGTTTGTTTTTTGGTTGCATTTTCCGATTTTGTGTCTATTTGAATAATGAGTCAAGTACATTGCATTGTAGGATATGGCACATTTAATTGTGGGATATGGCATATTTAATGTGGTGTGCTCTGGTTGTGTACTACGCATTTTGGCAAAAGTAGTAGGTCATCAATGCAAATTGAAGTTTACATACCTTGAACTGTTTACTACAAAAATATGATGCAAAGTATGTTAGTATGCTGTTGTTTGAAATCCTTCTAAAGCCGGGTACACACTGCGATTTTGGCCACGATTTGGCCATCTTAGACAAATTTTGCAAATCCTAAAATATTCCTCTGATCCTAGGCTAAAATCATTAGTTTGACATGTTCACCGGCAGCCGATTAATGACCGCTGCGATCAAATTTGACCTCAGACGGAATTCTGACAGTGTCAGGAGATTTGGCGCGCAATCCTGCAATGTGACTTCTCCTAGGACGACCATAAAATTATCTTCGTTTTTCAAGACAAACCATGACCAAAATGAGCGCTAGAGATTTCTTTGTAGCCACTATTTAAATTGTGCGTGTAATGCAGCTCACTGTCACCGAATGGGTAATTCATTGATGATATAAAACGCTGGACGATTTTCTTGCGTGCGTCTGCTTCAGCGCGCCTCAACTATCGTACAGTCTGACATTAATGACAACTTAGATCTTACAGGGTGACATGGCTTACATTGGGGATCATGTTCGTACAGTCTGACAAGCAAAAGTCGCAAAGGATTTTGAACAATCGCACAGTGTGCAGGACCCTTTAAATCTGATTTTAATAGTTTATATTAACAGGAATGCAAACATCAAGGCCCTCATCATCATTGCCTTTTAATCAATAACCTTGATTGCACAAACTCAGGTGGTACTTGTAAGGGACAATGAATTAGTAGTTTGATGTAAACAGATGAATGAAGTCTTGGTTCTTGGGTTTGATTCTTGTGAGCTGCCGTAGCAACAGACTAAATTTACCCATTGATCTGTTTTTAGTGAAGGTCTTCTCTGTTCTTCAGACACGCGTGTATCTCCTCAGCGACTCTCTAAAACACCTCCAATATGAGAAAAAACATTCTAAAAGCACATCATAAAGGAAACGGTTCACCCCAAAAGGAAAATTATATCATTTTCAATGATCCTCAATGTTCCTGAATTTATATATATATATATATATATAAATATCCAATTTAAAATATTAACAAAAACTATAATAGCATCACAATTATTCAAAAATTATGCTATAATAAATACTATAAATAGATACTACTATAATACAATAAAATAATGCCGAATTTGTATGATGACCAGCAGTTTCAAGCTCCAAAAAGGATAGTGTGCAGAAATGTAAACAATAATTGAGCTCTCAAAAATAACTTCATAAATTTCATTATCTCTTTTTGTGGTACATCATACAAGTTTCAAGTGACATGATAACGATACATTTGCATTACAACTGATAAAAAAATGTAATAAATGAAAGGATATGTATGGATTTCACTGAAGTTCTTTTTTTTCCACGCTCCGTAGTTTCAGCACTTCTTGATTTTCATGTCCGTTGAGTTTTGAGTTTGCACTGCGCTCTCATGGACCTGGTGTTTCTCTGCAGGTTTGAGCTGCTGTTCGCTGAGCTGGAGATGAATCGAGACGAGCTGGGCATCGCCAGCTATGGGGCGTCCGTTACCACCATGGAGGAGGTTTTTCTCAGGTATTTGACCACAAGACCCCTTACAGATAATAAAGATCATGATTTTTTTTGGATGCTAGAATTTATCAGCAGGAGATAGAAGTCTCCTGTTGATAAAATCTCTGCAGATAAAGCTCCTATTTAGTTATTTTAGTATTATTTACTTACAAGTATACAACGTATTAATAGTTTGAATTGGTTTATATAATTGTATATTTTCTGTTTTATATTTAAATTTGTTTAATTTTATTATGTGTTTTGTTCTTTTTTTAGTTTTTGTTTATTTTCAAATATTTCAAATATTTCTTATTTAATTTATTTGAATTTCAGTTTGTCATTTTATCATTTCAACTTATTTATTGACATTATTTGCCAAGTCCATTTCAATTCCATTGTTCATCTGATGTCTATTTTATTTCAGCTAAGCAAAAACTTATTATTAATATTTTTAGTTTAGTTTTAATTGACAGTAACAACGCTGTAGATGTAAACATGAAACGGATCCGGAAGAAAATGAATAGTTTAAATGACCATTTTGTAAACAGTATGTTCCCTGGTTTTAACACTGACCTTCCACTCCACTACATCTGAATGCTTTCAAAATGAGAGAGGATCTCTGTGAGCATATTAGCAAATTGAAATAATCGCTGAAGTGGATATATGAACTGATTCATTTAAAATAATTGGTTTGCAGGACTTTTATTCACAAACGGAACTGAGAACTGGGGTTTTGCAGGACTAAATTACAGGCCTCTGAAAACACATCCTGCGGAAATCTATGGTGTCATTCAGAGGATTTTTCTGGATTTTTCATAAAAGCAATCCTGCATCTTCTGCCCTACTTTAAAATGCAGGGATTGGAGTGACAGGTTGCGGTGACCTCAGTGCTTTCTCTTCTTCAGCATCATTTCTCATCATCTTCTCAGCAATCCCTTCTAGGTTTTATATTACCTTGTTTGTGTAGGCAGTGGCACATACAATAGCTGGCCTCCTGTAACAGCCAATTTCATGCAGATGCTCATGTTTGTTTCATCTTTTTTGCGCTCAAACTCTCAGGGTCGGGAAGCTTGTGGACTCTAGTCTTGATATTCAGGCAATCCAGCTTCCGGCTCTACAGTACCAGCATGAACGGCGGTCACATGACTGGACCATGGACGACTCCAGCAGCATCAGCGGCATGACTGACGTGACGGATTTCACTGACAGCGGCACTATGATCTCAGAGGACTGCTCGAATATCAAACTCAACACCGGGGTCAGTGTTTTTAGCGCTTCGAAAACTAACTGTGCTTTTATAAATGAGGTGATATTACTTTTCTAAGCAGACATTAATCCTGTTAACTAACATTGCATGAGAAACCCAAGTCAGACATGTGGATTTTACATAGCTTAGTACCCTGATTTGTGTTCATTTTTAGCATCAACATCAAATAAAATAGTTGAATTATTTGAAACAGTGTAAAAAATAAAAAATCTAGCATGGGTAACATGGTTGCAAGTAACTTGGTTGCAGATTTAGTCTAAAGATGTTTCTCAGTAGGGATTAGCTGGTTTGTATTTTTTGATAATCTTAAATTTCCTATAAATGACTAAATGTATTTATGTGTAATCATTTTCAGCATCATTACTCCAGTCTTAAGTGTCACATGATCCTTCAGAAATCATTCTAATATGATGATTTGATGCTCAAGAAACATTTATGATTGTTATCAATGCTGAAAGCAGTTGTGCTGCTTCGTATTTTGGTGGAAACTACAATAACTTTATTGGATTCTTTGATGAATAGAACGTTCAAAAGAACAGCATTTATTTGAAATAGAAATCTGGATGGATCGATGGAAGGATAGATAGATAGATGTTCACTCTTTAAAGGATTTTTGCCTTTAATGTTCTTCATTAATTATTATTTTCTGCATGTTTTCATCCTCAGGCCAGACTCTATATGCAGCAGTTCTACGCTATGTTCCTGAAGAGGGCGCTCTACAGCTGGCGCAACTGGAAAGTGATTGTGGCTCAGTTTCTAGTGCCGCTCATTTTCACCGTGGTCGCTCTAGTGGTGGCCCGCACCATCCCTGGCAGCCATAGCTCACCCCTGCTCCGTCTGGCACTAAAGCAGTACGGCCCTACCCTTGTACCAGTGGCCTTGGATGCTAACGCTGGGCCGTTGGCTGCAGCTCTGGCTGAGATCTATGCCACACAGCTGCCCTCCCAGAAAGCCATGCCTGCCACTAATATTACAGGTAACGCTGGTCCTAAAATGCTAGTGTGATGCACGGTAGCTGCCTTGACAACATCCTAACATCCTAACGTTTGTCTGTTCAGATTTTTCAGAGTACGTACTGTATAATGCCATGAGGGAGGGCGGAGCTTTTAACGAGCACTGTGTGGTGGGCGCGGCTTTCAGAGGCAGACCCAGGAGGTACACTGAGGTCACCGGCTACTTCAACAACCAGGGCTATCACACCTCCGCTACAGCGCTCATGCTGGTTGACAACGCTCTCTACAAGCTACTAGCAGGACCCAACGCCTCCATCCACACTGGAAATTACCCCATGCCCCGCAACATGTCCGAGACAGCACAGAGCCAGCTTTCCGAGTACGTATCAGCTTTTGGAATATATCAAATTCATAAAACCTTATTAACATTTTAACAATAAAAGGGCTCTATGAAATGTTGTGGATTGTGTGTTTTAATATTTAATACATATTTATTATGAAAAATGGTGGTAATCAAATGAAGGCATAAAACTTTCCATCTTCCTAGCATTATTCCCGCTCATTTGTAGCGGACACATGCACATTTGATTTGGCACAGGTTGTACGCCGGCTGCCCTTCCTGACACAACCTAGCACTGAGAGTGCTGGTACACATTCGCAAACACTCCTACGACAATTTGGCATATCCAATCCACCTAACCTGCATGTCTTTGGACTGTGGGGGAAACCGGGGCCACAGGGAGAACATGCAAGCTCCAGTGCCACCCTCTCTGAGCCAAGGAATTATGCAAGACAATTTAAATAATCTCTTAATGTAATCAAATGGAAAGTAACACATTCTTTCATTTTTAGCAAACAAAGTGTTGCAAAACACTTAGAGAGTTACTGTTTAAATTAAAACATGGATGAAAAATGTTATAATATTCCATGTTATGTTATTATTATTATTATTATTGCTTTGAGAAGTATGTGTAGTACACAAATATGTAGACGAAACACACATAACATGCAAACTTAAATAGCAGTCTCTTTGCGGTTTAACATTCACAGACACTAGTCAACATCGCAATTTGAACACACCCTGAACCCCAAGTTAACTTGGGACATTTAGCTGTTTAGTTGTTTCATCGATCTCCCATTTTTTTGCCTCTACAGGGGTCAGACAGGCTTCGCCATCGCCATAAACCTCATGTACGGCATGGCGTCATTAGCCAGCACCTTTGCCCTGCTCCTCGTCTCTGAGCGATCGGTGAAATCCAAGCATTTGCAGCAGGTCAGCGGGGTCTACCTCTCCAACTTCTGGTTCTCCGCCCTTCTGTGGGACCTCATCAACTTCCTGTTGCCCTGCCTGCTCATGCTGGTCAGTATGAACGCACTGGTCTAGGACTTCATAGACCTTAGGTCCCAGCAGACAGCATTGAAAACGAGCCTGTGAGGGACAAAATTATAGCCTTTGGAATAATGTTCAAGTACCGTTAACAGAACTGGGCATCATCCTGTTCTGGGACTGAATTAGAACAGGCTCTCAATTAGGCCGTCTGGCCTGACTGAATGTCAATGTTTAACTAAGCTCAACATTCTTGACGTTTTTTTTTTCTTCTTTTTTTCCTCAGGTGGTCTTCCGAGTGTTTTCAGTAAAAGCGTTCGTGGCCGAAAACCACCTGGTGGATGTTCTACTGTTGCTGCTTCTGTATGGCTGGGCGGTGATTCCCCTCATGTACCTACTCAGCTTCCTGTTCTCCACGGCAGCCACAGCCTACACGCGCCTCACCATCTTCAACATCATCAGCGGCACTGCCACCTTCCTCGCGGTCACCATCATGACCATACCTGGTGAGAAACGCATGTCCACGCTTGTGCGCACAGAATGCTTTTCAGAACTTGTATTCACACACCTCATATTCTTGTGGTCCAGAGCTGAATCTGCTAGACCTCTCCTATATCCTGGATAAAGTCTTCCTGATCTTCCCTAATTACTGCCTGGGCATGTCCTTCAGCGAGTTTTACCAGAACTATGAGATCATCAACTTCTGCACCTCCAACATCTTTGCAGAGTACATCTGCAAGTACTACAGTGAGTGATCGATTCTGTTTCTGACATTGCTCTAGGTGATGGTTAGATATTATTATAGTTGCATATAATGGATGGATGGATGGATGGTTAGATTGGATGGATTATGCTTACATATAATAAATGAATGATGGTTAGATATGATTGATGGATGGTTAGATATGATGGATTATGCTTGCATATAATACATTTAGTTGAGTTGGATTTGATGTGGGCTTCCACATAGCTAGTAGTGTAAATATGAAGCTGTGGACACTGAATTTTCTGTTCGGACAGTTTTCTGTAACGTGTTAGCCTGTGTGTGTCCATGCTAATTAAATCACCTGCCATGTTTCTGATTTATTTGATTTAAATTGGTAAACCTTTTGAATCTTACCAAAAACAAGATATTTACCAGCACCACCAAAGTTAATCATGTCATTGAGGAGCAATGCTAGTATGAGCGGTTAGCATTATCTGGTGAACTAAATGGGGGACTGTGTTGTCATTCACATTGTCATTTTTGCTGGTCTTCTGCAGACATCACGTATCAAGTGAACTATTTTTCCATGGACGAGCCCGGAGTGGGCCGCTTCCTGGTGGCCATGTCCCTGCAGGGTGTCGTCTTCATCGCCCTGGTATTTTTCATCGAGCTCCGGTGCATCCGCACGCTACTCAACCTCTTCAGGAGACGCAAGAAGGTTGGAGAGGAGGGAAAGATAGGACATGTGCAGCCATATTATTGATTTAGTTGCTATCAGTCACAATAACAGGTGTGTGTTTTTGTCAGGCTCTGCTGTTGGCAGAAGAAGCTCTTCAACCTGAGGACAGAGATGTTGCAGAGGAGAGGAAGAGAATTTTGGAGTGCCAGCCAGTGGTTGAGTCCATGGTGGGCAGCCCGCTCGTTCTACAGGAGCTCAGCAAGGTATGCTGTCACATTGTATTATTTGAATCCAAACTGCAGTATGTTAACGTACTCTATGAACCACAATGTTTCAATCTCCACTGGTCTATATTTTCCTGCCATTCTCCGAGAGATTCCTTCAGTGAGAATGTATTTAATCTATCAACGTGTACAAAACCAGTTGGATGGAGCTGCCGCCACCTATTGGCCAAAGTGTATAAAACACGCAGAAAATACATTCATCTCAAAAGATTAACAGTTTTCATGGTCCTTTCTTTGGCTTTCTGCCAAATTTGTCCAGACTTTGCCAAAAATTAGCTATTGTCGTATTCAAAGGAAGCCTCACAAAAGTCATTAAATGAAATATTGGTGTACAACATTCTCCAGAAATACTAAAGTTGCTGTCAAATATGCTAAACAGTAAATGATGTATGGGTTTGCATATTTTCAAAAAACAAATACCATTTCCCTGAAAACACTGTTAATTTGGTCACAACATCATCTATTATTTAGTTTACTGTTTTTGTCCCTTTTTCTTCTTTTGCCTAAGACCTGTGGTTGTGTTTAACTAGGTATATTCAGGTGGGCAGACGCTTTTAGCTGTGGACCGCTTGTCCCTGGCCGTTGGGAAGGGTGAGTGCTTTGGTTTGCTGGGATTTAATGGAGCAGGGAAGACTACGACATTCAAAATGCTGACGGGAGATGAAAGCGTAACTTCAGGGGATGCCTTTATTGACGGCTACAGCATCCTCAGAGATGTGAAAAAGGTTGCTCATTTTGTTATCTTCATATAAAAGACTCAGATCCTGAACTCTGGAGATTTACACTTGATATTTAAAATGTTTTGTTCATAGTTGGCATATGTTAACACTGTTATATATGACTCCGCTTCAGGTGCAACAGAGAATCGGCTACTGTCCCCAGTTTGACGCGGTGCTGGATCACATGACAGGTCGGGAAACGCTAAGCATGTATGCCAGATTGAGGGGCATCCCAGAGAAGTATATCACCGCCTGTGTAGAAAACGTCCTGCGCTCGCTGCTGATCGAACCTCACGCTGACAAACTCGTCCGCAGTTACAGGTATGAACGTGAAACCTGAGAGAAAGAGGATGGATGGTTAGATGTGATTGATGGGTAGTTAGATATGATGAATGGGTGGTTAGATATGATAAATGGTTTAGGTTAGCTGCATTGACACTCATTCACATTTTGGAAGGAAATGTCTAAATATATATGGAATCAGTACAAAAAAGCCTAATATTACAGATGAACAAGAAACTGCAAGTGCAATCATAAATTATAGGAAAGTTTCTGACTGCTAAAATGAGCTTCTGCTTCATCTTACCTCGGCACTCAATCACGTGTGCTCCACTGACTTCACTCCTATTTGTTGACGCTCCCAAAAGTTGCTCTTCGTTTGCATAAAGTTGAACAGATCTCGCGTTGCTGGACATGCCCCATCCGGCCGCCAACAGTCGCTTTTGCTTGTATCGCTGGAAATCTCCCACTCTCCATTGAAATTAATTGGAATGTGCTTTGTCATTTGTAGTGTGAATGGTAGCAGCTTTAGATATTGTAGATGGATGGATGGTTAGATATGATAGATGATTAGATTTGATGGATAAATGCTGGTTAGAAATTATGGATTAAATTTAGATAATATAAATGGATGGTTAGATATGATTGATGATTGTTAGATATGATGAATGTATGATTAGATAAAATTATAGTTAGATGGATGGATGCATGGTTAGATGTGATGGAGGGATGGTTAGATGTGATTGGATGATGGTTAGATTTGATGGATGGATGATGGTTAGATGTGATGATGGATGATGGTTAGATTTGATGGATGGATTATGGTTAGATGTGATGGATGGATGATGGTTAGATGTGATTGATTGGATGATGGTTGGATTTGATGGATGGATTATGGTTAGATGTAATGGATGGATGATGGTTAGATGTGATGATGGATGATGGTTAGATGTGATGGATGGATGATGGTTAGATGTGATGATGGATGCATGGTTACATGTGATGGATGGATGGTTAGATGTGATTGGATGATGGTTAGATGTGATGGATGGATGATGGTTAGATGTGATGGATGGATGATGGTTAGATGTGATGGATGATGGTTAGATGTGATGGATGATGGTTAGATGTGATGGATGGATGATGGTTAGATGTGATGGATGGATGGTTAGATGTGATGGATGGATGATGGTTAGATGTGATGGATGATGGTTAGATGTGATGGATGGATGATGGTTAGATGTGATGGATGGATGATGGTTAGATGTGATTGGATGATGGTTAGATGTGATGGATGGATGGTTAGATGTGATGGATGGATGATGGTTAGATGTGATGGATGGATGGTTAGATGTGATTGGATGATGGTTAGATTTGATGGATGGATGATGGTTAGATGTGATGATGGATGATGGTTAGATGTGATGGATGGATGGTTAGATGTGATTGGATGATGGTTAGATTTGATGGATGGATGATGGTTAGATGTGATGATGGATGCATGGTTACATGTGATGGATGGTTTGGTTGGTTAGATGTGATTTATGGATGATGGTTAGATTTGATGGATAGATGATGGTTAGATGTGATGATGGATGCATGGTTACATGTGATGGATGGTTTGGTTGGTTAGATGTGATTTATGGATGATGGTTAGATTTGATGGATAGATGATGGTTAGATGTGATGATGGATGCATGGTTCCATGTGATGGATGGTTTGGTTGGTTAGATGTGATTGATGGATGATGGTTAGATTTGATGGATGGATGATGGTTAGATGTGATTGATGATGGTTAGATTTGATGGATGGATGATGGTTAGATGTGATTGATGGATGATGGTTAGATTTGATGGATGGATGATGGTTAGATGTGATGGATGATGGTTAGATTTGATGGATGGATTATGGTTAGATGTGATGATGGATGCATGGTTAGATGTGATGGATGGATGGTTAGATGTGATTGGATGATGGTTAGATGTGATAGATTGGTGGTTAGATGGATGTGTGGCTTTGATGTTTAGATGGTGGAAATTAAATGACTTGAGATTGTAGAGAAAAAGAAAAAGTGAAATCATTTATTTGTGACATGTATTCTAAGTTGTCTATTGGCTCCTCTGCACAGTGGCGGCAATAAGAGGAAATTGAGCGCAGGCATGGCTCTGATCGGTGGGCCACCCGTGATCTTTCTGGACGAGCCTTCCACTGGCATGGACCCCGTAGCCAGGCGACTGCTTTGGGATGCAATTACACGAACCAGAGAGTCTGGCAAAGCCATCATTATAACCTCCCACAGGTAAGTCAAACTTCGCCTGGCTAATGCAGATATGAACTGGAAATAAAAAGAAGCATGTTGCAGCAGAACAAACCCCATCTCATTTTCTCTCTGCAGTATGGAGGAGTGTGAAGCGCTGTGCACTCGGCTGGCTGTCATGGTGAACGGCCAGTTCAAATGTCTGGGCAGCCCACAGCATCTGAAGAGCAAGTTTGGGAGCGGTTACACGCTGCTGGCGAAAGTCCGTGTGGAGACGGAGTTAGAAGAGATGGACCTTCAGCTCTTCAAAGACTTCATTGAAAACACCTTTCCAGGTATTTAAATGACAGGCTTTGTGTTCCTGCTGGACAGTTGGACAGTTTTGTAACCTTTCACCCGATGGCTTTCATAGGAAGTTCACTGAAGGATGAACACCAGGGGATGGTCCACTATCACCTGACTGACAAAACCCTTACCTGGGCACAGGTACGTCACAATGCTTACCAAGACAGGCCAAAATGTGCAGTTCCCCACAATGCAGTGCTCTGTACTTGATCTTCCATTTCCAGTTTGATCTCAGTTGCATTTAAAATTGTAATTTTATAGAATTCACAAATTCATTTAATTTAGTTCATTAATAATTGAATGCACATTTTTAGGGGGAATTTTTTCGTAGTACCTGCATAATGAACGTCCGATTGACGAGATCTCCGCAAGACCACACAGTTCTGACACATTTGTCTTTTTGTCTCAGGTGTTCGGGGTCCTGGAAACAGCCAAAGAGAAGTACAGCATTGAGGACTACTGTGTCAGCCAGATCTCACTGGAACAGGTGTTTCTCAGCTTCGCCCAGTTCCAGCACTGCGCTGAGGCCTGCAGGAAATGACACGCTGAAGCACCGAGGGGGGCCGTTCTCCTTGAGTTGATCTCCACCTGCTGAGTAAGGAAGTACATCCTGGGCCGACTGACACTCCGTCAGACAATGGACATTGCTCGGGTGTCTCTCTTACACCTTTCTGACATGATCATAAATGCATAACACACACTTCCAGACTCAAACACGCACGAAAGCTGGACCACTAACGCAAGATCTCGGCCAGTAGTGTAACCGGTGTTTATTTAAAGGCTGTCCGTGCGTTTGCGAGCATTTTGAGGTTCAACGGGAAGTCCGTCACCCTCTGAAACACTCTTTGAATTTTAATCGGATGGGTCTCCGCACCACGCGACTGAAAGGAAGTGGTGTTCGTTCATCATCATCTGTAAGCGTGACAAACGAGGTCTCGTGTGCACTTGTGTACGATTATTGCGTTATTTATAAATGACTTTTTTTGTTCGTTTGTTGCTCTTCGCCTGTTTTTTTACTGTGGTCTTAAGGCTGAAGGTACGTGCACTTCCCCCCCTTTCTGATAAAATACACAAAAGGGCGGATATATTGAAAAAGCGGTGTCCAAAACATATGAAAGTCTAAACAAACACATGCTGCTTCTTTTGGTCTGCAATAGAAAAGAATCTAAAATGTACAGGACAAGTTAGTGAATATACAATAAAACATTTTATAGAATAGTGTTAGGTAATTTATAGAATTTATACCATAGCTTTGTTCCCCTTATCAAGGCATTTATGATGAGTTATTTGTGATATATCAATTCAATTTCCAAAAAAAAGGAAATCATTCTAGTAATAGACAGTTTGTGTTATGTATGTCAAAATAAGTCACTTTTTAAAATATGTTTCACTGCTAAAAGTAACTCCGAATTCCTTATTTTTTTCAGTCAAAACATCCACGTGTTTTGAAAGAGACCACAAATGTTTTAATGCTTATTCTCTCCACATTTCCAGTTATGATTTGTACCAGATTGGTTTGAATAGTGCAACATGGGCTATGTGTAATTCTGCAGATGAGCACTAGAGGACGTACGGTGCACTTTTTTTATGTCTGCATCAAACTGAATGTCTTTAGATACACTAATGTTGTATGATGAGTCACAGAGCAAAAACCACAACATTTACAGAAACTTTTGTGTGTTACTGTGGTTTGGATTCATCCTGCTGTGTTCTGTTGGACTACTGATGTGGACCAACTCATTCGCTGTCAGAAAGATCCATAAAAGAGGGTTTAATGTAAGATTTGTTTCGTGAAATCATTCCAATGTAAAGTTTTTATTTAACTAAGAGAAATTTGATCTTGAGTTTCATGCTGCTACGTTAATTTCTCCAATGCATTGCACATTATGCTCTTGAAGTACGTCAGCGAGTCTCTGTTCAGCGCGATTCTACATCATGATGACTCAAAGTAAAGCAGACCATACTGACATCAGTTTAACCTGCATCGGTCCACGTTTCCGTCCAGATTCATGTTACCTGAATGTACTTCATTCATATCGAAGGAAGAAAACGCGGGCTCATTCGTCACCTTAACCTCGTACACACTGACATACTACTGAGTAATAGGGCTTAAAGGTGACTGACCACAAATACTTTCTTTTCTATGTTTTTTCTATGATTATTGGTCTGTTTTGCACAGTGCTCTGGCTGTTGTGAATGAACTGCTTGTTTGAAACTGAAATATTGCATTTTGAGAATCGAGAAAGCAAACTTGAGAATGTTAACGATGACAATGTTGATTTAAAAATGGTACAAATATATACCATAATGCAAAAAGGGAAATTTACATCATTGTAATCTTGTGTACTGTAGGCTATCACTAAATTAACCATGTGAGAAATGTATAAGTATTGTCATTTTTCCTTTTTTATTAAATCTGCCTTACGCAAAGGAATTGTGTTTTTCTTTTCTTTTTTCATAGATGCAAACTCCTCACCTTTAGGTGAGAATTTGCCTTTTTTTTCACTTACGAGGTTTGCGTCGATCCGATGAGAGAGTGTTTTGGGGGAGGGGGGTCCCTGTTCTGGCTGGTCTTTTTTGTTTTGTTTTTTTTGTTTTGTGTAGTGACATTACAAGGTAATACATTTTTTTTTTTTAAATAAATGCATTGAAGAAAAACGTGAAAGGCTGAGTCATGCAGCAAAACAAAGGAAGCGGGCCCTTGAAATTCTGTAGGCTAAACGTCAGAAGAAATAGGGTTTAACTTATGAGGTGGTGTACAAAGTATCCCATATTTGATGCATTTGTAACCGGCGGGATCTTCAGTTTTCAGTTTCGCTAAGATGTTTTCCAACATGCATTTTATCTGGTTGTTGTCTTCTTGTTTTTGTTTTGTTTATGTATTCAGCTCCCACATCTATTGAGTCCTTTTTTTGTGTTTTATAAAGGGCTGTTTTTCTCTACATAAGACGCACAAACTTTTTTACCTGTTAGAATTAGTGCAGAGTTACTTAATAGTGTCTAGAAATGAGCTTGAAAAGTAATTATATTAAAAAAAGAAAAAATGTCCTGACCTCGGAGAATGGTTTCTCTATCCACGCAATGTTTTTAAACAAAATTTTGTTTTCTATCCTATGGACAGTTTGATGATTTCTGCAATAATTAACAACTAAACCTGCTATAGTTTGCTTTCCTGCTCCAAATCCAAAATGTGAAAAGGGTCCATAATGTAACAGATTGACCAGCTGTCACCAGTTAATAGTTAACGTTTCAGTTCCGCGTGTGTGTGAAGAACTTGAATAAACTGCACTTCATCACAGTTACTATCGTGCGTGGTATACCGGTACTGGAAAAATACAGTGTACAATATATTTCAAAATGTATGATATCATGATTTTGCTCATTTCGGCACTGAGTGATGCTAGAATTGGCATAATTTGGTCACTTTTGTGAAGACCTTTTAATAGTCTCACTGCTGCATTTTGGACTACATGGAGACTTGCTAGGCAGTGGAGTTTATACCATAGTATAAGAAGTTATTATAATCTAAGCGAGATGATAAAAATGCAGGGCTTTTTTGGTCAGCAGACAAAGATGGAAAAAACAAGATCTGACAACCACTTGGCAAGTTTCAAGTCACTGTCTAGCAGAACATCCAGATTTTTAACACAGGCGTTCACTGTTGGTGTAATGTTTGCAGTTGAGGATGATGCCTTAGACTACTGTTGGGAGGGCCAGAGAATATTATCTCATTTTCATTTATTAAAAAAAAAAAATTGCAATGCAGACATTGAAGAAGGCTATTGTCACCCTATTACTGCCCCTCTATTCCCGCATGGATTTTTTTTTACAATTTGTTTAGGATGACACAAAGCCACTCCCTTACACAGCGGCTATAAAGCTGCGGGGGCATCAGTTGAGAAGCTTTGAGAGAAAATGTCTCTTGTCCAGTCCACTTTTTAATGTCATCTAGGCATGCCGACAGGAGCTCATTATTATTATTATTATTTATAAATAATAAAACATGTTTTTACAGCAAAATTACAAATATACTACACCATCTAGTATCTTTACACCTTCAACAATTCAACAGTATCCTCTCACATGGCCTTTCTTATGAGTGATTTTGTGGGGGGTTGTTGTTTGTTTTTACACCATCAGTAATGTGTGTTGTAGCTTCGGCCCTTCATTTTTTATGTTATTTGAATTGTATTTTTTTTTATAGTATCCCCATTTATTGATGTCTATGGGGTGTGTGCATGTGTGAGCATGTGAGCACAAGCGTTCCACATTGTGGATGTGCTGTAAGGTTGCCACTTCAATTCTGTGTGTATATGTTCTGTGTTGTGGCTGATTTAGTTTTTTTTACTTGACAAATATAAAAAAAAACATAGATTTTTATTCCTTTCCCCATTCATCCTATTTAAAGAAATGTCTTCATTCATTTACAGATCCTTCTAAAAAAAATAGTATTTTGTGATAAAAGTTATTTTAGGTTTTTTATTGTTTTAATACTGATGATTTTGGCATACAGCTCATGAAAACCCAAAATTCCTATCTCAAAAAAATAGCATATTTCATCCGACCAATAAAAGAAAAGTGTTTTTAATACAAAAAAAGTCAACCTTCAAATAATTATGTTCAGTTATGCACTCAATACTTGGTGGGGAATCCTTTTGCAGAAATGACTGCTTCAATGCGGCGTGGCATGGAGGCAATCAGCCTGTGGCACTGCTGAGGTGTTATGGAGGCCCAGGATGCTTCGATAGCGGCCTTAAGCTCATCCAGAGTGTTGGGTCTTGCGTCTCTCAACTTTCTCTTCACAATATCTCACAGATTCTCTATGGGGTTCAGGTCGGGAGAGTTGGCCGGCCAATTGAGCACAGTAATACCATGGTCAGTAAACCATTTACCAGTGGTTTTGGCACTGTGAGCAGGTGCCAGGTTGTGCTGAAAAACAAAATCTTCATCTCCATAAAGCTTTTCAGCAGATGGAAGCATGAAGTGCTCCAAAATCTCCTGATAGCTAGCTGCATTGACCCTGCCCTTGATAAAACACAGTGGACCAACATCAGCAGCTGACATGGCACCCAGACCATCACTGACTGTGGGTACTTGACACTGGACTTCAGGCATTTTGGCATTTCCTTCTCCCCAGTCTTCCTCCAGACTCTGGCACCTTGATTTCGAATGACATGCAAAATTTGAGCGACAGTCCAGTGCTGCTTCTCTGTAGCCCAGGTCAGGTGCTTCTGCCGCTGTTTCTGGTTTAAAAGTGGCTTGACCTGGGAATGCGGCACCTGTAGCCCATTTCCTGCACACGCCTGTGCACGGTGGCTCTGGATGTTTCTACTCCAGACTCAGTCCACTGCTTCCGCAGGTCCCCCAAGGTCTGAAATCAGTCCTTCTCCACAATCTTCCTCAGGGTCCGGTCACCTCTTCTGGTTGTGCAGTGTATTTTGCCACACTTTTCCTTCCCACAGACTTCCCACTGAGGTGCCTTGATACAGCACTCTGGGAACAGCCTATTCGTTCAGAAATGTCTTTCTGTGTCTTACCCTCTCGCTTGAGGGTGTCAATGATGGCCTTCTGAACAGCAGTCAGGTCAACAGTCTTACCCATGATTGCGGTTTTGAGTAATGAACCAGGCTGGGAGTTTTTAAAAGCCTCAGGAATCTTTTGCAGGTGTTTAGAGTTAATTAGTTGATTCAGATGATTAGGTTAATAGCTCGTTTAGAGAACCTTTTCATGATATGCTATTTTTTTGAGATATGAATTTTGGGTTTTCATGAGCTGTATGCCAAAATCATCAGTATTAAAACAATAAAAGACCTGAAATATTTCAGTTGGTGTGCAATGAATCTAAAATATATGAAATTTAAATTTTAACATTACATTATGTAAAATAATGAACTTTTATCACAATATGCTAATTTTTTTAGAAGGACCTGTTTATAAATTTAATATAAAATAACTTAAATACAAACACTGCAAAAATGTAGAGTAAAAAGCTTACATTGTTACAAAAATGTGTTTAAAAAAATGAAATTGTTACAAAATCACATTTTATAGTAAATACTTTTTTTTCATGCTAACAGACAAACATTAATTAATTTATTTTTTGTTCTGTAGAGCTGTAGAGCAAGTGTCGACATCAAGTCTCATGCAATTTAGATGAAGGTCATTTTTTTATTTCAGCAAATGTCATTTGGGGTCAAAAAGACTTTGCACCTAAGGGTTAAATACCTGCATGTTTGCATTACACCAACATTTTCGGAATTCTGTTGAGTCTGTTCTCATGCCCCAATGGTCACACCTGTTTTCGGGCGAGATGAGCCATTATCTTGAAGAGACACCACCCACAACAAGAATTTTCAATCTTTCTCATAATACAAATGAGTGCTGTGAAATTGAGACATTTAAAATGATGCCAAACATGAAAGGGAAAAAAAATCTATAGATTCACAAGATACATCATGCATGGTATATAGACATTCTTAGTGTACTTTCAGTGATTTGATAACGCTATTTAACGGTCATCAATATCATAAATCCTGCAATGTTTTTTGTATTTAATTTTTTTTTTTTATGTATGTACATTTATAACACTAATAGTTTGTGTTATATTACTTTTGCATCAAATTACAAAAAACAACTTGGTAAAAATGGTAAAAACATCTTTCTCTCTTTTCACTGCTGTTATCAATCTCACTCTATTATTTCCCTCTTTCTTAAAGTTGTGAGATCACTATTGTGGAGTTTTTCTTTTGCTGTCTGAGCAAATTGGGACACAAAATATATTTAATGTATTCTCTCATTCACCGCTGTAAAAGTTAACCCAACTATTACTACTTCCGCTCTGAGAAACCTGGAAATGTGAAAAGGGTCTATTAGGGAGAAAGGAAAGGGAGTTGGTAGAGGGTGGGGGAGGGTGCATAGATTAGTGAGGAGAGAAGTTTGGGCAAGGCAGTGTCCCATGCTCCTTCTTTGAGATCTCTCCAGATTAGTGAGTTTCATTGTTTTCTTACTAGGTGTTTGATCTCATCTTTTGTCTTAGCAGGAAAACCAGTCTTACAATTGGAGCAATTTTTATTCTGGGTCACAGAAAAACTGTTTTTGGGTCACAGAAAAACTGTGGTCTTAGTTGGGTACAAAACTGTCAAAGAAGCTCTCGTGAACTATGCAGAAGAGTTCGGCGACAGAGAAATTCCTCCTGCTTTCAGGATAAAGAATGACGAACATGGTAGGATTCTTCCTTTTTTTTCTGCCTAAAATTAATGTACAAACCGTAAATGCTAGACATTTTGCAAAACAAACATGTTGCTCAAGCTTTCAGTTTCTCGTGGCCTCTCCAGATTTCAATTTGACATAAATGTGAGCTAATTTTAAACATGAATAATACATTTGGTGGTGAATCTGCCACTTTAACAATGAAAAAACAAAAAAAATGCCTTTGATTATGGGACTGTTTGCTTAAAAATGTCTTTAATCAAGGAGTGTACATGGGTTCCCAGCAACATAAATGTAATACCCAAATGTAAAATGTAATACCAAGTCAAATAAATTCACGAATTTGTGAAATGACTAGTCGCTGTAAACTGACAATGACACACAAACTGACACTGTATAAGTCCCAAAGGTCTAAGATTAATGTGTCTAAGTAATCATTTGTGCCTGTGTTGTTGCTGAGTCTCATGGTAAGATGGTTCTATGTTGATCAGGAATCCTCTTTTCCAATGGAGAGAACTGGAAAGAGATGCGGCGCTTCGCTCTCAGCAACCTGCGAGATTTCGGGATGGGCAAGCGAGGAAGTGAAGAGAAAATCATAGAGGAAATTCAGTATCTGAAAGGAGAGTTTGATAAGTTTGAAGGTAAAAGCTAAAAACACACATTTATGGACATCTGCAATCAAGCTCTTACTTTTAAAGGATCGTTTGAGAGACATTTGTTTGCTCTTCATAGGGAAACCCTTCGACACGACACAGCCTGTGAACTACGCTGTGTCAAACATCATCTCGTCTATTGTGTACGGCAGCAGATTTGAATACACAGACCATCGATTCACAAAAATGGTCGACAGGGAAACCGAAAATGTTCGGGTTAGCGCATCGGCTTCTATGTGGGTAAGTATAATCGATATATTAACCAGAACTTTTGCTGAAATTACCTGTGGTTTGTTCACAGACATTAGAATGGCCCTAAAACTACAACAGATACTTTTGAAAGTGTTTCTCTGGAGAACATGTGTAACTTTGAATGTGCATTTCTAGATTTACAATGCATTTCCGTGGTTGGGTCCGTTCCTGAAAGACAAAAGGATTATTTTAGAAAATATTGTCCGAACTCGAGTGGAGATAAGGAGGTTAATCACTGGGCTGATGGGTACTTTGAATCCACACGACCGAAGAGGGTTTGTCGACTCCTTTCTCATCCGCAAACAGAGCGATGAGGTACAAAAATAGCTATGTTACATTATTTTTTTAATTATTTTTTTTGCCCATAACATTTTTAATGATGATGCCCTTTACTGCAATACTCGGATGCTCAGGTGGAAGATGCCAATCAGAAGTTTGCACACGATAGGTTTTTTTTGTTTTGTGTTTTGTTGCTGGTAAAGTGAATAAATTGAATATGCATTTTGTGGAATGCATTTGACAAAAATCTGGCAAGAAGGACTCATACTTTCACGATGAGAATCTAATGATGACTGTGACGAATCTGTTTGCCGCTGGTACTGACACGACAGGAACCACTCTGCGTTGGGGTTTGATGTTCATGGCGAAATACCCTCATATTCAGGGTAAAAACACAGAGTTTTTTTCTCAATGCTGAATTCAATTGTGTCCAAAGGGACAAATGTGTGTTGCATTTGAGTACAGATCGTGTTTATGAGGAGATTGACCAAGTGATCGGTGGACGTCAGCCAGTGGTGGAAGATAGAAAGAAATTACCGTATACAGACGCTGTGATCCATGAAATTCAGAGACTGGCCAACATAGTACCCTTGAGTCCACATAAGACCAGCTGTGATGTTCTCTTCAATGGATACTTCATCAAGAAGGTCGGTCAGAAGAATAAATATTTACATGACCAAGTGCACACCTAAATATTTTAATTTTGTCTTTTCTCCATTTTCTAGGGTACCATTGTAATTCCTCTGTTGGCGTCTGTTTTGAAGGATGTAAGCGAATGGGAGAAGCCAAACAGCTTCTACCCAGAACACTTCCTAGACGAGAAGGGCCGGTTTGTCAAGAGAGATGCTTTCATGCCCTTTTCTGCAGGTATAGCGAACCTTTAGCTCAAGGCCGTAACCA
This sequence comes from Gobiocypris rarus, assembly GCA_023029165.1. Taxonomy (NCBI): domain Eukaryota; kingdom Metazoa; phylum Chordata; class Actinopteri; order Cypriniformes; family Gobionidae; genus Gobiocypris; species Gobiocypris rarus. The sequence goes on along the minus strand of CM040934.1, from coordinate 9,128,604 downwards.
TGGGACCATGGTCCAACAACAGTTACAGGGAACAAAGCTAGAGAGACAATGGTAACATGAATCTTATACACTCACCTAAAGGATTATTAGGAACACCATACTAATACTGTGTTTGACCCCCTTTCGCCCTTCAGAACTGCCTTAATTCTACGTGGCATTGATTCAACAAGGTGCTGAAAGCATTCTTTAGAAATGTTGGCCCATATTGATAGGATAGCATCTTGCAGTTGATGGAGATTTGTGGGATGCACATCCAGGGGACGACGCTCCCGTTCCGCCACATCCCAAAGATGCTTTATTGGGTTAAGATCTGGTGACTGTGGGGGCCATTTTAGTACAGTGAACTCATTGTCATGATCAAGAAACCAATTTGAAATTATTTGAGCTTTGTGACATGGTGCATTATCCTGCTGGAAGTAGCCATCAGAGGATGGGTACATGGTGGTCATAAAGGGATGGACATGGTCAGAAACAATGCTCAGGTAGGCCGTGGCATTTAAACGATGCTCAATTGGCACTAAGAGGCCTAGTTTGTGCCAAGAAAACATCCCCACACCATTACACCACCACCACCACCAGCCTGCACAGTGGTAACAAGGCATGATGGAACCATGATCTAGCATCTGAATGTCTCATCAGACCAGGCAGCTTTCAACTGTCCAATTTTGGTGAGCTTGTGCAAATTGTAGCCTCTTTTTCCTATTTGTAGTGGAGATGAGTGGTACCTGGTGGGGTCTTCTGCTGTTGTAGCCCATCCGCCTCAAGGTTGTGCATGTTGTGGCTTCACAATTGCTTTGCTGCATACCTCGGTTGCAACGAGTGGTTATTTCAGTCAAAGTTGCTCTTCTAGCAGCTTGAATCAGTCGGCCCATTCTCTTCTGACCTCTAGCATCAACAAGGCATTTACGCCCACAGGACTGCAGCACACTGGATGTTTTTCCCTTTTCACACCATTCTTTGTAAACCCTAGAAATGGTTGTGTGTGAAAATCCCAGTTACTGAGCAGATTGTGACATACTCAGACCGGCCCTTCTGGCACCAACATGCCATGCTCAAAATTGCTTAAATCACCTTTCTTTCCCATTCTGACATTCAGTTTGGAGTTCAGGAGATTGTCTTGACCAGGACCACACCCCTAAATGCATTGAAGCAACTGACATGTGATTGGTTGATTAGATAATTGCATTAATGAGAAATTGAACAGGTGTTCCTAATAATCCTTTAGGTGAGTGTATTTCACTACACTATGGGCTCGTATACACAACATATACCATATGTTAAAGCTCAACAGCTTTTGAAAAGAAACTTTAGTTGGTTTTATGACTGCAAGTGATTCTCTTTAAGTGCTGCTGAAGTGAGAATTATGAATTACATTGAAAAACTTTCAAAATGTGTAAATAAATAAAAAATGGTGTAATGGAACCAGCAAAAACTCAGTTTTCATCACTGCATATTACTGTCAGTCGTTTAACTTTTACTTTTGTCTAGTTGTCGAATATTCACATCTACTTACATCTCTATTTTACTGTTCTCACTCAGCTTTCCCTGCAAACAGCAAAACCTTCCTTCATCGGATTGGCTATCTCAATCATTTTGATATTGACGAGTGTTGTTAAACCAATAACTTTTTTCTTTCATAGAAATAAATGTAGTGAATAGTTCCAAAATATTTTTCTATATTTAACTTTTAGTGCACAATTACTGTAGATAATAGAAAGGTGCGTAGGACGAAGGATAACCAGATCCAAAAATCAACAAACAAACAAATGGAAATCCGGCACACTATCAATACTTGCAAAAATCAAAGCTTTTTATTAGCAACGTTTCGGTCTCATGCCTGTTGTTGTTGTACTTAAGCCGATTACCGGGTACTAAAGTATATTCACCGATAAACTATGCATAATTTCTAAATTATGGGGGGGGGGAGCGTTTTTCAATTTATGCAGTATTTTAAAACAATCCAAAGACTGGAGGCAGATTGGTGGAAATAAATAAAGAAAACATCTGTAATACCACCCTATTGCTTGTGTAGTGAGTTGGCTCAGAGGGGAAATATTAATAATTATTCATAACTCATTATAATTATTCATTATGAATCAACATTTGAATCAGTTAATGAGATTAGCTTAATGTAGCTACATTAACATTACAATCAATCAATTTATTGATCCTGTGAACACTCAATATTGATTATTAATTAGTTCTAAGAGAAGGGTATTTTTCATGGCCACAGAAAAATTATTCTTCCTTAGTATTTACAGTGCTTAAAGCGTGTAAAAAAAATCAAAAAGTGACAATTTGTTTGCTGGCAGGGAGTCAGAACCAGGTATGTATTGTGCACAATTTTTACTAAATCAAAAACACAACTAAACTAACAGAAACACACACACAATCACACATACATGTGTGGTGATGGAAAATGACTGAATGAAAAACCGGATCAGAACAGAGGAGTGAAGCTATGGAAAAAGCTTCACTCCTCTGCAGTGACCGCAAAGTTGCAATTTCCTTCCGAAGTTGGAATGAGGAAATTTCAGTCTAAATGTTTTGGAAGAGTCCTCTCTTCTGGGTGGAGAGCAAAGACATAGGCTGTGGTTGGGGTCTGCCGGCGCCCATGGGACCCGGTGGGGTCCCCCCACGCCATCAACCTGCAAGAGTGGCAGTAGAAGAAAGAGGAGTGTTAGATATGTGCTTGGGGCCTCTCCTCCTAGGGATCAGTGAGCCAATCGTAGCTTTCGGAGGGAACGTTCTAGAAGGGCATTTGAACATGCAATTTGATTGGGTGCTAAAGAGAAGACCTTCAGGATTCTTATAATACTAATGTGGCTCAGAGTTATCAAAATTTTATGTAAATTAACAAATTGGGAATTACATATGGAGTTCGTAGAGACCAAACCTGTCGTACACATGATTTTTGTTAACCATAGTATGCAATTCTGAAACATAAATCTAACAAAGATTGAATACATAGACCAAACCCTATAACAGAAAATCATGTGATGGATATGTTTATATTTATCAAGTGGTTATATAGGCTATATGGGTTTAAGATGGTTTATTTGTCCTTTTCAAAAAGAATGAAGAGGAAGAAACTCTGCAAATTCCTTCTGGTCATAAACCTTATCAGTCTCCATGTGTCCTATAACTTGAGGCCCGTTGGTAGATGCACTAGGGATGTTTGTTGCAGTTTTGGGGATGGTTAACAAACCTTTGTTGGGAGAGCGAGTTTGCTGGTTTATTCATTAAATATAAATATAATGAATAAATAATTGTGTCTGATTTGTCTCAGTCGTGACACTTGTATACATATTGGGCTGCATGGGTTGCCCTTTTCCATAGTTGCTGAGTGTACACTGTTTTCAGATTATATTTACTTTTAAGTTTTGGCTCAATTTCACCATATGTGTGCCTGTGTCTGTTTCACATTATTGATGTTTTAGAGCTTGACCCCTTCAGTTGCTCTGGGCTTTTTGTCTGCATCGTGGCTGATTTGTGGATTGTACCCCCCAAAAAATTATCTGTGTTTTCATTTTTTTCATAATTCCCATTCATTCCTATATATGAATATATCTTATTCATATTACATTTTTACAGGAATGGAAACGAGGCTGTGAGGGATAGATTAACAGTGCGTTCAATTGTGCTGTTGTTTAACAACAATCCGATTGTTCAGCAGATGAACTGTCTTTTACATTTTTTTTTTATTAAATAAAAAAAATATTCAGTAGGCATTAAAACAATTTTAAAATGTGTAAATATATTACGTGTTCTAGGACTACAGTGCGTGCCATTGTAAAGACTTCTATCCCTCATAGCCTTGTTTTCGTACCTTATTAAGTTCAATATTGCATATAACCCTTTGAGGGGTCAAGTTTCATACCATTCTGGTGAGGACAGAGGAATAAAGTCCCATTAGCTCTGTTTCAAAACCTAAACAGACCATTCAACTGCTCTCTCTCTCTCTCTCTCTCTCTCTCTCTCTCTCTCTCTCTCTCTCTCACTCTCTCAGGCCGAAGGGTTTGTTTGGGAGTGAGTTTGGCCAGGATGGAGCTCTTCCTGTTCTTCACTTTCCTCCTTCAGAGCTACTGCTTCACAACTCCACCTGGAGTGTCTAAAGATGATCTGGATCTCAAAGGAATAGTCGGAATGACGGTGAATCCGTCCCAACACAAGCTGTGTGCGATCAGACGCTCCTGATACTGGACAATCAAAACATGTCACTTGCACGATACACATTCCATTAAATGTGTTTCCCTGCCTGTCTGATTATTTTTCCTCATTAAACTTCACATTGAAACATTATCTTCATCGTTGTCTGCCTTCTTGCAACCACCTGTGACACTTGCTACTGAAAACTAGGCATGTGCGGGTATCAAATTTATATGTTGCGATTAATTGCTGAAGCTTTTATCACGGTATTCGGTATTATCACGATATTGAAATGATATTGAAAAAGTTGCAAAAAAAGCGTTGTCATACTATAACAGGTTGAAAAACTTTGCTATAACAAAAAGAACTAGCAGTATTTTCATAATGAATTCAATATAATGAATGAATTAATGTTAAATAATTGAACCTTATTGTAATGTATGTGACTGAACAAAGAATCAGAACATATTCAAACAATATCTAGGGCATGTAAATTAGTCCAGATTAATATATAAATTGTTTAAATTTGAAAATGAATAGCATTAAGTCTTTAAGTATTAAGTATTTGGTTATGTGATGAGCATCAGTGGCATTCCTCTTTGACTTGTTGTTCATTTTAAACAGCTGATGGGTAAAGTATTCTTAAAATGCATTCTTAAAATTAGAATAATTCATAATAAATAATTATTCACTGTATTTTGAAGTGCCAACGATAAAATTATCGTGCATGTTCATTATTGTAATATATCATATTACTATGTACTGGCACATGTCTAGTGAACACACACACACACACAAATCATGGACATGATTTAAAAAGGTTAAATGGTCCTGAAAAAAAAGTCACACGGTTGAAAATGACCGCATTGGAAATGACGAATTTGACCTAGTGAAAACTTTTGGTGCTGTGGCCAAACAAAATCTTACTGAAAGCAAATTTTTAGAGATATGAAATTCAAATTTGGAACACAACTTGTTTAGAATGATGGATGTGATATTTTTGCAGTTTTAGAGTAAAACATGTTTTTTCTATTTCATAAAATTGAAAAATATTTTTGTGCATTTCTCTTAACAATAGTTTAGGCCTACTTTTTTTATAATAACTTGTCTCATTTCAGCAATAATTAATCCCGAATCGACTACAAAATCCTCCTGCTCACACATAAATGCATCACCGGACATGCACAGCCTTATCTACAAGAACTCATCACTCTGAAATCCTCCACCTGCACCCTCAGATCATCAGCCCACCTGCTTCTTCAAGTCCCCACCACCAGGCTCCGTACCATGGGAGACCGAGCTTTCTGCTCGGCTGCACCGCGCCTTTGGAACCACCTCCCCAGTGAGCTGAGAGCAGTACAGAGCCTGGACCATTTTAAAGCAGAACTGAAGACTTTTCTGTCCAGAAAGGCTTTTATGTGTTGATTGTTTTTATTATTCTATATTTTTATTTTCTATTGTTATTTTTTTCCCCTGAGATTCTTCCGAATGCGTTATAAATAAAATCTATTTATTATTATTATATAGTTATTCCTTTATTTCTGTATTTTTCAAAACTAAAACCATGATGCTCTAAATCATGGATTCAAATTAAATGACCAAAAGTCGATTTAAACATTTATATGTGTTTGTGCGTCACAAAAGCAGAAAACCTACATTTCAAATGAATTACCCAAAGTGTTTAACAACCACAGTAGTTGTACTAAAATATTTGTGCGTATTTTTACACACTTAAATATTTTTCAGGGATATGTCACACTGCTGCGATGCAAAGTTCCACACTCTTCTAAAGGCTAAGATTCATTTCAAACATAAACTCTAATACAGGACTTATGTGTATCTAGAACATCCATGTAAAATTCAAAAGACCAAATAACTTAGAAAAGGGAACCGCATACATTGTGAAGTACCAGTTATAGTAATAAAATCCATTCGTAAGTAGTTCTGGAAGTTTGTAAATGTGGTTTTGTAATTTACGTTTTTGTCAAGTTAGACAAGTAAACAAATGACACTGTTCACATTTATGTGTTGGAGAGTGTTCTGTTTTAGGTGAAGACTCTTTTTAAGAGCTGTCAACATTCAATGTTTATTGGAATATAAAAAAATTAAGAATTTAAGTAATAACTTAACTTTCTGTTTGAGAAGGTTTGATCAAATTGGCATGTCCTAATAGACAGACACCTAAAACACAGGTGTTAACAGTATTGGTGTGGATTGAATAAAAAAGGCATGATGGTTTGGGGTGCCATGTCATCTGATGGTGTTGGTCCACTGTGTTTTCTGAGGTCAAAGGTCAACGCAGCCGTATAGGAAGTTTAAGAGCACTTCATGCTTCCTGCTGCTGACCAACTTTATGAAGATGCAGATTTCATTTTCCAACAGGACTTGGCACCTGCACACAGTGCCAAAGCAACCAGTACCTGGTTTAAGGACCATGGTATCCCTGTTCTTAACTGGCCAGCAAACTCGCCTGACCTATGGGGTATTGTGAAGAGGAAGATGCGATATGCCAGACCCAACAATGCAGAAGAGCTGAAGGCCAGTATCAGAGCAACCTGGGCTCTCATAACACCTGAGCAGTGCCACAGACTGATCGACTCCATGCCACGCCGCATTGCTGCAGTAATTCAGGCAAAAGGAGCCCCAACTAAGTATTGAGTGCTGTGCATGCTCATACTTTTCATGTTCATACTTTTCAGTTGGCCAAGATTTCAAAAAATCCTTTCTTTGTATTGGTCTTAAGTAATATTCTAATTTTCTGAGATACTGAGTTTTGGATTTTCCTTAGTTTTCAGTTATAATCATCAAAATTAAAATAAATATTTTAAATATATCAGTTTGTGTGTAATTAATGAATATAATATACAAGTTTCACTTGTTGAATGGAATGAAATAAATAAACTTTTTGAAGATATTCTAATTATATGACCAGCACATGTAATATATTGCACTATATTTTGCAGTATATTCCCAAAAGGGATAATAGCTGAAGTTCCCATTCAGTCGGTCACTCACACGCCACGTTGTACCGACGAAAATGAATCTCACCAGAGAAGACAATCTACTTTGAGTGTAACTAAACGAGCCAGTGCACATTTGGATGCAATGATTGCAGTGCACTCATAATATCCCACATTGCACCGCAATAACAAGTGTACAAGTGACTTCACTCACTCGTTTTCATTCACTCCTTCAAGTGAACTGTATTAGTGGACTAACATAGTGAATGAGGGTTTAGGGGCAATTTCGGATTCAGCCAGTGGCTCTCCAGGAGCAGGATTGGGCACCCTTGGGCTAAAGGCACACCTTAAGAAATTTTTATTTTCACTTCTCCCAAAGTGTGATGGAGCAAGAGATTTTGTGTGAAAATAAATCATAAAAGTGTTTCATCTTGTTTAAAAATGGTGGTGAGGGGGACCTTTAACCCCACAGACACGTGGTAAAACAAGCATGATACAAATATTTTAGCTATATTTTTTAGAAATGTCTAAGTAATACTTGTTCAAAACAACCACTTTAGCAAAGTTTGTACCATTTTCTGTTTATTTTGATAAATAAAATACATTTTTGTTCAATAAATATACTGTCATTAAAATATGTTAATTAAAAAAATTCAGACACAAAGGAGATTCCCCCAAAGGAGATCCCATAAAAATGTAATATAGATTTACAGCGGTAACAATAAATGATATTTTATTATATGATATGATCATATATATTTTTTTAAAATATGATGATCCCAGGTATTATCTCTGCTAAGGTGGACATCCAATATTTACAATCTGAATCTAACCATGACATGTCAACAAATGGAAAAGTCAGCCAGCTGTTTATTATCATGTTAATAATTGTGCCCTTTGAACCCAAAAGAAGGGTATTTTACCCCACATTCTTTCATTATTGAAAAACTGCTACTTTACCTTGAACAAAACTGAAAATCATAAAGAAGATTAATGTTTTTGATCCTCATTTGCTAATCTGCGACATTTAAAAAATGCATTTTGCATAAAGGCATTTTGAAAATCGGATGTTTTGGAAGTGCATCAGCAGGTTTTAGTGCCATCTAGTGGTTAAGAGGAAAATCAACTCAAAGGAGCCTTTAGCCACATTCTTAATAATTCTTCGATTAGGCCTAATTCAAACACCACCAGAAACATACATTTGAACAATAAAATTGCAAATAAAGAAGAATTTCTGAATACCGTGCCATGTGAGTAATGCCAACTGCGTGTCCCCTTAAGCAGCAATGTTGCTGTGGCACATGACACTCTCCTGTGACAGATGCTCGATCTAATGTCGCCTGGACTGTACGAATCAGCATGACGCTCTGATATAAAGCGCGACACACTACTGTAATCCATGCGCGTCCCCGCTATATCAGTGGACGCTATTGTTGTTTGCAAATAAGCGCCTTACTGCGCATTTGTAGTGCTACATATAGCGGGTGAAGTAATGCTGGCAGCTTACTTTTAACAGTACAGGTCTTATCATCAGCTGCACTGTAGAGGATTATCAGTGGGACTTTATTACAGATCCGACCGGCTAATGTCGCGTGCGAGTCGCGTTATTCCACTTCAGTCCTTCATCGTGTCGTCACGGAATAAACGGAGATTCGGTCATGACAGAGACGCGTATTTCGCGCTGGTACTTCGGAGGGATTGCCTCGTGTGCGGCCGCCTGTTGCACTCACCCACTGGACTTGATCAAGGTAGCCCACTGTACAAGTGAGGGAGGTTTACATGAGCTGTTCTAATGCCTACATGGCATAATCTTTTAGTAGTCTTTAATGTATAATACACTTTTAGTGTCTAGTATTGTGTAGTGTAGTAATAATAATTATACATTTTATTTGTAATGCACTTTACATTAAACAGAATCTCAAAGTGCTAGTGTAGTATAGTTAAGTATGGTTCTCTACCTTTTTGACTCCAACTCCTAGGACCCCCATTGTCCAGAATAACATTTGAAAAAAATGAGATATTTCAATAATATATTTTAGAGCTTGGACTAAAACTGTAGACCTCATGGAGTATTTATTTATTTTTAATTTACATGATTGTCTAGTCTATAACACTTTTAAAATTAGACCATAGGCACCAGGTTTTTCAAGTCCAGGTACATTAATTTATATATATAAATATATATGTTCGCTCAGTATTTAAATTTTTTTTGAAATATTTTCTTATTAATCTGCCTGGCATAAAAACAGTCTATTTTGTCCTTAAAATATGTGTCCTTCATTTTTTATTTAAATTTGGATTAAGCATTTTATAAAGCAATAAGGAACTTGATATAGCGTGAATAGTGACTCAACTGATAGTTATTCACAATATACAGCACAGCTCACATGCCTTATTGCTTATGTATATAATATACACTCACCTAAAGGATAATTAGGAACACCATACTAATACTGTGTTTGACCCCCTTTCGCCTTCAGAACTGCCTTAATTCTACGTGGCATTGATTCAACAAGGTGCTGAAAGCATTCTTTAGAAAGGTTGGCCCATATTGATAGGAAAGCATCTTGCAGTTGATGGAGATTTGTGGGATGCACATCCAGGGGACGACGCTCCCGTTCCACCACATCCTAAAGATGCTCTATTGGGTTGAGATCTGGTGACTGTGGGGGCCATTTTAGTACAGTGAACTCATTGTCATGTTCAAGAAACCAATTTGAAATGATTCAAGCTTTGTTACATGGTGCATTAACCTGCTGGAAGTAGCCATCAGAGGATGGGTACATGGTGGTCATAAAGGGATGGACAGAAACAATGCTCAGGTAGGCCGTGGCATTTAAACGATGCTCAATTGGCACTAAGAGACCTAAAGTGCGCCAAGAAAACATCCCCCACACCATTACACCACCACCACCACCACCAGCCTGCACAGTGGTAACCAGGCATGATGGAACCATGATCTACCATCTGAATGTCTCAACAGAAATCGAGACTCATCAGACCAGGCAACATTTTTCCAGTCTTCAACTGTCCAATTTTGGTGAGCTTGTGCAAATTGTAACCTCTTTTTCCTATTTGTAGTGGAGATGAGTGGTACCCGGTGGGGTCTTCTGCTGTTGTAGCCCATCCGCCTCAAGGTTGTGCGTGTTGTGGCTTCACAAATGCTTTGCTGCATACCTCGGTTGTAACGAGTGGTTATTTCAGTCAAAGTTGCTCTTCTAGCAGCTTGAATCAGTCTGCCCATTCTCTTCTGACCTCTAGCATCAACAAGGCATTTTCGCCCACAGGACTGCAGCACACTGGATGTTTTTCCCTTTTCACACCATTCTTTGTAAACCCTAGAAAAGGTTGTGTGTGAAAATCCCTGTAACTGAGCTGATTGTGAAATACTTAGACCAGCCTGTCTGGCACCAACAACCATGCCATGCTCACCTTTCTTAAATCACCTTTCTTTCCCATTCTGACATTCAGTTTGGAGTTCAGGAGATTGTCTTGACCAGGACCACACCCCTAAATGCATTGAAGCAACTGCCATGTGATTGGTTGATTAGATAATTGCATTAATGAGAAATTGAACAGGTGTTCCTAATAATCCTTTAGGTGAGTGTATATTAATGCAGCACCATATATATATATATATATATATATATATATATATATATATATATATATATATATATATATATATATATATATATATATATATATATATATGATATAGTTTGTTGTGCGTTTTGCCTTAGTTCTCTCCTCCACTTGCAGGTTCATCTGCAAACCCAGCAGGAGGTGAAGATGAGGATGACTGGCATGGCCATGCAAGTGGTGCGCAGTGATGGGCTGTTAGCGCTCTACAATGGGCTAAGTGCCTCCCTGTGCAGGCAGGTTAGGGCCTCTGAGGAGGATTTAGATTTTTTTATGCTTTTGAGCTTAATTCATGGTATGGATAATCTTGATAGTGTGGTGCCATGTTCACTGTTCTAGATGACTTACTCAATGACCCGCTTTGCCATTTATGAAACTGTGAGAGACGAGATCTCCAGTCGAAACCAGGGGCCCATGCCTTTCTACCAGAAGATCTTATTGGCTGCTTTTGGAGGTAAAAACTTATTTCTGCTGTAATCCAATAACTGTCTTAATTTGCCTATAAAGAAATTAACTGAAGATGGATGGATTTATTTAGCGCAATCAGATCAATTGAAGTGTTTACATAAAGGCTGACAATGGTTCAATGGTGATAAAGGTTCAATTGAGCTAATGATCGGTTAACATTTCTGAACAAAAAATGAGAGAGCAGAATATCTGAGTGGCTGTTTTAATACAATAAAATATGCTTCAAGACAAAAATTTTGTATTAAAATATCCAAAAACCCCTAGAGCAATGTTATATATGTTTATGACTTGTGTACTTACATTATCACAAACGTTTCTAACAATGTTTAAATCCAGAGACACAGGTTAAAATGTGTCTGTGTGCCACCTATCAATGACACCATACCCGTGTTACTCTCAATTCTGTAGAAACCATGGAAACACCAAAGACGCTTTAATATATTGTGAGTTTTATTAGACAGGTGAGCAACTGTTTGGATACATTCATCCACAGAAAACAAATCACTGTTGTATAGCTCAACACAGTTAGACTTACTGTTTAATTCTGGTTTTCATGATTTACCGTGAGTACCATGTTTGACCATGCCTAATATCGATCTATCTAACTGCAGTGTGAACAAGTGTCTCATAGTAACCGCCGAGTGAACGCACAGAGTAGCATTAAAACATAACTTTCAACACACTCAAATGTATGTAATATGATAAAACAGTGCTGCATTACCCCACATACACATGACCGGAAGAAGCAGAAATGGCTGTCTACGGCGTAATAAAAGCTTGGTAGCACTTTATTTTACAGTGTCCTTGTTACATATGTTACATGTACCTACCATAGCAATAACAGTAAATTATGCATAATTACTTGCAACTAACTCTCAACTAAACCCTAATCCTACCATAACCTTATAGTAAGTACATGTTGTTAATTCATATTAAATATATAATTACACTGTAACACTGTAAAATAAAGTGTAACCAAAAGCTCCACTGCTCTCGAGCCGTGCTTCATACTACAATAAATCTGTATTCTGTAATACATTAGCCCATCCATGAATATGATTTCTGTCCAAGTCCTGTAGGATTCTTTTCCACCGGCTGTAGAGGTGAAGACAACTCCCATGATTCCGCAAAACCATGCGTCGTCTGTGTGTGTTGTATAAGTGACCTCTAGTGGTGAAAAATTACATATTGTGCCTTTAATTTCCTAATCTATAGGTCTTACTGGAGGGTTTATTGGTACACCAGCGGACATGGTTAATGTCAGGTGAGTGACATTGATTTACACAAGGGGGCTTTTAAATGAGAACAGTTGTGTGTGTTTTTGTGGTAAAGTAACTAACTGTTAGGTGGTCTGTTTTGGTACTTTTTTGTAAATAATAATACAATAAATCTGCTGTGAGGTTGAATGATTTTCTTTTACTTGTGTTTTATCACAGAATGCAGAATGATGTGAAGTTGCCCCCTGAGCTTCGAAGAAAGTGAGTCTCAAAGATTATAAACCATACACCAAAACAGAATAATGATCTGTCATGACAACATATGGTGTTTTGCAGCTATGCACACGCTCTTGACGGATTGTTACGCGTCTGGAATGAAGGTGAAAATCAGCAAATCCTTTCATTTTGGCTTAGGACTAGAAGAAATCTGATGAATGAACTGCTGGGAAATATAGTCACAAAATATATAGTGTAGAATGAATTGCTGCAATGTGTTGGTGCCAAAGTAGTATGCATGCCAAGGTCTGCAATTTAAAACCTTCCCACAGCAATTTGGAAATGTGTAATGACAGAATGTGAGACTGTGCTACTTACTCATCCATCAGGAAAGGGAGAACAGACAAGGGTTGGGGTCATTTGAATTATTCATAGAGCTCTGTCTGTAAGATCCTTGCCTCTTGAACTGCTCTTCTTTCTCACAGAGGGAATAAGGAAACTGTTCTCTGGAGCCTCAATGGCAGCTAGTAGAGGGCCATGGTCACTGTGGGGCAGGTAAAAACTATTTGCTGGTCTTTCACCTTGGCCATAAAATGACCAGGCGAGTCTCAGTTCCTCACTAGTCTTCTGTGGTTCTTCTAGCTCTCCTGTTATGACCAGGCCAAGCAGCTGGTTCTGGGAACTGGTCTGATGACTGATAACATTTTCACACACTTTTTTGCCAGCTTCATTGCGGTGAGTTCCCCTCCTCCTATGCATAAAATGAACCTTTACTTCCTTACAGGTTACATTTATCATTTTATTTTACACTGTGGCCCGCTCATTATGTTGGTCAAGTAGTAATGTAGTAGTTTGATTTCATTTACGTAAGCATTTTTTAAACCCTCTCTCACACCCTTGGAATTAGGCTGTAAAAAGAGCGTTGTTTATTCCATTCAGCAGCTCATCTTAGTTCACGTAGTAACATTTTAATGTTGTCTTCTTCACAGGGAGGCTGTGCTACTATTCTCTGTCAGCCCATGGATGTGGTGAAAACCAGACTGATGAATTCAAAGGGGGAATACAGGGTAAGACTCTCTTCCTTCCAATTCCTCCATTGACTCTTTTGACACACACAATTTATTTGTTCAGAACTACTTCCTTCCGCCATTTATTAAAATATCAAGATGACAATTTAACAGCCAAGCTCCGAAATGTCACTTTAGAACTAGTAACAAAGGAACTACACTCACCTAAAGGGTTATTAGGATACTGTGTTTGACCCCCTTTCGCCTTCAGAACTGCCTTAATTCTACGTGGCATTGATTCAACAAGGTGCTGAAAGCATTCTTTAGAAATGTTGGCCCATATTGATTGGATAGCTTCTTGCAGTTGATGGAGATTTGTGGGATGCACATCCAGGGCACGAAGCTCCCGTTTCACCACATCCCAAAGATGCTTTATTGGGTTAAGATCTGGTGACTGTGGGGGCCATTTTAGTACAGTGAACTCATTGTCATGTTCACGAAACCAATTTGAAATGATTTGAGCTTTGTGACATGGTGCATTATCCTGCTGGAAGTAGCCATCAGAGGATGGGTACATGGTGGTCATAAAGGGATGGACAGAAACAATGCTCAGGTAGGCCGTGGCATTTAAACGATGCCCATTTGGCACTAAGGGACCTAAAGTGTGCCAAGAAAACATCCCCACACCATTACACCACCACCACTAGCCTGCACAGTGGTAACAAGGCATGATGGAACCATGATCTAGCATCTGAATGTCTCAACAGAAATCGAGACTCATCAGACCAGGCAACATTTTTCCAGTCTTCAACTGTCCAATTTTGGTGAGCTTGAGCAAATTGTAGCCTCTTTTTCCTATTTGTAGTGGAGATGAGTGGTACCCGGTGGGGTCTTCTGCTGTTGTAGCCCATCCTCCTCAAGGTTGTGCGTGTTGTGGCTTCACAAATGCTTTGCTGCATACCTTGGTTGTAACAAGTGGTTATTTCAGTCAAAGTTGCTCTTCTATCAGCTTGAATCAGTCAGGGTTTTCAGAGTTGGAGCTAAACTCTGCAAGAGAGTGGCCCTCCTGGATCAACGTTCCCCACCCCTGGTCTAAATGAAGTTCCGGGTAAAAATGTCCACCTCAGATAGTCCCTGCTCGTGAGGTAGTACTTTTTCAAAATTCAGGAACTTTCGGGGTAGGAGTTTGGCGTTGAACATGCTGATTGGTTTAGTTTACGCAGCATTTTGATTGGTTGACTCCATGCACCTTTTTATTTCAACCACCATTTTTAAAAGTCTGTAGCGGTGTGTGCAGTAAGAGTTGTTTGCTAATCGAATCAATAATGGAGTTTAAAAAATATGACCGATGGACTGAAGTAAATACATTTTGGATTTTCTATTCAGCAAATAATCCTGAAAAAAGATCTTTCTTTAGATCTTTCATGGTTTCCACAAAAATATGAAGCAGCACATCTGTTTTCAGCATTGATAACAATCATACATAAATGTTTCTTGAGCATCAACTCATCATATTAGAATGATTTCTAAAGGATCAGGTGACACTGAAGACTGGAGTAATGATGCTAAAAATTTGCAGGAATAAACGACATTTTAAGGTGTCATGAACTGGCTTTAAAAAAAAAATTATACTGTTGTCTGAGGTCAACTTATGACGTTTGCATGGTTTTTCAAAAACATCATAATGAATAAGTAATAGGCTATTTTCTGCCCTGGTTTTGAGGCTCTCTCCTGCACGCTTGGTTTTTATGGGCGTGCCACACTGAAGACTTGGAAGTAAACGCCCATGGCTAGGATTGGATAAGCTTTGCATATTTTAATGAGCTTCAGCTCCCTTGTCAGCGCATGTGGAAATTGTTTTAAAAAGCGTGTGGGAAAACGGCAACCAGAATGAATCGCCCACAGGGCTCGCAAAAATATCTCATCCACCCGCGATTGATTGGAATGTTATTCTTTTATTAATTGGCCTGCCAGATCGGTGGATATAACTGCGAACCGTGCATCACATACACACACACACAACTGCCCCAAGTATGTTGCAGACAGCATGATCAAATCTTCTGTAATTGTATTTTTCCTAAAAATATTTTCTTTCTCTCTCTCTCTTCTCTCTCTCTCTCTCTCTCTCTTCGCCTGCAAATCAGTCTGGAAACCTGCACATTAATTTCTACTGCTTCTGTTACACTTTTGCAGGAGGATAGAGAAGTGATGGGTTGTTGCCCATTGATCACGCCTCTTGTGGTCTGATTGGTTAAAGGACTATCCAATTGCGTACAGAGTCATTTGAATTATGCTTGTTTATCTCGCCTCTTGTGCAGTACAAAATACAGAGCAGACACCCAAGACCAATGTCCAGTATTAAATTGAGCTTGATCTGGTGATAGCCAGACAATGAACAACACACATCAAGAAAGGAATGTTTTTTCGCTATTTAAGTCGGCAGGCCGGGCTTACATTTTGGTAGCCCGTCTGGAAAACACATAGCCCCAGGATGTCGCAATGAACCAAAAACACCACAAATCCCTCCTCTCCTCCTGTGACAGCGTGCTAAGTTATGTTCAGTTAAACACAAACACACAATAAATGTCAAACAATATGTAACAATGCAATACTATCACATATAAAACACATTTTTTACTCACATTAGAAAAAATATAAAATATTACAATAGAAAACAGTTATTTTAAATTGTAATAATATTAACCAAATTCTCACAAAAATGTTTAAAAAATCATACGACCCCCAGATTTTTGATTGTCAGTGTATGTTCTTCAGTTGTGACACTATAGTTTTTATGTTAGGGCGTGATTCATTGTCTGACCGACACTGGAAAACTTGGACCTAAAGCTTTCTACAAGGTGAAAACCATTTTTCATGCAATTAAAGGGTGTTATACATTCTGAGGGTGTGTTACTCTAGTAGTAACCATGTGTTTTTGTCTCCTCAGGGTCTTGTCCCAGCTGGAATCCGTCTGATTCCTCACACTGTATTAACTTTCATCTTTCTGGAACAGCTCCGATTGTACTTTGGCATTAGAGTTGTCACCTCTGCATGAGCCAAAGGCTCCTGGTATTAACATCATTTTAAGGTGATCCGATCACAAGTAGACAGCACTAAAACCAGGTGTACCAACACATTCTGTGATCACATCACTGAAACCACATATGTTGGACATGTGAACTCTAGTGTAAACCAATTTGGACATCCTGTTTACCTGTCAGTCTTTCATTGCGCTAAAACAATGGTCTCAAACTACTATTTACTTTAAAAGTAAATACCTGAATCTAAATACTTGGAAAAGTCCATATACATGCACAAGCACTTTTTTATGGTTAATCAGCATGGTGAACACTTGTGACTGAATCAACCAAGATGGATGTCACTACCAGGGCAAAACAGGGCAAAATGTCTGTGACCACTACAGCTTCTCAAGAGACAATACAGAAAGCATTACGCTCTCCACAATAGGACATAGAGCAATGGTCATTAGATCCAGGGACGTACTGGCAAACGAAATTTGATTCAGGAGAAGAAAAGGCACAAAGTGCTGTTGACAAAAATGTTAAAAATTGTATTCTGTGTGTCCTTTTTGTGCTAATACATTTTTGCAGTGCCATTAATATTGAAGTTGCCTGCATGTGATGATGTATTGCCATATCATGTTGTTTATTATGTGTGTGATGTAGAATGCTTGACCCTGTTTTTTTTTGTGATAATAAAAAATACTACCTTTTTTCATCTTTTTTTTAACCTTTTACCTAAAATGATCTCAAACAGGAATTGACAGAATGAATAATTTCACAATCACGATATCTTAATGTTTAAACTTTTGTGTGTTCTATTATTTGAGGACCCATCATAAACAATAAAAACAATCAAGGAATAATATGCAATGAATAATGTAATACATGTAGTGTCCGACAGGTGGCAGTGCTGCTTTATCACAATCTATGGTGTGAGCGTTGCCGTTGACTCACACTGTCATGGAGGGGGAAGGTGTCTGCATATAATAACCGTGCCTTTCAGATATGATGACATAATTACAGCAATCAGCATTATTCTATAGTCATGATATAAGTTTGAGAATGTTTTTGAAAAATGTTAATGGAAGTGAGTAATTTGATGGGTTAAAGAGTCAAACTGTTTTCTGGGAAAAAACAAAACAAAGTATACTACTTAATTGGATACAAATGGTTTTTGAATTAGGATGGGGTTCTGGTCTGGTAAAACAAGTTTACATTTTAGCACTCTGTCCTGATGTCAGTCAGATTTTTATTGCGTTTTTGGTGAAATGCCTGAAGTAAGGACTGTGGTGAACACAAGCTCAATATATTAATCCATTGCTAAAATACATCAGTAACACCCCCTTGTGATTTTTTAAAAGCTTTAACTTGTCTTGAAAAAAAGTGGTTGCTACAAGAGTTGTCTGGGACGTTAAATATAATCATGCAGCCCAGGTAAACTCACCTACTCACTAAATATAGCATATATCAGACATAACATAACCACTGACAGGTGAATTGAATAACAGTGATTATCATCACGGCACCTGTTCGTGGGTGGGATACATTAGGCAGCAAGTGAACATTTTGTCCTCAAAGTTGATGTGATAGAAGCAGGAAAAAAGGTGAGGATTTGGGCGAGTTTGAAAAGGGCCAAATTGTGATGGCTAGACGACTGGATCAGAGCATCTCTAAAACTGCAGCACTTATGGAGTGTTCCCGGTCTGCAGTGGTCAGTATCTATCAAAAGAGGTCCAAGGAAGGAAGAGTGGTGTACCGACCATAGGGTCATGGTCGGCCAAGGCTCATTGATGCACGTGGGAGCGAAGGCTGGCCCGTGTGGTCCAATCAAACAGACAAGCTACTGTAGCTCAAATTACTCAAGAAGTTAATGCTGGTTCTGATAGAATGGTGTCAGAATACACAGTGCATCACAGTTTGTTGTTTGAAGTTGTTGTTAATTTCCAGGTAGTCTGTTAAAATTTCCTGTTTGACTATAAATCTTGGGAATAAGGCTAGATGATTGGGCTTGGTGAGCTTGTTGGGCGAGTATCCTCCCAGCCTTGTCCCCTGATTCGTAAAATTTAGAACTCACTTTAGTGAGTAAATAAGTGGCTTTATCTGTAGAGAGTAAATCATATTCTGTCTGTAAACGGAGTCTCTCTTTGAAAAGTGTTGGGGATGGAGAGGAGCAGTATTGATTATCAATCTCAGCAATAGCTCGCGAGATATCATTAAATTTGGAGTTTCTTGATTTTTTTGTCCTGGAAGAGTATTCAATTATTTGCCCTCGTAAATAAGCCTTGAGAGTTTCCCAAAAGATTGACTGGGATACTTCTGGGGAGGTGTTAGTTTCAATAAAAAAGTTAATTTGGGAGGAAACGTGATTTACAAATTGTTCGTCGGAAAAGAGGAGGGGATTAAGCCTCCAGTTGCGGGAAGGCCTAAGACAGTTAGGTAGTGCTATGTGAAAAGAGATCGCTCCATGATCTGAGACCGTAATACTATGATAAGAGCAAGAGCTAACACAACCCAGTAGTCTATCATCTAAAAGAAAATAGTCGATGCGAGTGTAGGTGTGATGGACATTAGAGAAGAATGAGAATACTTTTTGATTATTTAATTTAAATCTCCAAATGTCCGAGACACCATTATGAGCTATAAAATCATTGACAACTTTCGCAGATTTAGTGAGGGGAAGTATCTTGTTTGATGATCTATCTAGCATTGTGTTGAGTACACAGTTAAAGTCTCCCCCTATTATTAAATTATAGTTATTGTCATAGGGGATAACAAAGAATAGTTTATTAAAAAAGTTGTAATCATCATAGTTTGGAGCGTACACGTTAATCAAAATGACCAAACTGGTGAAAAGCCGACCTACTACAATAACATATCTCCCATTTTTATCAGGAATCACTTCTTCAGCTTGAAAAGGAAAGTCTTTATGCACAAGGATTGCTGTCCCTCTGGCCCTAAAGTTAAACTTGGAGTGGAACACTTGTCCAACCCAGCCTCTTTTGAGATAATTTATATGGTCATTCTTAAGGTGGGTTTCCTGCAGAAAGGCTATATCTGATTTTAATTGTTGTAGATAGGAAGATATTTTTTGCCTTTTCAACCAGGTAGTCATCCCCTTGGTATTTAGAGAGACAAAGTGAATGGGCCGGTTTTGGTTGTAATTAGTTTTAGATGCCATCATTCACTAAATTATGGGGGTGTAAATTGAATGCAGCGGCATAGGAAGGAAATGGAGGGGGGAGAAAAAAAAAATGGGGACCCCATCTGGATGGGGACAGGGAACACGAGAAGAACTCAAAGCTACCAGCTTAGAGAACACCTAACTTACATTATAACTCTGTTATACAAAAGAACAAAACAATTAAGACTATTACATATTTTAAAATGTCACTTGTGCAAAGACACTGTGTGTCAAATAAAGAAAATTTGAACTATTGAAAGCTGCAGCCCTCAAAATAAGTGAATATTTATGTGTAATGGACAGTACAGCTATAGTGAAGAAATGTCACAAGAGCAGAGTATCAAATAAGAACCTGTACATTTTCATCTGCCAGTGGTCTTTGGGCTAGTGTTTGTAACTGCCTGAGTGCGCGTGAGCTCACTTGAAGTACACTCGAGCGAGAGCGGAGGAAGGCCGTAAGGAAGTGCGTCCGTCTCAGTAGTTTAACGTGTAAAACGGAGAATGGCTGACTTCAGACTCGAACATCCTGGGGTGATGAAAACACAAAACACCTCAGTAACAGGGTGTCCGCTCTTGATACAGAGTAGTTCTGTCAGCGTCAAGATTAAGGTTTCATGAAGTAGTGTGAGTAGGAGGAATACCTGGCCGATTGTTTTGAAGAAAAGCTGAAACTTCTTCAGGGGAGGAAAAGGTTCATTTCTGTCCGTTTTTGTCTATGACTTGAAGTTTGGCCGGGAAAAACATCCGATATCCAAATCCAGCGTCTCTCAACTGCGACTTCACTGTGTAATACGCTCTTTTTGGAAACCTCCGCACTGTAGTCGGGGAAGATGTGTATCTCAGAGCCGCGAAAGTAGAAAGGTCCAGACTCTCTAGCCAATTTCAGGATGCGCTATTTGTCCTGATAACGGTGGATCTGTGCAATGAACGGGCGCGGCAGGACATCCAGTTTCTTGCGCGAAATGGCCAAGACTCTATGCGCTCTGTCAACGTGTGGAGGAGAAGAAAATTCCTCTGTGCCAAAGATCTCAGTCAGGAATACCTCCATGAAAGTCGTTGGATGCGATCCCTCGACTTTTTCAGGTAAGCCAATAACACGGATATTGTTGCGCCTCGATCTGTTTTCCAGATCGTCCGTCTTGAGTTTGAGGGCCTCGTTTTCTCTAGACAGGGTCGTGCAGGTAGCTTCGAGGGTCTGTAGCCTGGATTCCATATCGTTCAGTGACGTTTCCATGTGTTGGATGGACTGGTCGTGCCTATCAATCGTTGCACGGTCAGCAGAGAGTTGAACAGACAATTTGGCTATTATTCGGTCCTCCATTGAGTTGAGGAGTTTCTCCATGTCTGCCAGGGTTAGCGGCGCGTTGTTAGCAGCATGCGGTTCATTTTGATAAGCTTGGATTCCGGCATCGTGACTATCCTCTGAAGAGCCTTCTGTGGGTTGGTTTTGCTTTTTGGAAGGCTTCCCCATCTTAAATACGCTTTCACACAGGCTTACTCAAGTTAATTGTAACAATACAATTTAGAGAAGTCGAATTTCGGAAGGATTTCAACAGTGCTCTCCCAGTTTGCGACCTACGCCGTCATCGCCCAAACCGGAAGTCCCAGCTACAAAATTTTATTTCAGTTTCATGGGTCTTGAAAACTTTGAATCAATGACCTTAATACAAATGTATTCATTTATTTAACATAAAAGTCCAAGTGGTACAGTTGTTGGGAATGTACCTCCTTTGAGGTTTGGTAAGCTGTGGTGTCTGACAGTGCTCCACACATTATTATCTCACTGAAAAGCACTGAGTGAAATGCAATGTAAGGGCCATAAGAAGACATTAATGGACCTCATTGCAAACCGCAGTCAACATCTGCTCATATGTGGTGACATGATCCCAAGAGCCTTGTTCATGTGTTTTGTTTGCATTTTCAATTCCCAGATGCTTGTTAAAACATGGGAATTCTATCGTTTCCCTTAGAGTGACATTTGTGGGATCTTACTGTATTGTTTTCACATTACAGGCAATTGTGTGGAACACTGAGATGTAGCTACATCAAAACATGCTCTGCTGTGAGAGAAAGAAAGGCTAATCTCTATTGCAATCTGTTTGTCTTTCTGCCAACCCTTTTTTTTTCTGTTTAAAAATCTTACATAACTTGGCTGAAAAAAAAAACCCATACTATGTAAACTCAGTATGAGTTATCAGATTCTAGAAGCCTAACTCTTTTGAAGTCTACAGACATCATCTCTCTATGGTGGGGAACTGTTTTGTTATTAATCTAATTATATTTGCTATATGTTCTACCACTAAGCATAACCTGTATACAACATTTTTTTGAATTAAATTTAGATTCTGTGCAAACAAATGATGTTTTTTTTGGGGGTTTTTTTGCAACAACGTTGAGACAGTTCTGTTCCTAATGGTAGACCTGCTGAAAAAGAGAGGTGACAGGTACAAGAAAAGTAGCAAAAGAGTAAACAACACACACACACTTAGTATAGGGAACACAACTATTAACTTCAACTTTTGCCTTAATATGTTCCTCATTTACTGCTTATTAATAGTTTGCAAGGAAGTTTTGTAGATTTTGGGAATTGGGTAGGATTAAGGGGTGTAGAATAAGGTTGTGCAGAATAAAGCATTAATATGTGCTTTAATAAACAGCCAATATTCAAGAAAATAAGCATGATAATAAGCAACTACTTAAAAGTGAGAATTGAATACACTAAAATAAAGTGTAATTATTTATCATTTATAATTTTGATCAAAATGGCTAGGTCATTATTCAATAATTTTCATTATTTGTGTCCATGTAACAGAATGTTAGGAGGGTCAAAACAACACAAACGCAAGTTAATGATATGACAACTTGGTTGCTCCAGTCACTGTTGGAAATTTCAGATTTTATCCTTGTTGGGAAATTTGGTCACCACAAAGATAGCACAACCTGGCACACACATACAAGACAAACAAACATCCAGCTAGAACTGCTCATTTTCTTTATCATGCTATTTATAATTATGAAGAAACATTATTAACTCCCATATTTAGAAATCTCTGTTATTCTCAAGACTTCCTTCAGTAAACAGCATTTATCTTATCTGTCTCTTTCTCTCCTGCCTGGAGCTTTTAAGTATAAATTCTCGCAAAACTACAAAAACAAACCTTGCCCCAGTCATTCAGTCATGGCACTGACGGCTCTGGTCACCGCAGCGTATTTTGTGTTTTACATGCTGGTGTCTCTGCTATTTGTTAAGCTACAACACATCAATTCATCCACTTCTCCCTAAAAACATGAAAGTGAGTTGATGATGAACCAGGAGAACATTAGAGTAAAATGTTATACAGTGGATACGGAAAGTATTAAGACCCCCTTACATTTTTCACTCTTTGTTATATTGCAGCCATTTGCTAAAGTCATTTAAGTTAATTTTTTTTTCTCATTAATGTACACACAGCACCGCATATTGACAGAAAAACACAGAATTGTTGACATTTTTGCAGATTTATTAAAAAAAGAAAAACTGAAATATATGGTCCTAAGTATTCAGACCCTTTGGTGTGACACTCATATATTTAACTCAGGTGCTGTCCATTTCTTCTGATCATCCTTGATCATCCATTCTTCCATAATCCTTAAATGGAAGACTTTTGGGACGACCAGAACCCTTCCTAGAGCTGGCCGTCCGGCCAAACTGAGTGAAGCATGGTGGTGGCAGCATCATGCTGTGGGGGTGTTTTTCAGCTGCAGGGACAGGACGACTGGTTGCAATCAATGGAAAGATGAATGCGGACAAGTACAGGGTTATACTGGACGAAAACCTTCTCCAGAATGCCCAAGACCTCAGACTGGGCCGAATGTTCACCTTACAACAAGACAATGACACTAAGCACACAGCTAAAATAATGAAGGAGTGGCTTCACAGCAACTCTGTGACTGTTCTTGAATGCCCCAGCCAGAGCCCTGACTTAAACCCAATTGAGCATCTCTGGAGAGACCTGAAAATGGCTGTCCACCAACGTTTACCATCCAACCTGACAGAACTGGAGAGGATCTGCAAGGAGGACAGGCAGAGGATCCCCAAATCCAGGTGTGATCAACAAATATGTGTTTTTCTGTCAATATGGGGTGCTGCGTGAACATTAATGAGAAAAATGAGAAAAAAAATTAACTGGCTTGAATGATTTTGGCAAATGGCTGCATTATAACAAAGAGTGAAACATTTAAGGGGGTCTGAAAACTTTCCGTACCCACTGTAGAGACTTCCACATTGTGTGACTGACTTTCATAAACTTCATCATTGAGACATCAACTAATATACAACATTTTATAATGAAATGTGGCCGAGTTGGTTTAACAAACATTTCTTGTCAAGTTATGCGGTTCAAGTCTGATTCATGTCTTGAGTCTTTTTTTTTCTTCATTCTGTTATCAAGAAAATCAGGTAACTTGAGACCTACACCTATGATATTTAGAGCTTTTAATAAGTGGAACATGATTACTTTAAAAGAGATCAACAAAGTTGATCTCCTTAATAAATGTGCAGGCCCAGACGGGTTTAGTGCAGAATATTATAAAAACGTTTTGGGAGATTTTTGCCTCTATTTTTCTCTGTATGATTATTCACTCAATCTCCCAATTAAGAACAAACCACCCATCAAAATCACAAGGAGGACAGATGCATTATTTAAAGCAAATTGGCATTTAAAAATTACCAGCTGAACGATCATCTTAAATTTTGCCATTTATCTGTGAAAGATCAATGCAATCAAAATGGTGACTCCCCTCGATCTTTCAATTTCAGTTCTCATTATAGTTAAAGCTATTTGCAAATTTAGAGTCTAGAATTGTTTCAATCATGTGGAATAGTAAAAAAAAAAAAAAAAAAAAATCATCTATGCAAGTCAAAAGCATTTAGTCTTTCCTAATTCAGATGTTGCTATTGGACCACTAATTTACAGTTCCTTTCCTGCTGGAGACTAACAGGAGAGAATATTCAGAGAATAACAGGAGATACCGGTATGGGTTTGGGTAGAAAGAATCTCATACAGGAAGACATCTTTAGAAGCTTTGTTAAATAGTCCAGTGAAAATTGACACAATGTTTTATAATGAGAATATGGAAGCAGATTAAATCCTTTTTGGACACCCCAATTTGTAAAAACCAAGCCTTCATCCCAGGCTTCCAAGACCAGGTTTTCTCCCAATGGAAGCAAAATGTTTTCATGACTTGTAAATTGATAATAAATTTGGTTAATTTACTCAAATTGAATTATTCATCAAACTCTTGAAGCTCTAAGTAATCGCAGTCTAATGGAATATGGTTCTGTCTCTTTAACGCTGCTAGACAGGGTGAACACAAACACTGGTCATATTAAACAGAGAAAGGGAAAATGAACTTGCTATATAATTGTCTAGTGATTCATGGGAAAGTCGTCTTAATAAAATTCACGAATGCTCTATTAACGCTACGGCACGTTGTGATTCAATTCAATTCAATTCAATTCAGTTATCCCAAAATGTATATATTTACCCAAATGTATCGTCTACATGTAACAAATGTAAAATCTCAGAAGGTATGGTGACTCATGCTTTCTGGTCACCATTAAATTTGACCATTCTGCTGGTGTATATAAAAATTTCTCTCAGAAGCATATTTTGTGGCATTTTTGGGGAAACTGTGAGTATAGGAAATAAATATTTGTCACAAGCTGTTTCTTTATGCATGATCTTAGCAAAGAAGGCAATTTTACAGAAATGGTCATCTGAGTCCATGCCCACATTTGAAACCTGGCTTAAAGACCATCTCAGTTCTCAGTGTCTCAGGCTCTTGTGTCTGACTGTGTTCCAGGGGAACTCTGGCAACACTTCATAGCACTGCTGAAAGATGACTCTACAGCAGACATGCAAAACTGTTCGAGTCCCAGGAGCCAACAGAGGCTTGGATGTGGCTGGATTTCTGTTTTGTCCCTGTCCGTCACTGACCCATTTCGGCTGGCCCAATGACCCTTATACCAATCGGAGAAGCTGCCAGAAGAAACATGAAAAGGCTGTTTTCCTGAATTTAATCACAACGCTCCGTAGTGTTAATAGAGCATTCGTGAATTTTATTAAGACAACTTTCTCATGAATCACCAATTCTATAGCAAGTTCATTTTCCCTTTTTAATATGACCAGTGTTTGTGTTCACCCTGTCTAGCAGCGTTAAAGAGACAGAACCATGTTCCATTAGACTGCAATAGGGCTGTTTAATCTAAATGATGGCGTAAAAAAGTCTGAGGCCATTTTGACAATCTGGCATTTACGTGCTATTAAAACTTAGAAATAAACAGAACGTTTTAGAATTGAGAGAAATTTTAACAAAGGAAGGTTTTATTTGGAAATATTTAAGATTTTGCACTATTTCTAAAGGTCACTAATCAAATAAGATAATTTGTAATATTCCACAAACTCAAGATGCTATGTGTAACGTGCAGCCTGATCTTAGCTTCCTTTTCCAGGTATAGTTATAGTTTCTAATAGTTTGGTTATTTAAGAAATTCAGGTTGCACTTTATTTTAAGGTTACTTAGCTTGTTTAATTAGTGCTTGACAAGACTAGTTCCTTTTTCATTGTTGGAGAGATGTTGGAGGATGATGCTTGTCAATCGCCCGCCATGGACCAAAAGCCTGAGCCCGTGCCTGCCACAAACCACAAACCTAAACAATAAACCTCCTTACAGTGGAGAATTCCGCCTCAGAGCTAGAGTCTGCAGCAGATTACTTCACGGAGCAGTCCATGAACTGTAGTCCCATCCACAACCCCACCCCTGAGGTAGATTTGTTGTTTTGGTTTATGTTTTCATGTCTTTTATTTTGTAATCCTCTCAGTTATGTTTCCTAAGTTCCTTGTCATGTGTTCCCTTGCCCCCATGTGATCATATCATGTGCTTCCCTAGTCTCATGTGTTCTCATTGGTTGTTTTTGGTCTTGTGTTCATCAGTTTCGTTAGGCTTGTTCGACTTAATGCAGTGCTGCGCAGAAAGATCGGCGGCTGACTTGAAGCAGTGCATGCTGGTTTAAAATTTAGTTCGACTCAAGACAGCACCGACGCCACGTGACTGTGATGTATGCCATCAAAGTACCACAAAAGCGATTCGAGAGCAGCCGGCTGGTAATTTCTCCAGAGCGGCTGCACGAGCTCTGATGACCACACAGCTGTTCCACGACAATGTTCTCAACTGTATTAATCTGATTAATTCCACACTAATTTGATTCTGTTTGTGAGCAGAAACGTGCCATTTCTAAGTGTGTGTCCCTTTAAATGCAAATTAATTGCTGCGCTCTGCCTAAAAGGGCGGAGCTTCAAGAGCTCATTCAGGAGTCAGGTCTCACTATAATTTCAGAAACTGCAAATATATGCTGCATGGAGATCATGTATATTTTAATTTAATTTACAGTTAAGTTTTAACTTATGTTGAAGATGCTTTTATTCACTATATTAGTACAAGCCTGTTGTACCAGACCCCGTCTGAATGATGGTCAAAATTTAAATGAGTTTTATGACGTTTATTGTACTTCACACAAAAAATGAATCATCTGTTTTCACTCCAGAAAATCACTGTAAGAGCTTAATAAAACAGTGCAAGTGAGCATTAAAATATTATCCATTCACTCTGTCTCTTCTTCTTGCATTATCATCAACATACATAAGGTTAGCGAAGTACACAGAAAGACTAGTTACAATTAACAGTAAACGAATATATACATAGCTTATGCCTTTTTGGGTGGTGCTTAATAAACTGTTAAACTTTATATTCATAAATCAACTCCGATGAACAGTAAAGTGTGTGCTCTCACCTTTATCACTGCTATCCAGGATCACTCTGGTGACTGTAAGCTGGATCACCAACAGTTAACAGTGATCCATCCGTGAGTAACAACAGCTCTGATGTCAGGAGTACTTAGAGACAGTTATGTTCACTATTACATCCAACAACAAAACACCTCAATTGCTTATGAGACATTCTTGTCACTATAGCTGCTCCAGCCTGGGGAAAATGGCGGACTGTGCAACCATAGACAGTAAAAGAAATGGATACAGCGACCCAATAGACTTCAACGGAGCAAAGTGAAGTCAATCAGAAGCACTCACTTCCTGATGGCTGAGTGTACTGCACAGCCTAAGACTGAGCTTGACGACGAAAATGTGACGTGAGCAACCTTCTGACAGTTGTAAGCCTTCTAGTTGTGCAAAGTGAAATCTGAATAACCGAATCTTGCAGAGACGGAGTGAGCAGGAGCAACTTTTGGTAAGTATTCTGATTAATTATCGACTTTATCTGACTTTATGCCTCCACGTCCCTCCGATTGCCTCATAGACAGTAATAGATTGCCTGCGAGCTTTTTCTCTTACTGTCTATACGGGTCTGTACAGTAATTTCTCTACTGTGCGACAGAGAGTCGCGTGGTTATGACGCAATCGTTAGCCTATTTTTACAAAAACGGCTTCTACGGGGTGATAGTGTAAGATACAAGGTAATGGAGCCTTTTATACATTGTCGTGTTTCTTTAGAAATAAACAATGAACAAATGGAGTCTTTAAACGCCTCAGATGTTAAGTTATTTGCTGTCAAAGTGACGCCAAAATGAATGGGAGTCATTGGAATGCTAACAGCAGGTGATGGCTTGGTTAGCAATGGCTGCCCCTATGGAAGGTTCGCTTTCCGGGGGCTGGATTACACCCTTGTGTACTCACTCAGGGCGGGTTCTTCGCTGATGTCGTGGGCAGGGCCTGTAAAAAGTGACATCGCTTTGCCAGGAATCAGCAAACAGCTTGTTCTGAGACACTGCTATGATTTATGGGAATAAAAAAATTAAAAAAGGAATGTGTGGATTTTTATCATTAAAGGGTTTATAGGGTAGTTGTGTACACACACTGCTGACACACATTTATGTTCAAACACCATGTAAAAGTGAATTTTGCATAATATGTGTCCTTTAAACTCTCTAAATAATCCAGCAAAGCATGCAGACGAGTCAGTGGCACTCCAATGACCCCCTCAGAGACATAGACTAGCTATGGAAATTATAAATATGTTTATACTGCAGCAGATGCAGGATTCTGGAGGGTAAAAGGCCAGAAATTGAGAAAATCCAGATTCTGCATAATAACCTTTGGAGTCTAGCCGCCTGCTAATCTGAGTCACAAATATTTACATGACACCCCTAAGGAGAATGCAGGAAGACTGGGAAAATTGTACTGGCCCAGTTCCTTAAAGACGTACAGCACTTTGTTAGGAATGTTTGTTTGATATGCGTTTCACACATACTTGTCCAGTACATAATGTAATTTAAAAACATTAGTCTTTGATGTATTAATAGGCAAATATCTATGAATTAATTTGGACAAAATTATAGAGATTGAACTGGAAAATCATATTTTACAGACAAAATTCTCAGACACATGCATAATTTAAAGATTAGTTCATTCAAATATGAAAATGTGTCATTATTTACTCATCCTCATGTCCAGACGCTTTTTTCAGGTGGAAACTGGCAGAATTTTTTTGCACCATTTTTATTTTAGCACCACAAAATAATTTCATTTTGATAATGAAGACAAATGCTATTTTGCATCATTATTTGTTTTTTACTAAACCAAAGAAAATTTGGTTTCACTTTATATTAGGTGTCTTGTCTACTATGTACTAACATTTTAGTTAATCATTTGATACAGTGCACATTTTGTACATACATGTTTTACCTATATATATATATATATATATATATATATATATATATATATATATATATATATATATATATATATATTATATATAAAAATATATATATTAAAATCCCTGCATGTAATTTCTGTAATTATATCTGTAATTACACGGATTACCTTCCCCTACCCCTTAAGCCACCTTTAAACCTATACTCAAAACACCACACCTGTTCCTAACTTTAACCGTATCCACCTCAATAGCACCAAAGGTGTTTAACAGTTATTTTTGTTGTAAGTACATAGTAGTTAAGGACATTAATAAACTGTGACTTAAACTTATTTGTTATAATAAACACTAAAAAGTGGTGAACAGTAAGACTGAGTTTGTGCTAAAGTCTAATTAGTTTAGGCTTTTTAATGGAAGTAGCTTGATAAGTCATTACATTTAGATGAAAAATCATATACACAAACTTGGGGCGAATACCAATCAAAAGTGAGCATCCCTGTACCCTACACTTTGGAGGGAACAGGGTACTTGCATGTCATAATGTAGCTGGTTGGAATGCACTTGGTGAAGTGAACAATGACAGACCACAGAATTTCCTCATTATCTTCACCTGGAATGTAACCAGTACAATGCAGCGTGTTGCACCCCATTAGCTGTTCTTAAAAAAAAGTTTTTTGTTATTGTTGTTGTTAATGTAATTATTGCAAATAATTATGAAATGTATTAAATAAGATGTGTGTAATACACTATATTGCTGCGAGTTTTGGGACAACTGCCTTTACATGCACATGCATTTTAATGACATCTCATTTTTAATCCG
The DNA here is from genome assembly GCA_023029165.1 of Gobiocypris rarus. Taxonomy (NCBI): domain Eukaryota; kingdom Metazoa; phylum Chordata; class Actinopteri; order Cypriniformes; family Gobionidae; genus Gobiocypris; species Gobiocypris rarus. The sequence goes on along the minus strand of CM040934.1, from coordinate 9,098,213 downwards.
TAGGGTTTAATATGGAGTTAGCCCACCCTCTGCTGTTGTAACAGCTTCAAATCTTCTGGGAAGGCTTTCCACAAGGTTTAGGAGTGTGTTTATGGGAATTTTTGATCATTCTTCTAGAAACGCATTTGTGAGGTCAGGCACTGATGTTGGACGAGAAGGCCTGGCTCACAGTCTCCGCTCTAATTCATCCCAAATGTGTTCTATCGGGTTGAGGTCAGGACTCTGTGCAGGCCAGTCAAGTTCCTCCACACCAAACTCGCTCATCCATGTCTTTATGGACCTTGCTTTGTGCACTGGTCCGCAGTCATGTTGGAACAGGAATCGCCAAAACTGTTTCCAAAAAAGTTGGGAGCATGAAATCGTCCAAAATGTCTTGGTATTCTGAAGCATAAAGAGTTCCTTTCATTGGAACTAACGGGCCAAGCCCAAACCCTGAAAAACAACCCCACACCTTAATCTCCCCTCCAAACTTTACACTTGGCACAATGCAGTCAGGCAAGTACCGTTTTCCTGGCAACCGCCAAACCCAGACTCGTCCATTGGATTGCCAGACAGAGAAGTGTGTTTGGTCATTACAGAGAACACGTCTACACTGCTTTAGAGTCCAGAGGCGGCATTCTTTACACCACTGAATCCAACGCTTTCCTTTGCACTTGGTGATGTAAGGCTTGGCTTCAGCTGCTCGGCCATGGGAACCCATTCCATTAAGCTCTCTACACACTTTCTGGAGCTAATCTGAAGGCCACACGAAGTTTGGATACCACGCTTGAATTCACTGAGCTCCTGAGAGCGACCCATTCTTTCACAAATGTTTGTAGATGCTTGATTTAATACACCTGTGGCCATTGAAGTGATTGTAACACCTGAATTAAATGATTTGGAGGGGTGTCCCAATACTTCTGGCAATAGTGTATATCAAACTCTCACGCCATCTAACTTTAAAATTAATAGTAAGAATTTGCCACCCTGTCTCAGATAACCAGATAATCAAAGTACTTCCTTAAAGTGACTATCACATGTACCTTTTACTAACAGACTTGTGGAAGGGCCCTTCGTGAAGGGATTCAGGCACTCAGGCACTCACTTTCGTTTGGAACGCTCCTACAAACTAACGCCTCCATTCCCAAAATATTTTCATTTTTGGATGAACTTTGCCTTTAAGAAAGTAAATAGGGTTCATTTAGAGTTCATGTTAAATAAATCAAAATATGTAACTGGTATCTTTTGAAACATACAGTTCCTCGCAGTTTTTCTCGTCGATACGCTCCTCCTGCTTTATACATTCATAGGGATATCACAGATCCCTGCTGTCTTTTGCAACTTATCCTGGACTGTCTACTACAATCTGTTGTACAATTTTAGGTTATGCCTAATTTGGTAAATGCATGTTGTTATTTTCCTTCTCATTTTGCTGTCCATCCATTTCTAATCTCCCCAATGATTAATTCTGATGCGCTTCCAGTTTTAGAGTTAATGCTTTCATTTCTCTGCTCCTCCAGTTTTAGAGATAAAGCAATCACATATTAATATTCGGTCACTTAGATGGATGAATTGTTATTTTTACACACACTCCTGATTTTAAAATGGATTTGTTATTGTTTATACTGTCACATGGATATTAAATGTTAGACCACTTAAGGTTTCGGTGACATTTAAGTCTTTTTTCAAGGCATGGTCATCTTTAGCAAGTCATTTTTAGCCTTGTATTATGTCTGTTCTTAAGCAATGGCTTTGCACTGTGAATGTGTATTGTTCATATTTTCAGGGATTCATTTTCATTGAGAATAAAAAGGCAACAGATGCCTAGAAATTGCTTTTCTTATTGGCCTTTGCCTCCAGTTCCACTCTCTAGAAATGTTCTCATGGAGCAGGTGGCCAGTTTTATGCGTGTGTGTGTGTGTGTGTGTGTGTGTGTGTGTGTGTAAAAGAGAGAGAATGCTCTTCAGAAATTTATTTCCCTGACTTCTGGCTCAGCATCCCATGGGCCGAGGCAGGACCGTTTTTCACAAAGCAATGAAAAATATCTACTGCATCTGGGGGAGGGTCTTGTTACATAATGCTGTGAAAGCCTTTGGGGAACAGCCAGTCGACCCTTTAGGTGGTGGTAACAAGCCTTAAACCACTGTGGTTAGTGAACCTTGACAGAGATTCTTTTCCCACAGGATGAACACAATACACACCACCCATTCCTTATAAAGTGTCTTTTGGTAGTAAACTAGTTTAAGACATGCATTTCCTGCTGAACTAGCAGGCCAGTCTCTCCCACCATGACAAGTTCAAACTCAACATTCAGCATATACAACCCCAAATCAGAAAAAGTTGGGACAGTATGGAAAAATAAAATAAAAAAAGAAAGTAGTGATTTCTAAATTTACTTTGACTTTTATTTCATTGCAGACAATATGAACACAAAATATTTCATGTTTTGTCTGGTCAACTTCATGTCATTTGTAAGTATGCATCCTTTCCTGTCATTCAGACCTGCAACCCTATATATATATATACAGTGGGTACGGAAAGTATTCAGACCCCCTTACATTTTTCACTCTTTGTTATATAGCAGCCTTTTGCTAAAATCATTTAAGTTTTTCTCATTAATGTACACACATGACCCCATATTGACAGAAAGACACAGAATTGTTGACATTTTTGCAGATTTATTTAAAAAAGAAAAACTGAAATATCAGACCCTTTGCTCAGAATATATTAGAAGTACCCTTTTGATCTAATAACAGAGTCTTTTTTGGGAAAGATGAAACAAGTTTTTCACACCTGGATTTGGGGATCCTCTGCCATTCCTCCTTGCAGATCTTCTCCAGTTCTGTCAGGTTGCAGATCCTCTCCAGTTCTGTCAGGTTGCAGATCCTCTCCAGTTCTGTCAGGTTGGATGGTAAACGCTGGTGGACAGACGTTTTCAGGCTCTGGCTGGGCCATTCAAGAACAGTCACTGAGTTGTTGTGAAGCCACTCCTTCGTTATTTTAGCTGTGTGCTTAGTGTCATTGTCTTGTTGGAAGGTGAACCTTCGGCCCAGTCTGAGGTCTTGATAAATCTGGAGAAGGTTTTTGTCCAGGATATCCCTGTACTTGGCCGCATTCATCTTTCCCTCGATTGCAACCAGTCGTCCTGTCCCTGCAGCTGAAAAACACCCCACAGCATGATGCTGCCACCACCATGCTTCACTGTTGGGACTGTATTGGACAGGTGATGAGCAGTGCCTGGTTTTCTTCACACATACCGCTTAGAATTATGGCCAAAAAGTTCTATCTTGGTCTCATCAGACCAGAGAATCTTATTTCTCACCATCTTAGCAAACTCCATGCAGGCTTTCATGTGTCTTGCACTGAGGAGAGGCTTCCGTCGGGCCACTCTGCCATAAAACCCAGACTGGTGGAGAGCTGCAGTGATGGTTGACTTTCTACAACTTTCTCCTATCTCCCGACTGCATCTCTGGAGCTCAGCCACAGTGATCTTTGGGTTCTTCTTTACCTCTCTCACCAAGGCTCTTCTCCCCCAATAGCTCAGTTTGGCCGGACGGCCAGCTCTAGGAAGGGTTCTGGTCGTCCCAAACATCTTCCATTTAAGGATTATGGAGACCACTGTGCACTTAGGAACCTTAAGTGCAGAAGATTTTTTGGCCAGATCTGTGCCTTGCCACAATTCTGTCTCTGAGCTCTTCAGGCAGTTCCTTTGACCTCATGATTCTCATTTGCTCTGACATGCACTGTGAGCTGTAAGGTCTTATATAGACAGGTGTGTGGCTTTCCTAATAAAGTCCAATCAGTATAATCAAACACAGCTGGACTCAAATGAAGGTGTAGAACCATCTCAAGGATAATCAGAAGAAATGGACAGCACCTGAGTTAAATATATGAGTGTCACAGCAAAGGGTCTGAATAATTAGGACCATGTGATATTTCAGTTTTTCTTTTTTAATAAATCTGCAAAAATATCAACAATTCTGTGTTTTTCTGTCAATATGGGGTGCTGTGTGTACATTAATGAGAAAAAAAGAACTTAAATGATTTTAGCAAATGGCTGCAATATAACAAAGAGTGAAAAATGTAAGGGGGTCTGAATACTTTCTGTACCCACTGTATAAACCCGATTCCAAAAAAAGTTGGGCCACTGTACAAATTGTGAATAAAAACAGAATGCAATGATGTGGAAGTTAAAAATTTTAATATTTTATTCAGAATACAACATAGATGACATATCAAATGTTTAAACTGGGAAAATTTATCATTTTAAGGGAAAAATAAGTTGAGTTTAAATTTCATGGCATCAATACATCCTTCTTCTACGCAGCCATGATGTTGCAATTGATGCAGTGTGTGGTCTGGCACATCTTAGTCTGTGCGTCTCTTTCAACAGTGTTCAGCAGCAGTGTCTACTAATAAACAGTGCCTTTATTACCTCACTAGTGAGAAATGTCATGTAGATTTTAAGTTGCTAAACTATTTTACTGATAAAATCGTCAGAGCAGCGCTGACAACAGGTTTCTGTGCGAGTGTTGGCCCGTGGTGTATGAGCGTGTGTTTGAGTGGGAGAGCAGAGAGAGAAGGAGAGAGTATGTGTTTTCCGTACAAAATTAAACATAATTTTGTGAAAATCAAGGAAAGAATTGGTCATTTTTATTTATTGTTTACTATATTAATTTTTCTTGGTCAGTGTCATTGTGTTTTTGTCATTGAATTCGTTTTGAGGCTGCACATATTTATTGGATGAAAATCCTTGCCCAATGAGTTATTTTTTGGAGTGTATCACTAATATTGTGAAATATATTGTGTTTTTCATGTGAATATATTTTAATATGTAATTTAATCATGTGATCAAAGAAAGCTGTATTTTCAGCATCATTACTCCAGTCTTCAGTGTCACATGATCCTTCGGAAATCATTCTGATATGATGATTTGAAGCTCAAGAAACATTTCTGATTATTATCAATGTTGAAAACATTTCATACTTTTGTGGATACTGTGAATATATTTTTTCCAGGATTCTTTGATGAATAGAAAGTTTAAAAGAACTGCATTTATTTGAAATAGAAACATTTTTAAGCATTATAAATGCCTTTATATGTCACTTTAATGCCTTTTACGGTCTCTGGTCAAAGTAAAAAAAATATATTTGTAAAACTTTTATTTTTTTGTCCCATGTAAAATGACTTGCTATCCAGTGTAAAATCATATAGCAAAACAATTAAGAACCATGTTTACAGTGGCCTTAAACCAACAAAGCTCTAAATGGGCAAATTTAGCTAATAGCCATTAATTTTTTCTATTTTGCTACCTTCAACATGATGTCCCTACTGCAGTTACAGATGTGGCAAAGCCATCTGTCGCTCTGTTTCTCTCTCCACAGCCCTCAGCTTCAGAGCTCTGAGGTACGTGCCTGCGGACTGACCTCTGTCAATTACTACATTCAACAACTGTGTGATGTTTGTATTCAGACACATTAGGGGGTCGTTTCTTTTATATAGTTGGTTTCCTCTTTGTGTCTAGGGGCCAATTGCTGGTGCCATTTGGGAGGGGGAAATAAATCTGCCTTAAGGAGAACATTGCATTCAAATGTATGAATAAGGTTGGTGGATCATAATAACTGTGGGGACTGGGCCATCTCCAATAAAGTCTGTTGTGCCAAAATGGTCCTACTGGTTGCATCTGATTAGGTGGGGGACAGAAGAGCTCTGACGTCTGAAGCCCTGTCATTACTTTCACAATATGTTCTCTCGCGTTAGACGGAAGGCTGTTGTTACGCTGAAATTGTTTTCCATGTACTCTGGCCTCCACAAATATAGCCAATCATGGCTGCAGTTAGCATTAGTCATTGCCAAATGGCAGCATAGGGACCGCTTACCTCCTCATTACTATAAGAACAGGTCAGGAGGTCACTTCCCTCTCCGACACAGGGACATGCACATAATCACTTCCTTTTTCAATTACGCACTAAATTCACCGGCTCCACTAGGGAAAAGCTACAAGAAGTCAATCAGCACTATCTAGCTCTAGCACGATGAGAGGTGTGTCCTGGTTGGGTTTTAAATGGTTCTGCAAAACAAT
>CM040934.1:8164652-8487152 GCA_023029165.1 Gobiocypris rarus | reverse complement strand
TCTGTTTTGTCCTGTCTGTTATTTCTGTTCTGGTTTGTCTGTTATTTCTGTTCTGGTCTGTCTGTTATTTCTGTTCTGGTCTGTCTGTTATTTCTGTTCTGGTCTGTCTGTTATTTCTGTTCTGTCCTGTCTGTTATTTCTGTTCTGTCCTGTCTGTTATTTCTGTTCTGGTCTGTCTGTTATTTCTGTTCTGTCCTGTCTGTTATTTCTGTTCTGTCCTGTCTGTTATTTCTGTTCTGTCCTGTCTTTTATTTCTGTTCTGGTCCTGTCTGTTATTTCTGTTCTGTCCTGTCTGTTATTTCTGTTCTGGTCTGTCTGTTATTTCTGTTCTGGTCTGTCTGTTATTTCTGTTCTGGTCTGTCTGTTATTTCTGTTCTGTTCTGTTATTTCTGTTCTGTCCTGTCTGTTATTTTTGTTCTGTCCTGTCTGTTATTTCTGTTCTGTCCTGTCTGTTATTTCTGTTCTGTCCTGTCTGTTATTTCTGTTCTGTCCTGTCTGTTATTTCTGTTCTGTCCTGTCTGTTATTTCTGTTCTGGTCTGTCTGTTATTTCTGTTCTGGTCTGTCTGTTATTTCTGTTCTGGTCTGTCTGTTATTTCTGTTCTGTCCTGTCTGTTATTTCTGTTCTGTCCTGTCTGTTATTTCTGTTCTGGTCTGTTATTTCTGTTCTGTCCTGTCTGTTATTTCTGTTCTGTCCTGTCTGTTATTTCTGTTCTGGTCTGTCTGTTATTTCTGTTCTGGTCTGTCTGTTATTTCTGTTCTGGTCTGTCTGTTATTTCTGTTCTGGTCTGTCTGTTATTTCTGTTCTGGTCTGTCTGTTATTTCTGTTCTGTCCTGTCTGTTATTTCTGTTCTGTCCTGTCTGTTATTTCTGTTCTGGTCTGTCTGTTTTTCTGTTCTGGTCTGTCTGTTATTTCTGTTCTGTCCTGTCTGTTATTTCTGTTCTGTCCTGTCTGTTATTTCTGTTCTGGTCTGTCTGTTATTTCTGTTCTGTCCTGTCTGTTATTTCTGTTCTGTCCTGTCTGTTATTTCTGTTCTGGTCTGTCTGTTATTTCTGTTCTGTCCTGTCTGTTATTTCTGTTCTGTCCTGTCTGTTATTTCTGTTCTGTCCTGTCTGTTATTTCTGTTCTGGTCTGTCTGTTATTTCTGTTCTGGTCTGTCTGTTATTTCTGTTCTGGTCTGTCTGTTATTTCTGTTCTGGTCTGTCTGTTATTTCTGTTCTGGTCTGTCTGTTATTTCTGTTCTGTCCTGTCTGTTATTTCTGTTCTGGTCAAACAAAACAAAAACCATGACAGATGAACTATTAAAGTCCCAGTGAACCGGCAGTTGCAACTGGTTTTATTTTACTTTAGCATTTTTACATTTTATTAATTATTATTTTGAGTTTTCACATGCATTTTAAAGATACTGTCTTTCCCTTTGCTCACTCTTCCTGGCGCTGGTTTAAGATAAGGCCGATTGGGGGAATAAAATGGTGTTGTCTTCACCCAAATGGCAAATGATTCATTTTTATGGTTCGCTAATGGTGGGAGAGGATGGGTCTCCAGAGGTCTGGAATGTGATGCCTGGATTTGGTCAAGGCCTGTGCATAGGTAATCCTACACACCTAACCCAAATGATAAGCCAAATCTTAACACAAACTATTTGGGAGACCAGCACCTAAAACTACCCTTTTTTTAGCTACACGTCTGAAACCCACTCCTGTGTAGGTTGTAACACATACTGGGGTAAGTTGTAATAGTTAGATAAAATGCACAAAAACTAAGGGTGATACTCTAAGTGATATGCCACAATAACAGTGTTATTTTAAATGATTGGCTGCAAATATGTGTGAATATGGGGAGTGTATGTCCATATTGTGTGTGCATGCACATGCACATGTATGCGTTTGTTCGTGCATGGCTGTACGTGCACATTCATATGTGGGCATGTTTTTGTGAAATATCAGGACACAAATGTGTATAATGACATGGGTATGACATAGGTATTACAAAAAGAGGGTGATATATGAGGACGTTCCCCATGTCCTCACTTTTCAAAATGCTTATAAATCACACAGAATGAGGTTTTTTTCACAGAAAGTAAACTGCGCAGTCTCCTGTGATGGGTAGGTTTAGGGGCAGGGGCAGTGTAGGGGGATAGAAAATACAGTTTGTACAGTATAAAATGCATTACGCCTATGGAATGTCCCCACATTTCACAAAAACAAACATGTGTGTGTGTGTGTGTGTGTGGAGGGAGGGGGTTGTATCTACATGATTCTGTAAATCCAATAGATCCAATTCCTGTGGCACAAACTAAAATGGTGGTGCCCATCGCGCATATAGCTCAACTAACACTATGGTTATAAAGGTGTTTAAACAACAAAACACATCCACTTGCCCATATTTATGCCCATACGTTTTAAATAATGGTCACCTTGAAAAAAATCACACTGGGGGGTCAGCCAGAATATTTTAAACTTACATGTGAAAGGGTTAACCAGATAGTAGACGGCACCCATTGACTTCCATAGTATTAATTCTCTACTCTGGTTACATAGATATTTTTGGGTGAACTATCCCTTTAAGCACAAAAATGCTTCATCAATGCTTTATCAAAAAATCTTTATCAAGAGACTTCACCCTAGTTCATCCAACAATTACTTGGTGCTACTCCTCTTGTTGTAGGTCCCATTGACTTTCATTGTATGGACATGAACAGTTGAAAAACTATCAAAATATCTTGTGTTCCACAGAAGAAAGAAAGGTATGTAAATGATGAGGTGAACTATCCTTTTGAACTGTTTTTAAACCATATTCCTGAAAAGATCCACTCACTAATACAATTGTAGCTATAAAACTGGCCTGTACCGATAATGCCAAGAACATTCAGTTCGATGTTTACAATTCGGGTCGACTGCTCTAGAGACAAGCATGCTGTTGACTCAATTTAACCAGCAATTCTCCAAATCCCAATGATTGGCTAGTTGGTGGTGGGAGAGATTCAGACTGCCCACCTTGTGCTCTTCTTCTTGTCTGTCATACGAGCCAGTAGACGTGTGATCATTCATTATTTTCCTCATTTACATATGCACCCGCTCATTATATTTCTCTTCCCTCCAATTCCTTCCTTATTAACCCCTCTTATATATCCTTACCACATATGTAATTACAGCTCCAACTGACCACATTATTTCCTTCTCTAATGGATTTTTTTTTTTTTCTGAGGTTGATTGCAGGTCTAAGTGGAGAGAGGATTTTTCAGCTTGTTACATTGATGGACTGTTGTTTAGTTGAAAGTTTGCCACAGGAAGTACACGGTTTTACAGCAGAGCACTTACCTTTTTAAAGTTGAATGATCTCTTGTTCTCTGCCAGTCTTATCTGAAGCACAAGTTTAAATGGCTTAGAAAAAATTGCATAATTGAGAGGCTCTCCAATAATTCAGCAACTGATTACTGAGTCCCACTGTAATTCACACTCTCAACTTCCTACTAAATTATTAAAATAAATTACTGAGCAGCTCCTCAGCTGAACACACTTCAGTGCACAGTGCAGTGCTATTAGTAATGGTTTAAGAACAAAAATGTTTTCTTCTGCACATCATTCATCACCTTCCTGTCATAAGGCCGGAGTTAGGACAATAAAGTCAATTTTTTTAAATTTACAGAGTACACAAACAGCCAGTGTTCAAAACGATCTCCTTACCTAAGCTTTTAATAATGTGTTATAATTTGAGTGGTACTGGTAGCTTTCCGCTGAAAAATTGGTCTTTGTGTCATTACGTCACATCTGTATACTTGCCCAGCTAACAGGCTATCGCATGTGTGGATGCTGCAGGTGGTGGATCATTTATAGTCCTTTCTCACAGCAGCTCGAATAATTAAATGTATCATTTTGATGGTGGATTGTAATCCAGAAAGGTCCGACAATCATCAGTGACAATTTGGGATTCCCCTGTAGGCAAAAAGCAAAAGATTAGACTGTACGGAAATTTTAATCTAGACTTCGGTAATGCTAATACACACTAAATACACATAGTCACGCAGCGCTGATGTTGTTAAGAGATCATTAGATTCAATCACCACTGGTAGCGCAATTTTTTGTAATGCCTTTTTCTCAGTTGTTCTGAACAAAAGTGGCAAACATGTTACTTGTTTGTTTAAAATTCGTATTTTGGTCATACTTCCAAGACGTAGAATCTGTGTTTCTGAAGTGCTGTGAATGAAGGACAGCCACACATACTCCTCGAAACATTAGATTAATCCGTGCTGAAGAGTTGAGTCGATGCAAAACCCATGTAAAGAGGATAATTCCGCAACTAACTCCAACTGCAGGTTTCAAACAGAAAGGGCGACAAAGAGGCAAAACTTACCAACCGCAGCTTTAAACATGAGCGCTGTGTTTTCAGAAAGCTGTGTCATGCGTGAGATGCTGAAAAAAAAAAACACAAGATGTGAGCACAACGCTCTAACTTTTTTGCTAGCCAAACCATTTAAACCTAAAATAATAACTTTAAGCACCCCCTGAGATATTAAGATTTGTTAACATTTATTGGTCTGCATGTTCACAGTTCACTGATGTCTGATAATGGTCACAAGTAAAGTGCAAGTATATAGATAAAATATATAATAGATATATTTTGTTTGTCATCACTTCACAAACTCTCTGCTGTTCCCTCACAAACCCTTGTTTGGGAAACCTTGACATAGAAAAATACAGGAAAGCTAAAACACTTCTTTAATGCAATGTGAACAGTTCTGGATACAAGCAGCGCAAATGCAAAAACATGTTCTGTTTGAACGGCATGCTGATGTTTAAAACCGGTACACAGACATTCTTTCCGAATGACATGCATACATTTATGTAGCAGAGAACCCTCAGAACAATCAAGCTAACCTTTAACACTTCTTGCTTGCTTGCATCTGCATTTGAAGAGCCTGCATATATTAATGGCATCATATGGCATGTGCATGTATTCCTCGCCCTCTTTGTGACACCGAGCTGGCACAGAAAAGATTGGAGATCATCCCTTGCAGATCCAACTATAATCTTTCGCTTTGTGCTTCTGTTTTGCCAATGACAAGCTCTGTGCCTGTCTGCGGTATAATTATAAGCATCTGTGTGGATACCCGATTGCCTGAAAGAAATGCAGGGCATGAATATTTCATTGTAGGCCCTGGTGCTTACCATTTGAGCTCAGGCAAATATTGCAACAGAGAGGAACTGTTCATTAGAAAGTGCTGCAGAGGAGAGGTGTGAATGCTGTGACTCACTACATGTTCAGATACCAGCCGTGTAATTACGAGGGTCATTGTTCAGGAGCGTGGATCAGAGGGCACAGGGTTAAGCGCCAGCACACTGGATGTTAATTTCCAACTATACCAGATCGATAACATTCACCAGAAAGAAGCACCGACTCCACATATCCTAAAAGGTGATGCATGGTATACACCAATCAGTGTATAAAGTGAATAACACTGATTATCTCTGCATTACTGGACCTGTTAGTGGGTGGGATATATTAGGCAGCAAGTGAACATTTTGTCCTCAAAGTTGATGTACTAGAAGCAGGAAAAATGCACAAGGATTTGAGTGAGTTTGACAAGGGCCAAATTGTGATGACTAGACGACTGGGTCAGAGCATCTCTAAAACTGCAGCTTATGTAGGGTTGTTCCTGGTCTGCAGTGGTCAGTATCTATCAAAAGTAGTCCAAGGAAGGAACAGTGGTGAACCGCGACAGGGTCATGCCAAGGCTCATTGATACACGTGGGGAGCGAAGACTAGCCTGTGTGGTCTGATCAAACAGACAAGTTACTGTAGCTCAAATTTCTAAAGAAGTTAATGCTGGTTCTGACTGATAAAAAGGTGTCAGAATACACAGTGTATTACAGTTAAGAGAGTTTGATTTCTTCCTGGTGGGGTGTGCCATCATCCCTAGGGGGTATGGATGACCCTGTGTCTGGTAAACCAAGACAATGGCGTCCACCATCCAGTGCAACAACCCTTGCTTGGAGAGAGCCTTTTCCTTCTCCTTCTCACCATAACAGACAAAAAGCTGGTCAGAGATCCTGAAACACTGTGTTACATAGGCACGGAGCACGTACTGGACAGAGCAGTGCCAAGGCTGGGTCTGCCTCCTCCAAAGGCAGCGCTTGCAGGTTCACCACCTGATCTCTGAAGGAGTGGTTGGAACCTTGGGGACTTATCCTGGGGTCTCAGGATCACGTGAGAATTAGCCGGCCTGAATTCCAGGCATGCTTGGTCAACAAAAAATGTCTGCAGGTCCCCTACCCTCTTGATGGAGGCCAAAGTGACCAGAAGCGCTGTCTTCATAGACAGGAATTTAAGCTCAACTGATCGCAAAGGCTCAAAGGGAGCTCTCTGCAGGCCAGATAAGACCACTGTGAGGTCCCAAGAGGGTATGAGGGGAAAACCCCTCAGGAACCTGATGACTAGGTTGTGCTGACCTACTGTTTTTGACTCCATAAGGTCATGGTAGGCAGAGATAGTGACCACATAAACCTTCAGGGCTGAAGGAGACAGCCTTCATTCCAACCCTTCTTGGAGGAAGGAGAGAATGGACCCAATTGGGCATTTCTAGGGGTCTTCTCAGCTAAAAGAACACCATATGACGAAGAGGTTCCACTTCAACGCATAGGCCTGTCTCAAGGAAAAGGCCCAAGCGGAAGTGATGGTAGCCACCACCTGCAACCTCCACACGCATGACCAGGGCATTGCCAACTACCATGGTAAAGCGGACTCGCCCAAAAGCTGGGAGGAGACTGTGCGAACCGGGAGCCATGGGGGGCACATATATCCTTCCTTATTTACCCACTGAGTGGGGCGGAGCTATGCTTTCAAATTCCACAGACCCATTGCATTTAATTGCCTTTGGCTTGTTTTTGTAAGAACTCAAAGGTGATAGGTTTCTAAGCGAAACCCCTATTCGTCAGATAGTCGCTACCTCGCTGACGAAGGGTGCGATCGAGACTGTCCCTCCTGCCGAAATGAGGCCCAACTTCTACAGCCCCTATGTGGTGAGGTGGCCGAGCGAGAGACGTAGGAGGAGCGAGAGAGGACCAGGCCTGGGCTTTGAAGTTGTGTTTTGTTTATGTTTTACTTTGTGTGTGCGTGGCAGACACCTGTGAGGGGCTGCCCAAGCATTTCATTTTGTTTATTTATTTATTAAAGTCTTGTAAATGTTCACCGGTTCTCACCTCCTTGTTCCTTATTACGAACTTCATTACATTGGTGCCGAAAACCCAGGAGGAAGGAGGGACATGCTGTCGAAGAGCCCTCAATCCAAGGACCACCACGCCAGGGGCAGAGGAGGATCGAGCCGTCCACCGAGCATTCAGTACCATTGCATGGCAACGCAAGGAAGAGCCTCTCGGCTGGCTGAGAAATTTCTTTTTTTCCTCTTTCCAATCTCTCGTCCTGTCGCTCTCTGTGTCTCTGCAGAGATTGTACCCCCCACGGGTACAGGTGTGACCTGCAAGGGGCAATGGGGGTATGTGGCGAGGTGGACGAGCGAGTGATGTGGGAGGAGTAAGACAGGACCAGGCCTGGACTTTTATGTTGTGTTTGGTTTTTGTTTTATTATGTGTGTGTGTGTGGCAGCACCTCATCCATTTGGGCCTTCGGGTCACATAGGAAAGGAGCAAACTCTCCCCCGTGCAGATAATTTATTTTCTCGGTTTCGAAATCGACTCGGTTGTCATATATGCACAGTTTATAAGCTGAGTATTTTATGCATCCCAAACATTCATTATTAAATCATATTTTATGTAATTACAGCTTGATTTAAATTATAGTAAATATAGTAGATTTTAATTATTTACAGTCGATTTAAGATATTTACAGTAGATTTAAACTTTACATTAAAATCACTCAAAACCATAGTAGATCACAGAAGCAAAATGTATTGTATTTGTTTCATGTTGACTTTTTGTCAGGTTTATCATTTGTGTAAATGCTGACTTTGCAACAATGTAGATTAAAAACAACTAAAAAATAGTTTTTAATGTTTTAGAAAGTAGCATTTTATGCTCACAAGGGGGGGTATTTATTTGATCAAAATAAAAATAAAAAATATTATTACAATTTTAAATAATTATGTATGTTAAATTATTTAACAGAGCCTTTGAATCTAATATTCTTCCTCAGGGCCCTAATACCTGAAGAAAGGATTTGGTTGCAAATCAGCGCTGTCATGCTCAAGTCATGATTTACTGTCACATCACAGCCACATCTCCATTCTCTCCATCATCTCAGAGTGTGATGTAATTTCCTCCCTTGTCACTGGTGGACCTTCAACTCTAACTGCACCCTCTTCTGTATCACTTCATGGCCAGATATATTATTCCCCCCATAACCCGTTCTCTCACTGGGTAAAACTACTTTCACAGAGATTAAAGACATATCTTTAAGATTTTTGATGGGTGAATGTGTTTAAAACCAAGGTTAGACCTGAAAATTTGTATGCTTAGACTAACCACCTCTCACCATATTCTCTCGCTGGGGTTTTGAGATGGAAGAAAATAGATGAAAAAATGTTTGGGGCCAGTGATGCATGGCCATCTGAATTAGGGTTGTAATATAGCGCTGCTCATAAATGTGAGATGGCATTGAGGAGGCGGCTGCTAGCAGCTCCACCATTAGGACTCATTTTCCACTCTTAATAGCACAGGCCCCTTGTTTAATAAGCATGGATTACAGGTCATAAAGGGCAATGGAGCACTGAATACCAGTGATCTGCTGAAATCACAGAATAGTATCGCCCGTCCTCTCCTGGTCACTGGTGAACAGATGACAAGAGCACCAATGATAGACCATTTGTATGGGTTCTACAAATGGGGTCATTTCTGTGGTTTATGTGATATTAGTGGTAAATATAATGATTGTTTCCAAACAGATTTCTTAAATTTCAACCACCCTCTTTGTCAGTTCCTGGCTTCCTATAATAAAACAAATAGTCCCGTCCCAAAATAAGGCTGTTGTAAAAGTGCCCTTGATTCACGAATGGAGAAGAACAGGAGAACCCACATCTGGGATCTGAGAAAAAAACAAAACAGTTAATTAATCACACATTTTTCCGTAATTAATCGTGATTAAGGTCATTACATACAACAACAACAAACAGAGAAAAAGTTCTCACAGCTCTGGTTTGGAAGTTCTACATTTAAAATGGGTGGGGTTAATGTGGAGAAACGGCATCTGTTCGGCACCTTTTTCTCGTGAAGTATGGAATGCCCTGGCCAGAACGAACTTTGTTCTTGTTCTTGCCACCTCGAGAAACCGGACATATTTCCTTCTTCTTGTGGAGTATGTACCAAGCTTAAATCACACCTTACATTAAAGTTGTTAATATTATGTTTTACATTGTAATAATTTCACATTTAGGGCCCTATCTTGCACCCAGAGCAATTGACTTTGTACACCGAAGCATGTGTCATTCCTATTTTGCACCCGCATAAAGCGTGCTTTTCCCTCCACAGAAGCATGTCGCTAAACTAGTGAATGAACTTGCACTCCTGGGCGGTTCAGCGCAAAAAGGAGGCGTGTTTGGCGCAAAACAATCCCTGGTGCTATTTTGCTGTTCCATTAAACAATTGAGCCACTGACCAGAAAAACCTAATCTAAAGTCAGTGGGCTGCTGCGTTGTTCATTATGCTATTTTAAGGCGCACGCTTGACCATAATGTATAGCGTGCACAACGCGCATACACTTTGCTCATGTAATCTACACAGAAGCAACAGTTATTTTTGCAAATCATAAATTGTTACACTAAAAATCATTGTGGTGTGCCACGAAGATGTGAAAAAATAGGCATAAATCTAGTTTACAAATTATTCAGGCTTACAAGAACATCAGTCTCCTCGGCTGTGAACCGCTCCTGGCGTGCGCCTGGTAAATACACCATAATAATAACAATCCATAATGGAACTTGCACCTGCTTTTAAAGGGAATGTTGGATGACGTCCTGATTGGTTTATTCAAGTTACGCCTAAACCACACCTATGAATAATGAAGCTACTTCAGACCAACCCATTTTAGATTTGGTCTGAAAATCTCCATTCTAGATTTTCCCCGCCGGGAAAATAGCAACAGCGCCGAGACCCGCTCACAAAGTTACTTGCGCTTCGCGCTTTGACACTTGCGTTTCAGATCGTTAAAATAGGGCCCTTAATCTCAAAATTAACATAGAAACAACATAAAGACAGTAACCTGTATTTTAAATGCGTATTTAAATTTGTAAAAAATAAAATAAAAAAATTGTTTTATGTACCCATGTTTCCTTTCAATCAGTGTTTAATTTAGAGCTCACAGATGTTCTAAAAGACAGTGGAAATCTGTGCTGTGGTCAGATGAGTCCACATTTCAGCATGCTTTTTTTTTTTTTTTTTAAACAAACAGAGTGCTCAGTCCCAAAGACGAAAGACCATCCAGACTTTTATCAGTGACAAGTGCAAAAGCAAACATCTGTCATGGTATGGGGGTGCATCAGTGCAAACAGCATGGTTGACATGCATGTGAAGGCAATATTGACGTCGAGGCGTACAGAGACATATTTTGCCACCAAGATGACATCTTTCCTGGGAAGCAAGACAATGCCAGGCTTAATTCAGCATGTGCTAAAACAGAGTGGTTTCTAGGCACTCTACACCATAGAGTTGATGTGCTTGTCTGCCTGCCTGCAGTCATGATCTGTCTCTTATTGAAAATGTATTGGCCATTACGAAAGGAGACTCAGACAACACTGACTATGGACTGTTGAGCAACTGTCTTGTATTAGGCGAGCTTGGGCAAAAAAATAACTTGCTAAACTGAAACAATTAGTATTGTCAATTCCTAAACCTTTATAAACAGTGTAATTAAAATGAAAGGTGATGTGATACAGTGGTAAATGTGTCCCTGTCCCAACGTTTTTTTGTAGAGTATTGCAGCCATCAGAATCTAAATTTGTTTGTATTTACAAGTTGGTCATTGAAAACTTTGAAAACCTTTTCTTGAACTGTTGTCAGTTAAATAAAGTTAAAGTTAAATTATCAAATTCACAGATTCTTGGTTTATTGCATTTTACAAAATGTCCCAACTTTTCTGGAAATGGAGTTTGTGTGTAATAACATTATGACCTAATATTCCTAATATTGTGTTGGCCTGCCTTTTGCTGCCAAAACAGCCCTGCCCCATCGAGGCATGGACTCCACTAGACCCCTGAAGGTATCTGGCAACAAGATATTAGCAGCAGATCCTTTAAGTACTGTAAATTGCGAAGTGGAGCCTCCATGGATTGGACTTGTTTGTTCAGCACATCCCACAAATGCATGATTGGATTGAGATCTGGGGAATTTGGAGGCCAAGTCAACACCTCAAACCCGCTGTGCTCCTCAAACCATTCCTAAACCATTTTTGCTTTGTGGCATGGCGCATTATCCTACTGAGGCCACAGCCACCAGGGAATACTGTTTCCATGAAAGGGTGTACATGGTCTGCAACAATACTTAGGTAGGTGGTACGTGTCAAAGTAACATCCACATGGATGGCAGGACCCAAGGTTTCCCAGCAGAACATTGCCCAAAGCATCACACTGCCTCTGCTGGCTTGCCTTCTTCCCATAGTGCATCCTGGTGCCATGTGTTCCTCAGGTAAGCGACGCACATGCACCCGGCCATCCACGTGATGTAAAATAAAATGTAATTCATCAGACCAGGCAACCTTTTTCCTTTGCTCTGTGATCCAGTTCTGATACTCATGTGCACACCATTGGCGCCTTCGGTGGTGGACAGGGGTCAGCATGGCACCTTGACTGGTCTGCGGCTATGCAGCCCCATACGCAACAAACTGCATTGCACTGTCTATTCTGACACCTTCCTCGTGCATTAATGAGTCTTGGCCGCCAATGACCCTGTCGCCAGTTCACCACTGTTCCTTCCTTGGACCACTTTTGATAGATACTGACCACTGCAGACCAGGAACACCCAACAAGAGCTGCAGTCTTGGAGATGCTCTGACCCAGTTGTCTAGCCATCACAATTTGGCCCTTGTCAAACTTGAACAAATTCTTATCCTTGCCCATTTTTCCTGCTTCTGATACATCAGCTTTGATGACAAAATGTTCACTTGCTGCCTAATATATCCCACAGGGGCAGTGATGAAGAGATAATATGAATGTTATTAACTTCACCTGTCATAATTTTATGCATGATTGGTGTATATATAGGCTACCACACCAACATGGGACAAAAAATAATAGGGAAGCAATCTCAAGATCTCTCTAAAATTGTAAGTCCCTAAACACCTGTTCAAACATGTATACTTGGCAAGAAAATACGGTCTGATTTGCGATTTGTGTGTTTAGACCACTGTGTATAAAATGACAGACAGACTGAATGAAAAATGCAGATTCACTCTCTGGCAGTAAATGACGCTTTTAGAAAAGCAAAAATATACTGCTTCAAAAGTGCTACCTAATGTCACATTTCTGAACCCACTTTTCACAGAGAAGAACAGAAGTCAAACAGCCACTCAGATTATCATATTCGTTGGTGTGTTTATGACACCAAATGACACCAGATACAAGACTACAGAGACAAGAGAGTCGGTAATGAGTTATTCTGTCTTGCTTAGCAAAATAGCCTGTTTATTAGCGCCACACATAGGCAGCAGCCAAAATCGCACACTTCCTCACTATATATCAGGGCGAAAAACAGTATGTGACAAAAGAATTATGTCCAAATTCACCATATTTATAAAAGAGTAGGCAAAAAGTACCCGGATGACCAACTAGCCTTCTTCTGGTGAGTTTCTACAGTGTGAATATGACGATAAAAATAAGATAAAATATATAATAGATATATTTTGTTTGTCATCACTTCACAAACTCTCTGCTGTTCCCTCACAAACCCTTGTTTGGGAAACCTTGACATAGAAAAATACAGGAAAGCTAAAACACTTCTTTAATGCAATGTGAACAGTTCTGGATACAAGCAGCGCAAATGCAAAAACATGTTCTGTTTGAACGGCATGCTGATGTTTAAAAACCGGTACACAGACATTCTTTCCGCCGAATGACATGCATACATTTATGTAGCAGAGAACCCTCAGAACAATCAAGCTAACCTTTAACACTTCTTGCTTGCTTGCATCTGCATTTGAAGAGCCTGCATATATTAATGGCATCATATGGCATGTGCATGTATTCCTCGCCCTCTTTGTGACACCGAGCTGGCACAGAAAAGATTGGAGATCATCCCTTGCAGATCCAACTATAATCTTTCGCTTTGTGCTTCTGTTTTGCCAATGACAAGCTCTGTGCCTGTCTGCGGTATAATTATAAGCATCTGTGTGGATACCCGATTGCCTGAAAGAAATGCAGGGCATGAATATTTCATTGTAGGCCCTGGTGCTTACCATTTGAGCTCAGGCAAATATTGCAACAGAGAGGAACTGTTCATTAGAAAGTGCTGCAGAGGAGAGGTGTGAATGCTGTGACTCACTACATGTTCAGATACCAGCCGTGTAATTACGAGGGTCATTGTTCAGGAGCGTGGATCAGAGGGCACAGGGTTAAGCGCCAGCACACTGGATGTTAATTTCCAACTATACCAGATCGATAACATTCACCAGAAAGAAGCACCGACTCCACATATCCTAAAAGGTGATGCATGGTATACACCAATCAGTGTATAAAGTGAATAACACTGATTATCTCTGCATTACTGGACCTGTTAGTGGGTGGGATATATTAGGCAGCAAGTGAACATTTTGTCCTCAAAGTTGATGTACTAGAAGCAGGAAAAATGGGCAAGCACAAGGATTTGAGTGAGTTTGACAAGGGCCAAATTGTGATGACTAGACGACTGGGTCAGAGTATCTCTAAAACTGCAGCTTATGTAGGGTTGTTCCTGGTCTGCAGTGGTCAGTATCTATCAAAAGTAGTCCAAGGAAGGAACAGTGGTGAACCGGCGACAGGGTCATGGGCGGCCAAGGCTCATTGATACACGTGGGGAGCAAAGACTAGCCTGTGTGGTCTGATCAAACAGACAAGTTACTGTAGCTCAAATTTCTAAAGAAGTTAATGCTGATTCTGACTGATAGAAAGGTGTCAGAATACACTGTGTATTACAGTTAAGAGAGTTTGATTTCTTCCTGGTGGAGTGTGCCATCATCCCTAGGGGGTATGGATGACCCTGTGTCTGGTAAGCCAAGACAATGGCGTCCACCATCCAGTGCAACAACCCTTGCTTGGAGAGAGCCTTTTCCTTCTCCTTCTCACCATAACAGACAAAAAGCTGGTCAGAGATCCTGAAACACTGTGTTACATAGGCACGGAGCACGTACTGGACAGAGCAGTGCCAAGGCTGGGTCTGCCTCCTCCAAAGGCAGCGCTTGCAGGTTCACCACCTGATCTCTGAAGGAGTGGTGGGAACCTTGGGGACTTATCCTGGGGTCTCAGGATCACGTGAGAATTAGCCGGCCTGAATTCCAGGCATGCTTGGTCAACAAAAAATGTCTGCAGGTCCCCTACCCTCTTGATGGAGGCCAAAGTGACCAGAAGCGCTGTCTTCATAGGAATTTACAGGAATTTAAGCTCAACTGATCGCAAAGGCTCAAAGGGAGCTCTCTGCAGGCCAGATAAGACCACTGTGAGGTCCCAAGAGGGTATGAGGGGAAAACCCCTCAGGAACCTGATGACTAGGTTGTGCTGACCTACTGTTTTCGACTCCATAAGGTCATGGTAGGCAGAGATAGTGACCACATAAACCTTCAGGGTGGAAGGAGACAGCCTTCATTCCAACCCTTCTTGGAGGAAGGAGAGAATGGACCCAATTGGGCATTTCTAGGGGTCTTCTCAGCTAAAAGAACACCATATGACGAAGAGGTTCCACTTCAACGCATAGGCCTGTCTCAAGGAAAAGGCCCAAGCGGAAGTGATGGTAGCCACCACCTGCAACCTCCACACGCATGACCAGGGCATTGCTACCATGGTAAACTACCATGGTAGTTACCAACTACCATGGTAAAGCGGACTCGCCCAAAAGCTGGGAGGAGACTGTGCGAACCGGGAGCCACGGGGGGCACATATATCCTTCCTTATTTACCCACTGAGTGGGGCGGAGCTATGCTTTCAAATTCCACAGACCCATTGCATTTAATTGCCTTTGGCTTGTTTTTGTAAGAACTCAAAGGTGATAGGTTTCTAAGCGAAACCCCTATTCGTCAGATAGTCGCTACCTCGCTGGCGAAGGGTGCGATCGAGACTGTCCCTCCAGCCGAAATGAGGCCCAGCTTCTACAGCCCCTATGTGGTGAGGTGACCGAGCGAGAGACGTAGGAGGAGCGAGAGAGGACCAGGCCTGGGCTTTGAAGTTGTGTTTTGTTTATGTTTTACTTTGTGTGTGCGTGGCAGACACCTGTGAGGGGCTGCCCGCGTTACTTTCATTTTGTTTATTTATTTATTAAAGTCTTGTAAATGTTCACCGGTTCTCACCTCCTTGTTCCTTATTACGAACTTCATTACATTGGTGCCGAAAACCCAGGAGGAAGGAGGGACATGCTGTCGAAGAGCCCTCAATCCAAGGAGCCACCACTTGCCGCCAGGGGGCAGAGGAGGATCGAGCCGTCCACCGAGCATTCAGTACCATTGCATGGCAACGCAAGGAAGAGCCTCTCGGCTGGCTGAGAAATTTCTTTTTTTCCTCTTTCCAATCTCTCGTCCTGTCGCTCTCTGTGTCTCTGCAGAGATTGTACCCCCCACGGGTACAGGTGTGACCTGCAAGGGGCAATGGGGGTATGTGGCGAGGTGGACGAGCGAGTGATGTGGGAGGAGTAAGACAGGACCAGGCCTGGACTTTTATGTTGTGTTTGGTTTTTGTTTTATTATGTGTGTGTGTGGCAGCACCTCATCCATTTGGGCCTTCGGGTCACATAGGAAAGGAGCAAACTCTCCCCCGTGCAGATAATTTATTTTCTCGGTTTCGAAATCGACTCGGTTGTCATATATGCACAGTTTATAAGCTGAGTATTTTATGCATCCCAAACATTCATTATTAAATCATATTTTATGTAATTACAGCTTGATTTAAATTATAGTAAATATAGTAGATTTTAATTATTTACAGTCGATTTAAGATATTTACAGTAGATTTAAACTTTACATTAAAATCACTCAAAACCATAGTAGATCACAGAAGCAAAATGTATTGTATTTGTTTCATGTTGACTTTTTGTCAGGTTTATCATTTGTGTAAATGCTGACTTTGCAACAATGTAGATTAAAAACAACTAAAAAATAGTTTTTAATGTTTTAGAAAGTAGCATTTTATGCTCACAAGGGGGGGTATTTATTTGATCAAAATAAAAATAAAAAATATTATTACAATTTTAAATAATTATTTTGTATAATCATTTTAAAATCTAATTTATTCCTGTGATGCAAAGCTGAATTTCCATCATCATTATTCCAGTCTTCAGTGTCATATGATCACAGCGTCACAAACATCAATTATGAGACTTTTAAAAAGTATGTATCCAATGGTCCATGAACAGACTATAGACATCCATGGGCATGTCCTCTGAGACTGTGACCACGTTGTCATAAGCCCATAACTTGGGGCTGAGAAAAAATTATGTATGTTAAATTATTTAACAGAGCCTTTGAATCTAATATTCTTCCTCAGGGCCCTAATACCTGAAGAAAGGATTTGGTTGCAAATCAGCGCTGTCATGCTCAAGTCATGATTTACTGTCACATCACAGCCACATCTCCATTCTCTCCATCATCTCAGAGTGTGATGTAATTTCCTCCCTTGTCACTGGTGGACCTTCAACTCTAACTGCACCCTCTTCTGTATCACTTCATGGCCAGATATATTATTCCCCCCATAACCCGTTCTCTCACTGGGTAAAACTACTTTCACAGAGATTAAAGACATATCTTTAAGATTTTTGATGGGTGAATGTGTTTAAAACCAAGGTTAGACCTGAAAATTTGTATGCTTAGACTAACCACCTCTCACCATATTCTCTCGCTGGGGTTTTGAGATGGAAGAAAATAGATGAAAATTTTTTTGGGGCCAGTGATGCATGGCCATCTGAATTAGGGTTGTAATATAGCGCTGCTCATAAATGTGAGATGGCATTGAGGAGGCGTGCGCTGCTAGCAGCTCCACCATTAGGACTCATTTTCCACTCTTAATAGCACAGGCCCCTTGTTTAATAAGCATGGATTACAGGTCATAAAGGGCAATGGAGCACTGAATACCAGTGATCTGCTGAAATCACAGAATAGTATCGCCCGTCCTCTCCTGGTCACTGGTGAACAGATGACAAGAGCACCAATGATAGACCATTTGTATGGGTTCTACAAATGGGGGTCATTTCTGTGGTTTATGTGATATTAGTGGTAAATATAATGATTGTTTCCAAACAGATTTCTTAAATTTCAACCACCCTCTTTGTCAGTTCCTGGCTTCCTATAATAAAACAAATAGTCCCGTCCCAAAATAAGGCTGTTGTAAAAGTGCCCTTGATTCACGAATGGAGAAGAACAGGAGAACCCACATCTGGGATCTGAGAAAAAAACAAAACAGTTAATTAATCACACATTTTTCCGTAATTAATCGTGATTAAGGTCATTACATACAACAACAACAACAAACAGAGAAAAAAGTTCTCACAGCTCTGGTTTGGAAGTTCTACATTTAAAATGGGTGGGGTTAATGTGGAGAAACGGCATCTGTTCGGCACCTGCTTTTCTCGTGAAGTATGGAATGCCCTGGCCAGAACGAACTTTGTTCTTGTTCTTGCCACCTCGAGAAACCGGACATATTTCCTTCTTCTTGTGGAGTATGTACCAAGCTTAAATCACACCTTACATTAAAGTTGTTAATATTATGTTTTACATTGTAATAATTTCACATTTAGGGCCCTATCTTGCACCCAGAGCAATTGACTTTGTACACCGAAGCATGTGTCATTCCTATTTTGCACCCGCGCAAAGCGTGCTTTTCCCTCCACAGAAGCATGTCGCTAAACTAGTGAATGAACTTGCACTCCTGGGCGGTTCAGCGCAAAAAGGAGGCGTGTTTCGGCGCAAACAATCCCTGGTGCTATTTTGCTGTTCCATTAAACAATTGAGCCACTGACCAGAAAAAACCTAATCTAAAGTCAGTGGCGCGTTGCGCGTTGTTCATTATGCTATTTTAAGGGCGCACGCTTGACCATAATGTATAGCGTGCACAACGCGCATACACTTTGCTCATGTAATCTACACAGAAGCAACAGTTATTTTTGCAAATCATAAATTGTTACACTAAAAATCATTGTGGTGTGCCACGAAGATGTGAAAAAATAGGCATAAATCTAGTTTACAAATTATTCAGGCTTACAAGAACATCAGTCTCCTCGGCTGTGAACCGCTCCTGGCGTGCGCCTGGTAAATACACCATAATAATAACAATCCATAATGGAACTTGCGCACCTGCTTTTAAAGGGAATGTTGGATGACGTCCTGATTGGTTTATTCAAGTTACGCCTAAACCACACCTATGAATAATGAAGCTACTTCAGACCAACCCATTTTAGATTTGGTCTGAAAATCTCCATTCTAGATTTTCCCCGCCGGGAAAATAGCAACAGCGCCGAGACCCGCCACAAGTTATTTGCGCCGCGCTTTGACACTTCATGCTTTCAGATCGTTAAAATAGGGCCCTTAATCTCAAAATTAACATAGAAACAACATAAAGACAGTAACCTGTATTTTAAATGCGTATTTAAATTTGTAAAAAATAAAATAAAAAATTGTTTTATGTACCCATGTTTCCTTTCAATCAGTGTTTAATTTAGAGCTCACAGATGTTATAAAAGACAGTGGAAATCTGTGCTGTGGTCAGATGAGTCCACATTTCAGCATGCTTTTTTTTTTTTTTTTTAAACAAACAGAGTGCTCAGTCCCAAAGACGAAAGACCATCCAGACTTTTATCAGTGACAAGTGCAAAAGCAAACATCTGTCATGGTATGGGGTGCATCAGTGCAAACAGCATGGTTGACATGCATGTGAAGGCAATATTGACGTCGAGGCGTACAGAGACATATTTTGCCACCAAGATGACATCTTTCCTGGGAAGCAAGACAATGCCAGGCTTAATTCAGCATGTGCTAAAACAGAGTGGTTTCTAGGCACTCTACACCATAGAGTTGATGTGCTTGTCTGCCTGCCTGCAGTCATGATCTGTCTCTTATTGAAAATGTATTGGCCATTACGAAAGGAGACTCAGACAACACTGACTATGGACTGTTGAGCAACTGTCTTGTATTAGGCGAGCTTGGGCAAAAAAATAACTTGCTAAACTGAAACAATTAGTATTGTCAATTCCTAAACCTTTATAAACAGTGTAATTAAAATGAAAGGTGATGTGATACAGTGGTAAATGTGTCCCTGTCCCAACGTTTTTTTGTAGAGTATTGCAGCCATCAGAATCTAAATTTGTTTGTATTTACAAGTTGGTCATTGAAAACTTTGAAAACCTTTTCTTGAACTGTTGTCAGTTAAATAAAGTTAAAGTTAAATTATCAAATTCACAGATTCTTGGTTTATTGCATTTTACAAAATGTCCCAACTTTTCTGGAAATGGAGTTTGTGTGTAATAACATTATGACCTAATATTCCTAATATTGTGTTGGCCTGCCTTTTGCTGCCAAAACAGCCCTGCCCCATCGAGGCATGGACTCCACTAGACCCCTGAAGGTATCTGGCAACAAGATATTAGCAGCAGATCCTTTAAGTACTGTAAATTGCGAAGTGGAGCCTCCATGGATTGGACTTGTTTGTTCAGCACATCCCACAAATGCATGATTGGATTGAGATCTGGGAATTTGGAGGCCAAGTCAACACCTCAAACCCGCTGTGCTCCTCAAACCATTCCTAAACCATTTTTGCTTTGTGGCATGGCGCATTATCCTACTGAGGCCACAGCCACTAGTGAATACTGTTTCCATGAAAGGATGTACATGGTCTGCAACAATGCTTAGGTAGGTGGTACGTGTCAAAGTAACATCCACATGGATGGCAGGACCCAAGGTTTCCCAGCAGAACATTGCCCAAAGCATCACACTGCCTCTGCTGGCTTGCCTTCTTCCCATAGTGCATCCTGGTGCCATGTGTTCCTCAGGTAAGCGACGCACATGCACCCGGCCATCCACGTGATGTAAAATAAAATGTAATTCATCAGACCAGGCAACCTTTTTCCTTTGCTCTGTGATCCAGTTCTGATACTCATGTGCACACCATTGGCGCCTTCGGTGGTGGACAGGGGTCAGCATGGCACCTTGACTGGTCTGCGGCTATGCAGCCCCATACGCAACAAACTGCATTGCACTGTCTATTCTGACACCTTCCTCGTGCATTAATGAGTCTTGGCCGCCAATGACCCTGTCGCCAGTTCACCACTGTTCCTTCCTTGGACCACTTTTGATAGATACTGACCAATGCAGACCAGGAACACCCCACAAGAGCTGCAGTCTTGGAGATGCTCTGACCCAGTTGTCTAGCCATCACAATTTGGCCCTTGTCAAACTTGAACAAATTCTTATCCTTGCCCATTTTTCCTGCTTCTGATACATCAGCTTTGATGACAAAATGTTCACTTGCTGCCTAATATATCCCACAGGGGCAGTGATGAAGAGATAATATGAATGTTATTAACCTCACCTGTCATAATTTTATGCATGATTGGTGTATATATAGGCTACCACACCAACATGGGACAAAAAATAATAGGGAAGCAATCTCAAGATCTCTCTAAAATTGTAAGTCCCTAAACACCTGTTCAAACATGTATACTTGGCAAGAAAATACGGTCTGATTTGCGATTTGTGTGTTTAGACCACTGTGTATAAAATGACAGACAGACTGAATGAAAAATGCAGATTCACTCTCTGGCAGTAAATGACGCTTTTAGAAAAGCAAAAATATACTGCTTCAAAAGTGCTACCTAATGTCACATTTCTGAACCCACTTTTCACAGAGAAGAACAGAAGTCAAACAGCCACTCAGATTATCATATTCGTTGGTGTGTTTATGACACCAAATGACACCAGATACAAGACTACAGAGACAAGAGAGTCGGTAATGAGTTATTCTGTCTTGCTTAGCAAAATAGCCTGTTTATTAGCGCCACACATAGGCAGCAGCCAAAATCGCACACTTCCTTACTATATAGCAGGGCGAAAAACAGTATGTGACAAAAGAATTATGTCCAAATTCACCATATTTATAAAAGAGTAGGCAAAAAGTACCCGGATGACCAACTAGCCTTCTTCTGGTGAGTTTCTACAGTGTGAATATGACGCATACTTTACTATACCATGGGGCCACGGAGAGGATTTGTGAATGGCATTTGAAGTGATGCAACTGACGCAACTGCTTTTATTTTGTTTATTTATTTTACTTTCCTTTTTGCCCTCATAGTTCACTGATAAGGTTTGTACTGTAAATATGCTCAACTGTTAAAAGGTGGAATATTTTTTCTAATGAAAAGCACGTTTTTGTGATTTTAAAATTCTTGAAGGAAACATCAAGTACATCAGATACAGATAAATTAGCACAGTAGGCCTACATTACATTTATTTGAATGCATTAATGAGAGAGTGATTGTGTGTGTGAATTAGTCACACTGTCTCTATTAATTATGAAGCTGTGGTTTATAGTTACTTCAAAGGTAGACAAATCTAGGCTATAAAGGTTGAGTTTCTAAGCTACTTTAGTGATAAATCCCAGGACAGCGTTGACAATTAGTTTCTGTGCTCCTCTCTATCTGTATGAGTGTTTGTGTGTCACAATGCATCAGCGCATTAGTTCAATATAATGACACACCTCCGATGGTTTAAAATCGTGGTAACGCTTTAGATTACAGCCCGGAAAGTACTGCAAATTTACAGCTTAACTTTTGGTAATTATAGTATAACTATAAAGTACATATGTGTAGGCATAAGAGAACAATATGTAATATTTGAGGAATAAAGGGGGAACTACCAGGAAAATTAACAAATTACCCACAAGAAAAAATACTATAGTATATTATTGTATATTATAGTAAAATTGCAGAAAAATTAGTCTATAAATATACTGCAGTAAATTAACAAAGTGTAGTAAATACTATAATATACTACAATTTACTGTAGTATATTTACTATATTATGGTTAATAAACACTGTAGTATTTACTAGAGTAATTTTACTATAATATTCTATAGTATTTTTTCATGTGGGTATTTATACTGTATTTATAAGTATTTTTTAATTAAGGGTAATTATCTGTGTTGTTACAGGGTAAGTGGTGCTTGTTCCCCTCTTGTTTCATGTAGTTAAAGGGTAAGTATGAATCTACGGGCTGTAAATTAAAGTGGTTCTTGTTCCCCTCTTGTTTCATGTAGTTACAGGGTAAGTATGAATCTACTGGCTGTAAATTAAAGTGGTTCTTGTTCCCCTCTTGTTTCATGTAGTTACAGGGTAAGTATGAATCTTTGGGCTGTAAATGAAAGTGGTGTTTGTTCCTCTTGTTTTATGTAGTTAAAGGGTAAGTATGAATCTACGGGCTGTAAATGAAAGTGGTGTTCCCCTCTTGTTTCATGTAGTTACAGGGTAAGTATGAATCTACGGCTATAATTTAAAGTGGTTCTTGTTCCCCTCTTGTTTCATGTAGGTACAGGGTAAGTATGAATCTTTGGGCTGTAAATGAAAGTGGTGTTTGTTCCCCTCTTGTTTCATGTAGTTACAGGGTAAGTATGAATCTTTGGGCTGTAAATGAAAGTGGTGTTTGTTCCCCTCTTGTTTCATGTAGTTACAGGGTAAGTATGAATCTACGGGCTGTAAATGAAAGTGGTGTTTGTTCCCCTCTTGTTTCATGTAGTTACAGGGTAAGTATGAATCTACGGGCTATAATTTAAAGTGGTTCTTGTTCCCCTCTTGTTTCATGTAGTTACAGGGTAAGTATGAATCTTTGGGCTGTAAATGAAAGTGGTGTTTGTTCCCCTCTTGTTTCATGTAGTTACAGGGTAAGTATGAATCTGTGGGCTGTAAATGAAAGTGGTGTTTGTTCCCCTCTTGTTTTATGTAGTTACAGGGTAAGTATGAATCTGTGGGCTGTAAATGAAAGTGGTGTTCGTTCCCCTCTTGTTTCATGTAGTTACAGGGTAAGTATGAATCTACGGGCTATAATTTAAAGTGGTTCTTGTTCCCCTCTTGTTTCATGTGGTTACAGGGTAAGTATGAATCTTTGGGCTGTAAATGAAAGTGGTGTTTGTTCCCCTCTTGTTTCATGTAGTTACAGGGTAAGTATGAATACAGGGGCTGTAAATGAAAGTGGTGTTTGTTCCCCTCTTGTTTCATGTAGTTACAGAGTAAGTATGAATCTATGGGCTGTAAATGAAAGTGGTGTTTGTTCCCCTCTTGTTTCATGTAGTTACAGGGTAAGTATGAATACAGGGCCTATAAATGAAAGTGGTGTTTGTTCCCCTCTTGTTTTATGTAGTTACAGGGTAAGTATGAATCTGCGGGCTGTAAATGAAAGTGGTGTTTGTTCCCCTCTTGTTTCTTGTAGTTACAGGGTAAGTATGAATCTACTGGCTGTAAATTAAAGTTGTTCTTGTTCCCCTCTTGTTTCTTGTAGTTACAGGGTAAGTTTGAATCTATGGGCTGTAAATTAAAGTGGTGTTTGTTCCCCTCTTGTTTCATGTAGTTACAGGGTAAGTATGAATCTGCGGGCTGTAAATGAAAGTGGTGTTTGTTCCCCTCTTGTTTCATGTAGTTACAGGGTAAGTATGAATACAGGGGCTGTAAATGAAAGTGGTGTTTTTTCCCCTCTTGTTTCATGTAGTTACAGGGTAAGTATGAATCTGCGGGCTGTTAATTAAAGTGGTGTTTGTTCCCCTCTTGTTTCATGTAGTTACAGAGTAAGTATGAATCTATGGGCTGTAAATGAAAGTGGTGTTTATTCTCCTCTTGTTTCATGTAGTTAACAGCTAAACAACAGTCTAAAGGGGACCATCAAAATAGTGTTTCCTCTGTTTGGAGTGGTTGCCAGGGCATTGCTTTGTGGCTGCAAATGTGTTCTGAGTACTTTTACCCTGGTGTGTCTGTGACAGCGTTCTGGGTAGTTGTTAGGGCATTGCTAGGCAGTTGCTTAAATGCTTGCTTACTGGCCAAAGTAAAAAAGTGTCCACCCGCAAGTCTGTACGGCCATGCGCACGCAGTGAGGTTGTGGGAATGACAACCATGTTTAAATGCACACAGATAGAGGGACTCTGACTGCAAGGCAAATCAGAAATGCTCAGCCAATTAGTTCAGATTAAAGAACATACATTTCATTGGTGGTGAATATGCAAATAATAAAAGGCACGTCTGTCCTGCAAATGTCGTTTTAGACAGTTAATTGGTTTGAGTTGCACTGGGGAGCCGTAAATTCTTTCCAGCAATGGAATTAAATTTCACTGCTTGAGTCTTTACATCCAATAAAACTTGACGGTAAAACTATTTTTATGTTATTGCTGTTCTCAGTGAATACAAATGATAAACACAGTATAGTATGTTGTGGACAGGAGATCTGATATAAAAACTAACTACTGTTCAGCTCTATTTTTAGTCATGAACTTTAGCTAAAAAAATGTACAGTAATGCACTTAAAAATGAATGGACGTCTATTGGGAAAAGCATTGCACAACTTAAACATGAGACTAGTGTGATAAAATTGCCCACTACTACCTTATCTGTTCATGGACTGTTTACATAGACAAATATCCACCTAGAGGAATAATGTTGATAACCAGAAGTTAATTTGCTTAATTGGAAGAGTCTGTCTATTTTGACAAATGATACATATTTTGTTTGTGGAAAAATGCATATGCAAATGCATAATGAAAGTGCATATTTCTCTATGGAATTACTTGTCCTATAGTCTTCACTTCAGTGTAAATGCATTTGTTAGAGCCATAACAACATTGATAATTTTGTAATATATTAATAATAATTATATACTTGAAAAAGGTGTGTTTATGTTAGTTTTATATCACGTGACTGTGACTAGTTATATACGTATTACGTATGCGCAAGAAAAATAGAGAGTAGTTGAAGTAGACGGAAACAATAAAAGCTTTGAGCTAGACAGTCTTTTGACCGTGAAATCTTCTTGTTTTGTAACTGGAATAAGTGGAAAGAATTTGTGTTTTGAGTTTCTTTTGTATTGTAACAAGATAAAGAAAAAGAAAACATTTCAATTTCAGTTTGGATTTATGCGCCGCCTTTGTTTCGAAGCTTATGGAAATGGTGAAGAACATGGCATGGATCGCCCTTACATCATAGTCAAAAGACTTCATTCAAATGAAAGAAATTGACACGTTAAAAGAAAATGTGGAAACGATAGAGCAAGAAGTTCTAACAACACTGAATTGTATCAAGAGTTCATTGAGCTTCATGAAACCATTCAAGAGCTTTTGCTGGATGAGGAAAAGGAGGATGATCATCGTATTTGGTTAGAGCCCAAATCATCAAAAATCTGGGATTTTGTTCTTGCTACTGAACAGTGGATTGAACATGTAAAAACTGCAAGTGCTGCAAAAAATGAGGACATTGAACCAGGTGACAGTATCTCTGAAGTTGCTTCAGCATAAGGAAGAAGAGTAGAGCAGGTTCGTCAGCTGGATGTAATTCTGTCGCATTATCAGCCATCAGTTCAAGTGCAAGGTTACGAATGAAAGAAGAGGCTGATAAAGCTGCTCTGTTGGCTTCTGATGCTCAGGCTGCTGTCAGAAGAAAACAAAAGCCTATTACTGACCAAACTCGACTACATAATGCCTGTCAATATTTTCCAAAATCTGAAAATTCAGAGGACAATTTATTTTAAATAATGAAAAGACAAATCACACAAATGCTGGTGAAACAACAAAATCTGTCCCAACTACCGCAAAGAGATGTCCCAATCTTTCTTGGTGATCCACTTAACTTCAGAGCGTTTATGTGAGCATTTGATAATAGCATAGAGAGTAAAACAGAGATTGCTAAGGACAAGCTGTTCTATTTGGAGCAATATGCCTGTGGTGAACCCCAAGATCTAGTAAGGAGTTGTGGACATATGAGTGCAGAAAATGGATACAAAGCCAACAAACTAACACGAGGGCTCTCATCTCCAAACTTCCCTACAAAATAAGAGAGAACTGGAGAAATGTGGCATATGATATTCATGAACGGACAAGCAGTTTTCGGACTTAGTGGATTATATCAAATGTCAAGCCAAAGTAAAAAAAGGATAATTTGTTTGGAGACATTCAGGAGCTATTCAGTGCTGAAGTTGAGAAGAAAAGTAAAGCTTTTGACTTTAAACACAAAAAGGTTACTACCAAGGGTAGTAGTTTTGTTACAAGTGTCTGTACTGAACAGAAAAATTAAAGTGAGACAAGCAAGAAAGAAACAAAAGCTCAACTTGACAAAAGAGTTGGTGTCGCGTGCACATTCTGTCAAAAGAACCATGCCTTGATTTCATGTTTCAAGTTTAAGGAGCAGGCATACTTAGATAAAATTTAGTTTTTGAAAACAAAAGGACTGTGCTTTGGATGTCTCATGCAAGGACATTTAAGCAAAGATTGCAAGAAAAGACTTGTCAAGAATGTTCCAAGATGCACCCAAGCATCCTGCACTTTGCGAAGGAGAACAGTCCCACATTTAGCAGTTGTGATGCAAACAAACCTATCAGGAGAACAACTTCCATAGACCATGAAACTTGTGGATACACTGGGGCCGGAAACAGTGAATGCATTCTTGCTATAGTTCCAGTGAATATCAAGTCAAAGAAAAGCGACAAGATAGAAAAGACATTTGCTTTTATTGCTCAAGGAAGTTCGGCAACTTTGATGAGAGATTTGAACTTGAGAGGTAGAAAGATGGAGATTCTTCTTCATACTATGGGACAAGAAAAACCTGTACATAGTTATATTTTGTCAGACCTGGAAATAAGTGGTTTGGAAAGCAAAGACTACATAGAACATCCTAAGGTTTTCACTCATAAAGAGATTCCTGTGAACCAAGAAAATATCCATCATCAACAGGACCTGGAAAAATGGCCGTAACTGAGACAGGTTAATCTCCCTCATCTGAATTCAGAGGTAGGCTTGCTGATTGGTGCTAATGTGATTGTGATGTGAGTACAGAATCAGACCATGACAGAATTCCAAGTTTCACAGTGAACAGGATTGCAGTAACAGACATTGAAACACTGTTGGTAGAGCAATTCAATGCAGACTTTCCTGAACGCAATTACTGTGACGAAAACGAGGTGTCACAGGAAGATCTGAAATTCATGCAGTCCATGGAACAGTCAGTACAGTATAAAGATTAACATTATTGTATTGGACTGCCTTTTAAGAAAGATCCTGACATGATGCCAAACAACAGATGCATAGCAGAGCAGAGAGCCATCAGTCTTAAAAGAAAGCTCAGCAAGAACCAAGAGTTCCACAGAGACTATAAAGCTTTCATGGCGGACATAATTGAGAAAGGCTATGCTAAGAAAGTCCCTTCAGAACAACTAGAACTCACAGACAGAGTGTGGTATATTCCACATCATGGGATATATCACCCAAAAAAGAACAAGATTAGAGTTGTTTTTGATTATGCTGCAACCTACCAGGACTTCTCACTGAACAATAAATTGTTGTAGGGACCTGACCTAACCAACTATCTCATAGGTGTATTGAACCATTTCAGGCGAGAACCAATTGCTATCATGGCAGACATCGAATGAATGTTCTACCAAGTGAAAGTCCTAGATCATGACTCAGATCTTTTGCGATTTGTGTGGTGGCCTGAAGGAGATCTAAGTAAACCTACAGAGGAATACAGGATGACGATGCACCTGTTTGGGGCAACCTATTGCACATGTTTCGATTTGCGAAAGGCTGCAATAGATGGAAAAGTTGAGGAAACGATTGAAGCCGCCGATACCATTCTCCAAAACTTCTACATGGACAATTGCTTAAAATCTATTGGCTCTGAGGATGCAGCAATCAAACTTTCACAAAGTCTGATATCCATGTGCGCCAAAGGGGGATTCCACTTAACAAAGTAATATTACTAATGGGTGAGTAATAGCAGGTCAGTCCTTTTATCACTTCCAGAAACAGAAAGATCTAAAGAAGTCAGAGACTTAGATTTCAACAAAAACAATCTGCCAGTTGAAAGAGCTCTTGGAGTACAGTGGTGTACAGAATCAGATACTTTCCGATTCTCCATAAATGTACAAGAAAGACCTTCGATCGTGATAAGGAAGGAAGAAGGCAGGGTCGGCTTGCTGGAGACTCGGGTCACTTTTATTATACTCTTTTTGTCACAAAACTTAAGTCCCGCCCACTGGCGTTTACAATAAACTTAAACGTTTCATAAGCCCCAGTCCAACAGCTCTCCAGAGCTTGCATTCACACTCCCGTATGGTTCCCGAGCCTCCAGACAGTCTCTTCCCCAGAACACCTCTTCCTGGTGGTTTATTTGGTCTCTCCACACCCATTACTGGAAAAAGTGTTTATTATTTGCACTTGACCCACTTACTGCACACCTGTCTCCTGACTCTCTCTCCTGTCACAGAACTTGTTAAACCACCCTGCTTCAGGCCAAACGACTCTGGAACCACAGGGTCTGCCCAATTACACCATTTTGTGGACGCAAGAGAAAATGGGTATGGAACTGTTTCCTATCTATTACTCACAAATGAGCATGGAGAAAAACATTGTTCATTCGTAATAGGTAGAAGCAGAGTGGTGCCGAGGTAACAATCCCTAGAATAGAGCTGATGCCGCAATCCTAATAATCTGCTTATGGTACCGATTTCCTCTACCACATTACTGTCCATTCCAATTGGTCTCTGGAATTGCCAGTCTGCTGTAAACAAAGCAGACTTTATTTCAGCTATCTCCACTCATTCAAATCTCAGTCTCATGGCCCTTACTGAGACCTGGATCAAACCAGAAGACATGCCCACTCCTGCGGCCCTCTCAACTAATTTCTCCTTTTCGCACTCACCTCGTCCAATTGGGAGAGGTGGAGGTACTGGTTTGCTCATCACAAAGGATTGGAAATTTGAGCCCATACCATCTCTCTCTGGCAACAGCTCATTTGAATCACACTGAATCACTATCACTCACCCTGCTAAAATCCATGTTGTAGTTGTTTATCGCCCCCCAGGTCAACTGGGTAACTTCTTGGAGGAGTTGGATATGTTACTCTACAACTTTCCTGAAGATGGCACTCCTCTGGTGCTGATCGGTGACTTCAACATCCACCTTGATAAACCCCAGGCTGCAGACTTCACCTCTCTACTGACCTCCTTTAACCTTAAGCGAGTATCTACCACGGCTACTCACAAATCAGGTAATCATTTGGACCTTATCTACACACGCTACTGCTCTACAGACAACAACACTTTAGTGACTCCATTGCACACCTCCGACCACTTCCTCGTCACTCTTAACCTCATACTCACTCCTGATACAACTCATACTAATCCACAGATCACTTTTCGGCGTAATCTACGTTCTCTCTCTCCCTCTCGTCTATCCACTATGGTTTCATCCTCACTTCCTCCACCTGCTCAGTTCTCAGCTCTGGACACTAACAGTGCTACTGACACTCTCTCCACTCTAACATCTTGTTTAGACAGCTTTTGCCCCCTTTCATCCAGAACAGCCCGCACCACACCCTCTGCCCCTTGGCTGTCTGATGTTCTCTGCGAACATCGCTCTGGACTCAGGGTGGCAGAGAGGAAGTGGCGCAAATCTAAGAACTCTACCTCTCTTCTAGCGGGCCTTCCAGCATCCACTGTTAAACCCTTGCAGCTTATCCAGAATGCAGCGGCGAGAGTGGTCTTCAACGAGCCGAAGAGAGCACACGTCACGCCTCTCTTCATCAGTCTTCACTGGCTGCCGATAGCCGCGCGAATCAAATTCAAGGCTCTGGTGCTTGCCTACAAAGCAACCGCAGGCTCTGCACCAGTATACCTAAACTTGCTTGCTCAGACTTACACACCCTCCAGAAGCTTGCGTTCTGCAAGTGAACGACGCCTAGTGGTGCCATCTCAAAGAGGCATGTTATCCCTCACTAGGACCTTTTCTTGGACCGTTCCCACCTGGTGGAATGACCTGCCTGTCTCAGTTCGAGCAGCCGAGTCTGTAGCCATTTTCAAAAAACATCTCAAGACACTTATTTTCCAGCAGCACTTGACCAATAAAGAATAGCACTTATCACTCTATTCACTCTATTAATTTATGTTTGTTATTTAAAAAAAAAAAACTGTCCTATGTGTTGTGTGTTCGATTCCGTGAGACTTGTTACAGCGCTTGCATATTGTTGCCCTTGACTGGTCTTGGTTGCTTCTATTACTCTCATTTGTAAGTCGCTTTGGATAAAAGCGTCTGCTAAATGACTAAATGTAAATGTAATGTAAATGACTGCAGCAGTGGTTGCAGTGAAAATGGACAGAATGTTAAAGCAAAAGCTTCAGTTACAACTTGAGGAGTCTGCATTTTGGACTGACAGCCAGTATTGCAGTGCATTGAGAATGAAGCCTCACGGTTTAAAACATTTGTTGCCAATAGAGTTTCCTTCATCAGAGAAGCTTCGGAGCCTTCACAGTGGAGATACGTCAACACTTCACTAAACCCAGCCAAGTGGAAAACTTCTTCAAAAAGGAAAAGTTGATCAAAGGACCAGAATTCCTTCACAAACATGAAAAGTAATGGCCTTTGTGACCAGAGCAGGCAAGTGCTATGGAAATAGAATTTAAAAAATCAGCTGCAGTAAATTGTGCCAGTGCTACAGAAAAAGGGAAACTTATGGATAAACTGACTGAGTATTATTCAGAGTGGTACAGGTTGAAGAGAGCTGTTGCCTGGATGTTACGTCTAAAGGAAATCCTGCAGTATCTTGCAATCAAGAGATGCGAAATTCAAGCTACCATAAATCAGACAGAAGATAATCCAAACAAACAACAAGCTCATTTGCAAACTCAAATGCTCAAGCTGAAACAGACACTGACTAAAAAACCTCTTTCAGTTGAAGATGTAGAAGATGCAGAACTGAGTCTGATTCACTACAGTCAAATACAGACATTCCCTGACGAATTCAAGTCTTTGCAAAGAGGTAATCCTGTCAAAAGAAGTAGTTCTCTGTCCAAACTGGATCCGGTGTTGCAAGATGGCATACTCAGAGTAGGTGGTCATTTAAATAAGTCTTCAATGCTAGCATTTGCCAAGCATCCAGCAATTCTTGACAAAAGGCAGCACATAACTTCTTTGCTTCTGAAAGACATACATGCGAACACAGGCCATAGTGGTAGAAATCAGATCCTTGCTAAACTACAAAGCAAGTTGTGGGTTGTCGCTGCCAATACAGCCATACGAAAGCTGATTTCTAAATGGACGGTGTGCAGAAGAGTAAATGACAAAGTCAGTGAACAGAAAATGGCAGAACTGCTAAGAGATCGGCTGTTGCCAGACGATCCGCCCTTTACACACGTGGGTGTGAATTATTTTGGACCCTTCTTAACAAAGCGTGCACAGAGTGCTGTGAAGAGATATGGAGTGCTATTTACTTGTATAACTATAAGAGCAGTTCATATTGAGGTGGCCAACAGTCTTGATACCTCATCATGCATCAATGCCATACAACGTTTCATCTGCAGGAGGGAGAAGGTGTCTACAATTCGACAGGACAATGGTACGAACTTCATTGGTGCTGAAAGAGATCTTAAAGAAGCCATCCAATAATTGGATAATTCCAAAATAGCAGAAGAGGTTTAAAAAAGAATCAAATGGATCTTCAATACCCCGGCCGCATCGCATCAAGTGCGCGTGTGGGAGAGACAAATCTGCACAGTTCGAAAGATTTTAAATTCTGTACCAAATCAACAGACATTAGACGAGGAGGGACTACACACAGTTTTGTGTGAGGTAGAAGCTATTATAAATGACCGACCAATTACGAAAGCGTCTGATAATCCAAACGACTTGGAGCCTCTGACTCCGAATCATCTTTTGGTTATGAAAAAACAACCAGTCATTCTGCCAGGAGTTTCTGTAAAAGAGAACTGTTATTCTCACAGAAGGTGGAGACAAATTTAGTACATGGCAAACCTTTTTTGGTCAAGATGGACTAAGGAATATTTGCCTCTATTGCAGAAACGACAGAAGTGGCAGAAACTGAAAAGAAACTTGGTACCAGGAGAGATTGATCTCATTGTGGATAATTCAGCCCCAATAAATTCTTGGATTATGGGAAGAATACTCAGGACCATACCAGATGCTTCTGGAACAGTTCGACAAGCTTGTGTTTAGACAAAGACATGTCAGTTGGACAGGCCGATAACAAAGCTATGCTTGTTGCAAGAAGCTGAAGAAGAATACGAGATTTGCATAAAGACAGTGAATATAAATTTCATAGACATTTTAAGTCTCTAGAATAACTGATCAAAGGAGCAGAAATTATTGTCATGACTCTATTCTAGTATAGGATAAGATCATTGTTAGGCTTTCGGCATAAACAATTAGGGGTCAGAGTGTTAGAGCCATAACAACATTGATAATTTTGTAATATTTTTCCATATATTAAGAATAATTATGTTCTTGAAAATGGTGTGTTTATGTTAGTTTTGTATCACGTGACTGTTACTAGTTATATACGTATTACGTATGCGCAAGAAAAAAAGAGAGTAGTTGAAGTTGACGGAAACAATAAAAGCTTTGAGCTAGACAGTCTTTTGACCATGAAATTTTCTTGTTTTGTAACTGGAATAAGTGGAAAGAATTTGTGTTTTGAGTTTCTTTTGTATTGTAACAAGACAAAGAAAAAGAAAACATTTCAAGAAAAGTTTGGATTCGTGCGTCAAGTCCTTTGTGTTGAAGCTTATGGAAATGGTGAAGAACATGGCATGGATTGCCATTACAGCATTTTGTTGAAATTAAGTTATTAAGTTATTTCATGTGGTTATGTCACAAAATACTTTTGATAGAGCTTAACTTGAATTGAACACAGAGCACTCTTTTAGGAAAATGTTTAATCTATATCTAAAGTTTTCTTTATACGTCACTATAAACCTAAACACTGGCAAATCAGAATGTGAGTCTGGGGAGCTGTGCTTTAGGTTTTGTAGGCGGATTTATTTAACATCTGGCAGAGCTCCCTGACCCTGTAAAGCTGTGCCCCACGTCTATCTGTAATCCCTCACTACATCTAACATGGCTTAATCCACACTGCACTGGAGAATACATGCTGCATTACAGGAGATGCTCATATGACTGATTGAAACTGACTGGATAGAGCTGCTGGTCACAAAAGACAGCTCAAGATAACCTCAGTACAAGATTATTCATGTAATGAAGAATTCACACATCAGTCATAGTCTCTATTTATAACCGAACAAATTGTTATGTCAAAATAATTTTTCCCATGCAATACAGCTTCTTGTTTTCTATTGCCACTTCAATTAAAAAAAAAGATAATTCACTTGATCATTCTGAAGCTACGACCCCAAATCTCTGTTCGTCACACAAACTTGTTCTCTCAGATGTATGTCATTGCTAATGTCTCACTACTGGCCGAATCATTGCAATGTGTTTACATCAGTGGATCTCACCAGAAAATGACTTTGGTAGAAGATAAAGTCACTGTTTAGAATATAACTTGAGTAAAAGTTTTAAAGTATGTAATATTTATTGTACTTTATTTCTTCCATTTTGTTTTCTTTTAATTAAAAAATGGCAAAATGTTTATTGTAATTTAAGTAAAAACTGCCAATATTTCTGTATCTTTGGGTAGGCGTAAGAGGCAAGACTCTGCCCTTCCAACATAATCAAATGTTTCTCGC
This sequence comes from Gobiocypris rarus, assembly GCA_023029165.1. NCBI lineage: Eukaryota > Metazoa > Chordata > Actinopteri > Cypriniformes > Gobionidae > Gobiocypris > Gobiocypris rarus. The sequence continues at coordinate 8,453,270 of CM040934.1, read as the reverse complement.
AAACATGGCCACACGTTCATCTTCATCACAACCATCGTTTGTCATCTGAGTAGAAGGTGTTGCCGCTAGAGGTCAACCGATAATTTTATAGATAGCGATTACTAGGTTGGACCACGCTGGATGATAAGCACGATCTTGATGTCACAATCATGTTGCATTGTGGTCTATGTGTAACCCCTCTAGACCTACTCGACCCACTCCAAGTGGGATTCGAACCGTCATCTCGGCATGGGAGGTGGCTGTGCTAAAAAAGGATGCTAAAGACCTTAGCCTCTAGTGTTAGTCACTAGTGTGCCTCTTGATATCAGGGGACTGAGGTTTACTCGCACAGCTCTTACTAGCAGGCCTCCACTTACCCCCATAAACCTCACTTCCATCCGGGTCACAGCACCATATGTAACCCCTCCAGTCCTATTTGACCCAGTCCCAACGGGATTCAAACCAGCATCTCCGAGATGGGAGGTGGGCACGCTAACAGGGGAGTGAGGTTTACCTGCACAGCTCTTACCAGCTGGCTTCTGTTACACTCACCCCCTAAACCTCCCTCCCAGCCAGGTCACGGCACCAATGGAATCCCTCCGGTCCTACTTGACTCGGTCCGAACGGGATTCTAACCAGCATCTGCAAGATCGTAGGTGGGCACACTAAGAGGGGAGTGAGGCTTACCTGCACAGCTCTTAGTAGCTGGCCTCTGTTACACTCACCCCCCTAAACCTTACTCCCTTCTGGGTCAAGGTACCAGTGTAACCCCTCCAGTCCTACTTCACCTGGTCTTTCAAACCGGCATCTCCGACATGGGAGGCAGGTGCGCTAACATGGAAGTAAGGTTTATCTGCACAGCTCTTACTATCTCACCTCCGTTACTTATGGATCCGCCTGAAGTGTATTTATGAGTAGACTTACTCCCTTGGTCAAAATCAAAGTGTCAAAGGTCTGACTAAATAAACTTCCCTCATCCACTTGATGAAGCTGAACGATACTGGCACCCAAAAGACAACATATGATGGTGCTCCAGCACACCCTCATCCCAAGCTGTTCTCATCATGCTAAACATACCTTATACTGGTCCACCAGCACACCAGCATCCCATGCTGGCATCCAGGAAACAAACATTTTATGCTGGTCCCAGCATGCTAAACATACCTTATACTGGTCCACCAGCACACCAGCATCCCATGCTGGGATCCAGGAAACAAGCATTCTATGCTGGTTCCAGCATGCTAAACATACTTTATACTGGTCCACCAGCACACCAACATCCCATGCTGGGATCCAGGAAACAAGCATTCTATGCTGGTCCCAGCATGCTAAACATACCTTCTACTGGTCCACCAGCACACCAGCATACCATGCTGGGATCCAGGAAACAAGCATTCTATGCTGGTTCCAGCATGCTAAACATACTTTATACTGGTCCACCAGCACACCAACATCCCATGCTGGGATCCAGAAAACAAGCATTCTATGCTGGTCCCAGCATGCTAAACATACCTTCTACTGGTCCACCAGCACACCAGCATACCATGCTGGGATCCAGGAAACAAGCATTCTATGCTGGTTCCAGCATGCTAAACATACTTTATACTGGTCCACCAGCACACCAACATCCCATGCTGGGATCCAGAAAACAAGCATTCTATGCTGGTCCCAGCATGCTAAACATACCTTCTACTGGTCCACCAGCACACCAGCATACCATGCTGGGATCCAGGAAACAAACATTCTATGCTGGTTCCAGCATGCTAAACATACTTTATACTGGTCCACCAGCACACCAACATCCCATGCTGGGATCCAGAAAAACAAGCATTCTATGCTGGTCCCAGCATGCTAAACATACCTTATACTGGTCCACCAGCACACCAGCATCCCATGCTGGGATCCAGGAAACAAGCATTCTATGCTGGTTCCAGCATGCTAAACATACTTTATACTGGTCCACCAGCACACCAACATCCCATGCTGGGATCCAGGAAACAAGCATTCTATGCTGGTCCCAGCATGCTAAACATACTTTATACTGGTCCACCAGCACACCAGCATCCCATGCTGGGATCCGTTAAACCAGAAACAAGCATCCTATGCTGGTCCCAGCATGCTAAATAAACCTTATGCTGGATTTTTCAGCTGGGACGTTTGCGAATATACAGGTCCTTCTAAAAAAAATAGCATATTGTGATAAAAGTTCATTATTTTCCATAATGTAATGATAAAATTAAAATTTCATATATTTTAGATTCATTGCACACCAACTGAAATATTTCAGGTCTTTTATTGTTTTAATACTGTTGATTTTGGCATGCAGCTCATGAAAACCCAAAATCTAAAAAGATTTGCATATTTCATCCGACCAATAAAAGAAAAGTGTTTTTAATACAAAAAAAGTCAACCTTCAAATAATTATGTTCAGTTATGCACTCAATACTTGGTCAGAAATCCTTTTGCAGAAATGACTGCTTCAATGCGGCGTGCCATGGAGGCAATCAGCCTGTGGCACTGCTGAGGTGTTATGGAGGCCCAGGATGCTTCGATAGCGGCCTTAAGCTCATCCAGAGTGTTAGGTCTTGCGTCTCTCAACTTTCTCTTCACAAAATCCCACAGATTCTCTATGGGGTTCAGGTCAGGAGAGTTGGCAGGCCAATTGAGCACAGTAATACCATGGTCAGTAAACCATTTACCAGTGGTTTTGGCACTGTGAGCAGGTGCCAGGTTGTGCTGAAAACGAAATCTTCATCTCCATAAAGCTTTTCAGCAGATAGAAGCATGAAGTACTCCAAAATCTCCTGATAGCTAGCTGCATTGACCCTGCCCTTGATAAAACACAGTGGACCAACAGCAGCAGCTGACATGGCACCCCACACCATCACTGACTGTGGGTACTTGACACTGGACTTCAGGCATTTTGGCATTTCCTTCTCCCCAGTCTTCCTCCAGACTCTGGCACCTTGATTTCGAATGACATGCAAAATTTGAGCGACAGTCCAGTGCTTCTTCTCTGTAGCCCAGGTCAGGCGCTTCTGCCGCTGTTTCTGGTTCAAAAGTGGCTTGACCTGGGGAATGCAGCACCTGTAGCCCATTTCTGGACACGCCTGTGCACGGTGGCTCTGGATGTTTCTACTCCAGACTCAGTCCACTGCTTCTGCAGGTCCCCCAAGGTCTGGAACCACAATCTTCCTCAGGGTCCGGTCACCTCTTCTCATTGTGCAGCGTTTTTGCCACACTTTTTCCTTCCCACAGACTTCCCACTGAGGTTCTTGATACAGCACTCTGGGAACAGCCTATTCGTTCAGAAATGTCTTTCTGTGTCTTACCCTCTCGCTTGAGGGTGTCAATGATGGCCTTCTGGACAGCAGTCAGGTCGGCAGTCTTACCCATGATTGCGGTTTTGAGTAATGAACCAGGCTGGGAGTTTTTAAAAGCCTCAGGAATCTTTTGCAGGTGTTTAGAGCTAATTAGTTGATTCAGATGATTAGGTCAATAGCTCGTTTAGAGAACCTTTTCATGATATGCTATTTTTTTCAGATAGGAATTTTCATGAGGTGTATGCCAAAATCATCAGTATTAAAACAATAAAAGGCCATGAAATATTTCAGTTGGTGTGCAATGAATCTAAAATATATGCAATTTTATTTTTATCATTACATTATGGAAATTAATGAACTTTTATCACAATATGCTAATTTTTTGAGAAGGACCTGTATGTTTAAAAGTGGAGTTAAACACAGCCATGATCATAGGATTTGAACGTGTCTTGTTGCCTTCCTACCTCTGTATGTTGCCATATGTTGCCATTTTCCAGGAATCAGATTAAGCCAGTGACTCTCCTGAACTGTTATGTCAAAGCCACTGGTAAAACATGTAATAAACTATAATGCAATATTAGAAATATATTAGCAAGAAATAACTAACCAATCCTTGCTTCCCACTCCCTCAACCTTCTCTTCCTCTTGCTTCCTCTTCAACTTCATTGGCTGCTGCTCATTACTTCCGTCTTGCTTGTTGGAGACACACACACATGCGCGCACACACACACACACACACACACACACACACACACACACACACACACACACACACACACACACACACACACACACACACACACACACACACACACACACACACACACACACACACACACACACACACACACACACACACAAACAGTGTGCACATTATAACAGTGTCATGATGCTACAAGTTGCAGTGTCATGATGCACAAGCTACAAGTTAGTAGACTTAAAACATTTAAAGCATGAACGTTTCTCTCTAGTATTATGTGTTAGTTTAATGCAGAATTATATGCAGACAATGTGACATGATCCAATTACTAATGCAATTCATATATCTCAGCCTTTGAATAAATGGTGTGTTCTAGACTCTTTCCATTCTCCCTTCATGACCATGAGTGACAGAAACATGCAGGACCCTTACAGACAATGACACATATCCTTCAGGCAGTGGGGATGTCACAGTCACTCCAGCTTGTCTCGTTACATCTGGGGCTCTGAAATGACGAGCCACATTTTTAGAGAGGCTGTAGGGAAGGGCGAAGCACCTTTAACCTGTTCCCCTCACGGTCCCTTGGAGCCTGCAGCTACGATCTGTATCTACAAAACACACAGCTTAACTAGTCCACAGATAACTGCTAGATAACAGCTCTCTCAGATTATTCTCATATTAATTTCATTAATATTCTCTAGCATGAATAATGCATCGGTGGATTAGATAGTGTAATGTCAGCAAGATAACATTACACGTCCAGATGTTTGCGTGATAAGCATGCGTAAGACGATGCTCACTTTGACAGCTGCATTTTTGAATATCATGCCTCACTGGATGTTCTACAAACATTATTAAGAAAAAATAATAATATATGTATAAAATGATATAATGGAGATATACAGATATACTGTAATAGAGATAACAGCAATCTGACATTCTGCAATCTGAAAAGCAGATATCTGTGCATTGTATTTAAATAGAGCAAACGATGTGCACAACAGTGTAATTAAGGGCCCTATTTTATCATTCTGAACTTATGGTCTGCGCGCTGTGCACCTGCCTATAGGCGCATATTACTAATGTGCCTTTTAAATAACACGAAAAATACTGTGCTATTGACTTTAGACCAGGTCAATGGCACAGTTGTTTTCAGTTGCCTCAAAATAGCCACCAATGTGCCTGAACACACCACGTTTTCAGAGCAGCACCATGCCAACAGATGTGGCACTGGACGTGAAAATTATAACTGTGTGGGGCTGAAACTAGCAAAAAACACTTGCGTTGCGCCTGGTGTCACATTGTGCCATGTGTATGATAGGGCCCTATATCTGGCCTTTCTTTTCTTTTCTTTTTTTGATGATAGTTGTCCTGAGTTAAAGGGTGTGTTCACACTTGTAGTTTGGTTCTTGTTTGTGTATTTTCTGATGGAGCATCCAAAACAATGCTTTGTGCTGGGCTAAATGTGCTTGTTGTATGTGTGTAGCATAAATAAGATTTTTGACCCACTGAGATCTTGAGAAGAGCTTATAAAATGTGTAAAGGATTCAAAACAGCAAAAGAAGTTCCTCCATCACGCATACAAATGAAGACCTGCTCCAAGGAGAGGGCGTTTCTGATGCCTTTATTGAACTGTAATAAACAACGTAGCTTCTATGATAAGAAAAAAACAGATATGCTTGAGCATTCTGCCCATTTTAGGGTCGCGTCTTGTGACTTCGTCACGTCCTGAATTTAGTTGTTTAGATGTCTTTGGTTCATGTTCTTAGTTCAGTCTAACCGCACCAGTGTTCCTCTGGTGCGCTCCAAGGTTTGGATGGCAGTGTTCACATATATTCAAATGAACCGCACAAAATTTGTTTTAATGGAATTCAATCGGACAAATGTGAACACACCCAAAGTCAGTAAGTGGCACAGCGAGAAACAGCTAGCAGAATGATTAACACATGTCATTAGACCTCAAGCATTTGTACATATAACAGAAACATGACAATGATAGATTTGTGTGGCATGTAGGAAGGGTTGACTCAAATTCTAGGGCACAAATATGGGGGTGAGACAGAACAGTGCTAAAAGTGTGTTCAGTTTATCTAAAACAGCTGGACATGAATTTGATGACGTGTCCAATGAGTAGCGCTGAATGAGTAATGCTTTAACATGTGTGAAAATATCATACCTAAACGTAACCGGTAATGTTAACAAAAGAATACGTGAGATTAAAATGCATTTGCAAATTTAGCTTGCTTCTACAAGACTTTGAGCCATTTAATTGTGACTTGGTTTCAGAGGACTCATACCCGAGTACATCATAAGTGCAGTGCTGTACCAAATGAGCTACTGAGCAAGTTTAATACATTATGCGCTGTGGTATAAGTGTTTTGAGTTTATTGTGCAAGGAACTGCTTAAGAGTAAGTATTTATTACTATATATTCTGCACCTGTAATCATAATTTGTGTGAAAATGAATAATAGTGTAGTAGGGGAGAGCGGGGCACAACCTAACGCTTTTTGACTTTCTCAGTTTGTGTAAATCCACTTGGGGTTCAGAGTATTTATTTTTTCCCACATTCATTTTTTTCTTGATTTACCCCGGAAGAATGGAAGTGAAATGTGACAGCATGCCCCATAGGTGGGGTACATTGTAACGTGTGAGGGGGCACATTGCAACATGACCATATGACAGCCTAAAATGTTACCTGATATAATCCAAAAAAAAATATCCAAGACAAACTAGAATATTTTGTCAATAAAAAAAACAATTATTAATTTTTTTAAATAAAAGAATGTAATTATTAAATATACACAAATGTTTGGGTTTGACAACAAACACATCACTAAACGCAGCTATACAGCATAGTTCAAAACATAATAATAATAAATAATTTCTGAACATTGACTCTCAGTCATTATTCCCCCTTTTCTCATGGTTTCTTAAAATAATTCATAAAAGTATAGAATAAAATAGCGTATTTAGGGGCTCATTGTATCGCAGTGTTACAACACAGCGCAACTGTGATTGAAACCACGGCTCGTGTCTTCTGCTGTTAGATCAGCGTTAAAGAACAATCTCAACTGTTAAATAACAGATATTAGATTCAAATAATATCAGATTTGTCCACTTTTAAATTAACAAACAAACAAAAAATAATAATAAATTCGCTATGGTTAAATAATTGTTCAGTGATATCTTCCAAAACATTTTTTCTCTAAATAATGTTGATATGGCAACTAGTAAATACACAAAGTTTCGTCATCCTGGCATTTGTGCAAAGTTTTAAACCATAGGCTATGCGTTACAACTAACCCGGTAAGCAGGCTACCCCCTAACCAGCACAAACACAAAACAGCACAAAAAAAAGACTTAAAACAGAGCACTGTGACATTAGTGTCTGATTTATTAAACTTTGGAACAGATAAACACATACAAAATTCAAACATTTGGAAAAAAAAATCACTACATTCGAACATTTTAAATGATAATAATCCATGACTAAATTTATTGAAAATATTTCTCATCACTCAAATGTAGTGATTCAAACTAATGAAAACAGTGACCATATTTCTGAAATGGAACCCAGGGACATTTCCTATTTGAGTGGTCAAAATATCAATAAAATCTAATTTTAAAATCCAATAATTTGTTATTATATTTTAATTAAAAAACGGACAATACATGTTTCAATGTTTTTGTTGTTGTTGTGGAGTCCATATATTATTATTAACATTAATAATTATTATGATTCAGTTTGATTATTAGAATTTTTGGTCTGGATTTAATAACAACAACAACAACAACAACAACAACAACAACAACAACAACAACAACAATAATCACTGTGTGTTGACTGCAGAACTTTTGGTGACAAAACAATCCTGAGCCTTTTTGAGGCTCTGTTATAAAGCACATACAAACAATATTACTTTAAATTAAAAATTAAAAGTTAGTATGTTACTACCTTGAAAGCAATAACAGGGTTTATTTTGATATTTGACAATAATGGTGCTCTGTCTGCTCTCGACTATAGACAGTAAAAGAAATGGACACAGCGACCCATAGACTTCAACGGAGATTAGTAAAGTCAATCAGAAGCACTCACTTCCTGATTGCTGAGCGTACTGCACAGCCTAAGACTGAGCTTGATGACGTAGAGCAACCTGTCTGACAGCTGTAAGTCTTCTAGTAGTAGTGGAAAGAGAAATCTGAATCACGTTGTTTAAATGCTGTGTCCGGTTGCTTTTGGCTCTCTATGGGCTTCTCCCCATGCTTCTCCCTTGACTTTATCGGACTTGATGCCTCCATGTCCCCCCGATTGCCTCATAGACAGTAAAAGATTGCCTGCGAGTGTCTCCTGGTATTTTTGGTATTTTTTTTACTCCGCGACAGAGAGTCGCGTGGTTATGACGCAATCGTTAGCCTATTTTTACAAAAACGGCTTCTACGGGGTGATAGTGTAAGATACAAGGTAATGGATCCTTTTACTCATTGTCGTGTTTCTTTATAAATAAACAATGGACAGATGGAGTCTTTAAATGCCTCAGATGTTCAGTTATTTCCTGTCAAAGTGACGCCAAAATGAATGGGAGTCAATGGGATGCTAACAGCAGGTGATGGCTTGGTTAGCAATGGCTGCCCCTATGGAAGGTACGCTTTCCGGGTGCTGGATTACCCCCTTGCTCTCGACTCGGTACGTTCTTCATGAAGTAGAGTCAGTGTAGCTCACAGCACCATCTGCTGGTGAAAATAATCACTACACAATTGCTCCTAAAACCAGCACCTGCGCTTTTTTTCCCAATATATCTGCGGGTTGTTTCGAACGAGCTGTAAAACGGGGACATTTCCAGGGACAGCTCCAGTCAGGGACAGAACATTAAAAACCGGGAATGCCTCCGGGAAACAGGGACGTCTGGTCACCCTCTCGTTGATCCAAGTGATTGACAGGTGATGCCAGGCGGCATATGACAGGTTGGGTCAAACTATCCTAGTATGGGGGAGATTCTGGGTTTTTAGGATAATTAAATTGAATAGCCTACTGAATATAAATTTCATTTTATGAACTTATACTTATATTTTCCTGAAATATTTATTAAATAATAATGTTTAAAGGATTTTTGCATGGATGCTACTTTTTAAATATATGTAGGCTATATTTTTAAATCTCACGTATCCCCTGGAGCGCCTTCACGTACCCCCAGGGGTACCCGTACCACCATTTGAGAACCACTGCAATACAACACCAAGATTAAAGGCCTGTATCATTCAATCCAAGTATATCCAGCTACTGCAGTTCGATAGCGTCAGAGAGCTGAAAGCCTGTTGGGTGAAAAGAATCCACAACACTGGGTTACAGCCTCAAGAACCATGCATACACACATGACCTTGTTAGTGGACTGCTCTCCTCTAATCAAGGTCATATTTGGCAGCAGGGATTGTCAGCCCAATTCAGAGCTTATAAATTCATAGGAATGCATAACTCATGCAATATCTTTATAGGGATACGGAGATACTATAGTGCATTATTAATATATTTTGGGGTGGATGTGCTCCTAAGGCACACGCTTGTTAAACATACAGTAGTAAGATCTGGATTATAACCATACCTAGTGATTAATGTCACATGTTCCTGGTGTTGCCTTATGTTTGGAATTTTATGTTGTAGTTCCTGTCTCTGAGTTCCTGCGCTGACGTGTAGTTCTTTGTATTTTGTTTGATTATTTGGTTGCCCTTGATTGTGTCCTCGGTTTTTCCTCGTTTCCTTTTTAGCCTTTGTGTATTTATGCCCTAGGCTGTCTGAAATCACCCCTATGCCCATAAATAGGGCACTAGCTATTTTTTATGGTTTTCGAAACCATAGTGGACATTATCGAGTGCACACATTCAAGCCCACAATGCATTGCAAAAAAGAGTGTACAACTCAGAGGCTAGAGAATACCCATAATGCACTTGTGTGCCGAATTAATTCCCACGTCTAACCAGAAGATACATCCATTTCCCCAAACCACTGGTCCAATGTTGGTACAGTCTTATATCATACATGTACAAATTCCTTTTTAATTGGTTATTAAATTTCGGGACACTCAGTGTCCGAATTCACTCATTCACTTTTATTCACTCCCTCAAGTGAACTATATTAGTGGACTTATGTAGGGAATAGTGAGTGAGGGTATAAGGGCCGATTTTGGACTAAGAACAAAGGCTGATGTCTTCCCTTTTGCCAAATAAATAGGAAAACTTAAACACCCATAATGCACTGGGCATTTGCCGTCAAATGGCACTCCACTCAGTCTGCTATGGATGTGTTTACAAGAGTTTGTAACCACCAATCAGGATTGGATTCATTTTTATTCATGCTTCAGACGCGTTGCTGCTAGGAGATGTGTCGTAGACGCAGTGTGCGTTCCCTCGAAAGGGAACTGGTACCGCAAAACCTTTACACCTTCAATGTGACACTCCCAGTGTATTGAAGAGGGCATTGAGGGTCATCTGTGGCACATCAAGTTTGAAAATATCCCACCTCTTTGGAAACGAGCTGAATATAGTGTAGAGGCTTTCCAGTGCTCCAAAGAGGCTCCACGGTTGATTTTGCAGCATCAGCAATAATTAAGTTTAAAGTGTGGCTAGTGCATGACATGAATACTGTTAATATCCAATACTCTCCACTGCAAACCGCAATTATTGCCCCTTATTGCTCCCGTTGTCATATGCTTGTCCTCTGCATTTTGAGATGTCCAATTCCAAAGTTTCTATGTGTTACAAGAGCACCTCTGTCAGTCCTGCACCCAATGAGTCATGCACTGGGAAAGTGTTCTTTCAGGGTAGCACCAACTTGACAGTTAACTATGCACAGTGTCATAGAAAGATGTTCTAAATGCGACACGTCAGAGTTACAGTCCATTATAACTGAGAAGTAATTCGCTTGCTTCACTTTCTCTATTATTTCCTCCAGTATGCTGTTTCTGATTAGAGAGAATAGCTTGTTGTGTATGTTTTTTCACAGATAATGGTAAGCATTTTTTCTTCTTCTTGGCTCTTCTGATGTGCTCGCTCATCACTGGGTTGTACTGCGCAAGTATCTATACCTGGCCTAGAAGAAATGCAGAGTGGATGTGTGACCACAGAAAGCAAGGTTTCGTTCTGCAAGCAAACTATGGAAATCAGCCATTCATACCTGCCAGTGATTTTTCTCCAGGAACTGCATTTCCTGGCAAGTACTGTCAATGGAGCTATGTGTTCAAGCACATTTCTATTCATACAGGCGCGATGCGCTTTTGAACTCTCATGCTCATTAAGTGTGAGTGTAAGGCGCTCTCACAACCTAAAGACTGTGATTCTGAATCCCAAATAATGTACAACAAAAATGATTGAGTACACAAACATGATCAACGTATGCTCTCTCCTTTTTTTATCCTCTTGTTATACCTGTCATTCGTATGACAGGCTTTGTCACAAGACATAGTGTCACATCGACGACATGCTTTGGTTGGATCATTGCCTTGACTTGGGGAAAAGTCAATGTTTTTAAGCTGAACTGGACCCATTCGAACAATGTTAACCCGTTGTATACTCGGAATACACTTTGGCCAACGGACTGGATTGATCTCTGTGTAAGATAAAAAGGCTTGAGTTGGAGAGAGGGGTGTGATTTCCTTGTCATGAGCTTCATTAACCATGTCCGTCATTGGCCTATTTAACTCAGTTCAATGCTCCGTTCTTTGGTCCTCACACACTGAAGCATTCCGAAGCAATCTTTCTCTACTGTGTCGCTAAAAACCTAATCTTCAGATGAATTGGTATTGCTGCTAGCAGTATTTTCCGTTGTTGGTATCTCAATGATAGTCAAATTTGTTGAATCCGACGGCTTATTCCCTAAGCCTACATCAAATAAACCTGTTAAATTTTCTATCTGTTTTCACTTTTCTTTAGCATTTTTTCTTTTCTCATAACTAGAAGGATGAATGTGCATTTATATCACCTACCCTGGCATGTGTGTGTGTGTGTGTGTGTGTGTGTGTGTGTGTGTGTGTGTGTGTGTGTGTGTGTGTGTGTGTGTGTGTGTGTGTGTGTGTGTGTGTGTGTGTGTGTGTGTGTGTGTGTGTGTGTGTGTGTGTGTGTGTGTGGACTGGTAATCCCTACGGTATGGGGACAAAATGTCCCCACAAAGATGGCAATATCCAAAATCCTTGTCCTTGTGGGGACATTTTTTGGTCCCCATGAGGAAAACATCTTATAATGGTTTTTGAAAATGTAAAAATGCAGCATGTCTCCTGTGATGGGTAGGTTTAGGGGTAGGTTTGTGTGTGTGTGTATGTGTGTGTGTGTGTGTGTGTGTGTGTGTGTGTGTGTGTGTGTGTGTGTGTGTGTGTGTGTGTGTGTGTGTGTGTGTGTGTGTGTGTGTGTGTGTGTGTGTGTGTGTGTGTGGTCGTTGCCCTATAGGCGCCATATTTTACATTTAAAATGTTGAATACAGAAATATGAAATGATGGAAAAAATGAAATGATACTGTTAAATATGAAACTAAAACCACCAATAGGTGGTGGCAAATGGCTGTCTTAATGAGTGAGCCGTTGAATCATTCAGTCAAATGATTCGTTCAAAACAGTTGATTCTTTAAGGGACAAAGCAAATGATTGGCTGCACACTTCCCTACTATATAGTAGGCGAAATACAGTATATGTAACAAAAGATGTTTGTCCTAATACACAGTACTCATAAAAGAGTAGGCAAAAGTGCCAAGGTTGACCTACTTCCAGCGAGATTCTGAAATGTGTATATGGACACTTTACTATCCCGTGAGGCCAGGATTTGTGAATGTCAGTGAAGCAACACATCTGACGCTGGTAGGTCATGACAACATGGTGAAGGTAGTACGTCCAGATTACATTCACACTACATACGTTTATACTATATAGAACATTTTTAACTGTCATGAAGTAATTACTTATTCAAAATAAGTACCTACTCAACAGAATATGTGATTTTGGACATTATGAGGGAGTCATTGAGTCAATCATTAGAGAGATTCATTCAGTAACAAAAACATCACTATGTTGCTCGCAGAGGCACAACTGCGTATTTGCTTGGAACTATTTCCATTGGCAAAATTAGGCAAAAACAGACAATATCCATAGTCTAAAACGAAAGTCACCTAATGTTAACTTCTTGTTTATTGAGCTGTTGTATGAAATTAATATCACATTTGCAATCATGCTGATATTTGGGAAAACATAACTCTTGTATTTCTTAAGTATATCCTATTTTAAAATATGGACTCCTTTTTGACATATATATTGAATTTGATGGTGTTTTTTTTAAATAATTTGGTGGCACTTTTGCCCCAAGCCCCACAATTTCCATTATTTGAATACATTTTTAGACTATATACTTTCTCTATTGTATTCATTTGAATGCTATTGTGCAGAAATGTGTTTACTGCATGGCAAGTTTTTCAAAGTGTGAATGTGTTAATGAATGCATTTAATACAAAGTTCATTTTAAGAATGCATTAATTTCATGTTTCATATCAGCCCATTCTTCTTTACATTACTGTGTTATCTTGAATCAGGCTTAATAAAAAAAAAAATCCACAGTATTTTATTTATATGGTCATTTCTATATAGCAAAACAGCTTGTATTGTTCAGATCAATAATTTGAAACGAGAATACAACCATTATTAAAGTATTTTCAATAAAGTCTTTTGACATCATTGCTGCTATGTGGCAGTTGGAGAACTTAAATTTGTTTGCATATGAGCCATGAATATATTATCATGTTCCGCTTGATGGCTCGGTTAGCAAATAGCATTCATGGTGTTCTCAACTATTGAAAAGGGCAACATCTCTCTCTCTCTCTCTCTCTCTCTCTCTCTCTCTCTCTCTCTCTCTCTCTCTCTCTCTCTCTCTCTCTCTCTCTCTCTCTCTCTCTCTCTCTCTCTCTCTCTCTCTCTCTCTCTCTCTCTCTTTGAAAGTAACCCCAGGGACTGAAAGACAGAGAGTGTTTGGCAAGGGTGAGATAGAGGCTTGTTAAAGCTCCTGTGCACACAAACAGAAATAAAACACCATCTAAGAAATTTTCATTAGAGATATATATGAGACAGTATTATGTAATTGAAGGTGATGGAACACAAGCTGAAAAGTAGCAGTTATTTCTTTCAAGCCTCTTTCAGTGAGGTAGAAAACAGGTCTGCTTTCATCCCCTCTGAAAAGCATTTGAAAAAATTATTCTACAAAGGCTTTGAGTTCATGCCTTTACCAGAGGGCACAAAGTATGTCTTGCTGCATAACCAAATCTCATTTAGCAGTAAAAAAAATGACCACATGCGATTGGAGTATACGTCTGTCTGTGCTCATATGGCAAGAAAATTCCTCATCGTAGAGTAATTGCTTGAATAATTACATGAATATTAAAATTGAAATGAATGCAGTTAATGTGAAGTGATACAAATATCACATTAAATCTATTAAGTTAACTATAACTATTGATGTCGCAATGTAATGTTAGATGATGAATAGACAGACAGGATTTTGTAATGTTTCATCTTTGGTATTATAATTTTATTAACTATTCCATCTCAAACGTATTATATAAAAAAACATCTGATGTCATTATGACCTCCATAGTATGTGTTTATATAAATGCGAGATATGTAGAGAGCAGCGTAACCCCTTAGAGATACTGTCACATTAAATAAATGTCAGGGAAAACTATGGCACGTTTCTCATCATTTTAATAATTTGCTCTTCATCTACCACAGAAAAGGCTTATTTGAACTGTAAAAGTCCATGAGAGACTAAAAACAGACTTTAAATATTCAAAATGATACTAACAGGAAGTTTGTTTACATATCAAAAGATTGTGAATTTTTTGAAACTGGCAACTTTATTATATCACCTCATAAATTAACCATTAAAACTAAATGAAAGTGTACAACACACAGTATTTCCACAATAGGAGACAAATAACATTCATCAACTCTCCTTTTATAGATAAATCAAATGTCTTCACAGACGGCTTCAGCATGGCCCCCTATGCGTGAAACCATATTGATGATGAATATCAGCAGATTTCACAAGCTGTTTCCCTCCCAAATGAGTATAACTTGAAAGCATACAACTACAAAACTTTTTCCCATGTGCACAGCAGAAATGTTTCATCAGTGATGTCAAAAGCAGTGGTTAAGTCTTAAGCGTGAAAACCAATTAAGAAACAACCTAAACCAAAAGTTATCAGAATCGACACAGAAGGTAAATGCATGCTGCTAATGTCTGTGAAAAAGAGTGCATCATCTGGAAACCATGGTGTTCCAATTTAAGCATGTTTGCCAGATAAACATCTTGAGAATTCCAAGTGAATTCCAAGCAGGTCTCTAAAGCTGCAGGCACATTAGCGAAACTTTTGTGGACAAAGTAGGTCCATAGTGTAGAGATGCATCAAACATCCCTTACTCAAGTACCATTTTCCAAACCAAGTAGTTGTGTATTGGTAAACAGTGAATTTTTGCCTCAAATGAAATTCCTTTTGGCATAGATTCCTATTGAGATCACCCACAGGATTCCACTGTAACCCTGAATTGAACAAAGGGTTTTACAGCTTTAACTAACTACACAGCAAATTTGTATATCGTACGTGACTTGCATTTGCCTGAGCTTTTTGAAGAGCATTGGCATACCGTCGCAGGAGAAAGTCTTGATAATTTGGTCCGACGTTGTTGCAGTTGTAAACGATTCCTTCCGTGCTGAAAAAGGAAAGACAGTGAACTTGCAGAGAATCTGTGATGGTTGAAGAAGGTCCACATGTGTGGTCCCTGTTCCAGTGGTCCCTGTTCCGGTTGATAGTGTTCCGGTGGGTCGTGTTCCGGTTTTTCCTGTTCCAGTGGATCGTGTTCCGGTGGACCCATTTCCAGAGGATCGTGTTGAGGTGGACCCACTGTTTAAAGCCAGCAGAAAATGGCAGGCACTCTGCTGAAGACGCCTCGCTGTGGGCGCTTGAGAGTGTTTTGTCAGGGCAGAGTTTTTTTTCAGTTGAGACTCTTTGCTTGTTATGAATATCCACATAAGTGTTATTAGTATCTAATTTCACAGATAGTTTGTTTCTGTATTGATTCTATATAAAAATGCAGAGACAATGTAAAGTATTTTCTCTGGCTCATGTTTCAAATTATTTTGTTCTGTTATTATGCTGCTTGTTTTCATCTATTGAGGTTGTACAAGCAGAATGTGGCAGTCCCGCCCCTCCTCCACTGTGATTGAATGGCTGGGTGAAAAGTGATAGTGATGAGCGCTGCGTTTTCCTCAAAGTTAAATATTCTTCAACTCTCTGCGACTAGTAATAAAAAACACAAAACGCTCAGTGCTTGAGCGTGAAATACTCGCTCAATGGCTCGATGCTCATGGCATTCTAAAAACGCAGCACTGCCATTGAAAACAATTGAATATGCCAGCCAGCAGTGTGAAAAAAACACTTTGGTGGACATACAGCCTTTTGCCAAATTTTAGCATTTACTCTCCCTTTCGAGTATCGTGGCAAAGCATGCTATAAAATAGCAATCCCAGCCCAGTTTCAGTTCAATTTAAGTTTGTCTAAATTAAATGAAAGAAGTTCATAAAACTCAAAACAATGAAACAATTCAGATTACTTAAAATGTGTCAGTTTTGTCAACTCAAAAGAAAAAGTTCTAAATACTCATGAAATCAAAAAAATTTAATTAAAGTTTATCCTACTCAAAACCAATTAATTATTTTGAGCATGAGGGTTTACAGTGCACATTAATGCCTTGAGAATGCCCTCCATTAGCATTCTTAGGTATCTAACTAGCAATTGCTCTACTGATGCATGAACTCATAGAAGTATGCTGGAAGCATTTTAGATACTTCACAATTTTCTTCATAACGTCAAAATCTTGCAATTATCCACACATTATCTCACTGATTGTCATGAAGTTTATGGAGAACAAATGCTTTAGAATGACATACGTTGGAGTGATGGTCAAAAATAGCACAGAGTGCAGTAGAAAAGTTTGATACTAATATGTTATTAACATCAAGCTGCGAGAATATTTGCATCATGCAGAGAGAATATACATAGCCCAGTATCTAAGCAACATGGTGGCTTTGCTATGCTCTGATTGATTCCATAAAGCAGCTAAAATTCTAAGACTGCAGACAGTCAGGCCTAACTGGATTCAAACAACACCCTGACAAGCTTAATTGCTCTTAAGCTACCTACCAATCTCACAACAGGACAGCCTTTCACGTCAGCTCGACGAGAGAAGTGGTATTAAGCATTATTAAACACGACTTAAATGGCATGACAAATTACTGGGACAAAATGCATGACAGCCAAATGCTAGCAGGCACCATAAAAGCCCAGCAAGATGAATTAAAAGTTTTCAAAATTGAATGTGTTGGAGGCTTCTCTCTCGCTCGACTTGTCCCTAATGTAACCATCACATGTATTAAGACTTTAAATATTTTAAGACGGAGGCAGTTATTTAGAGCAGGAAAGTGCCTCGGGAATCGAGAGCGGCAAGCATCTGAGAAAATGGTTGAGGTGCTTCATCTAAGACAAAGATATTAAATATTCCATGAACTCGTTTTTAAAGAGCGCAGGCTGAATGGTGTACATGGCCCCACACAATTTAGCAGTATCTGCTGAGGAGGGTCCCTGGAGGGGAGGTAGATTATTTCTGTAAGAAGAGGCTGTTTAAAGCCGCGAGGGCCGGAGCCACAGCCTGACGATTCATGGGAGCTGTCAAACCACGGGCCCACTGGGAGCTCGTCCGAACCACACTCACACAAGGCTCAGTAAGGGGGAACGCTTTGATAATTATTCTGCTAATAAAAGCAAACTTCACCATTAGCTTGCCGGCTTTCGATGAAAGACATAAGAAACTGACTTATGCTCTGGTAGGATGGGTCTTGTTGGAACATTTCTGTTGCCTTCTAGTTTATCTGTGCATGGGAACAATGGTGGCCCCTTTATTTTTCATTATTGCTGCAGGCAAAAAAAAAGGAAACCTGGTTACAAATCTTTCTGTACGAGACAACATGGGAAATGTGTATGTTTAAGGATTTGATCAAGATGTGAACATCTTAAGACAAACCCTTTGGTTATCTTGAGGGAAATTGGTATATGCATGAGTAGCTGTATTGCATTGATAATGTAGTGCTTTGTGTAGTACTTTTACAATCATCTTAATCACTTCTAAGGCAACCGCAAGCAATTTTAATATTCAAAGGGATTGTTTTTCATGAATAATAAAGAAATGAGAAATGTTTTTTTTTTTCTATGTTAATTTTTTGCCAGCCAATGCCAGCATTTTGATCATTTTCACAAATTTTTCATGGCCCCCAGAATGTTGTGTTGTTTGTATATCTAAACATGCAATATATCAAATTAAAGAACAGAGCTTCTTCTTTTAAACAACAAAAATCCTTTTATTCTTAATTCTTTTATTTTTTATTTATTTATTTTTTATCAGCACTTGAATACAGGTAAGTTTCATAAAAAAATTGGACCCACTTTATATTAGGTGGCCTTAACTACTATGTACTAACATTTTAATTAATCATTTGATACTTTGAACTTATTCTGTACATACATTTTTTTACATTGTACTTACATTTTTAAAAATACCTTCATGTAATTACATCTGTAATTCATTTCTAAAAATTCCATTTGTAATTACACAGTTGACACTTCCCTTACACCTAACCCTACCCTTAAACTGACCCATACCACCACACCTGTCCCTAACTTTACCCGTATCCCACCTCAATATCAGCAAAGGTGTTTTGCAATACAATATGAACACAGTAAGTACATTGTACTTATTTTTTGATGTAAGTACATAGTAGTTAAGGCCACCTAATATAAAGTGGGGCCAAAAATAAAAAAATAAACATTTTGAGCAAAAAGAGAAAAATATTGTTTTTGTAAAATAATTCATCCAGACTGGATTCAGAAGGATGATCAAAACATAGAAGGAGTAGATCAAATCCATAAACACCCCCAAAACACCATCCTATACCTCACCTGTCACGTTAATACAAAGGAAAAACTGGTGCGAGGACTCAAGTGCAGTGATAAGGGGAATTTATTAACAAAACAAAACATAAACTCAAAACAAAACCCACGAGGGGGAAAAATACATAATCAAAAACACAAAAACACATACCGACACGGGGAATTCACGGGGAAACGGGAGACGTAGACATTACAAGGATCCGACAAAGACTGACAAACACAAGGGCTATATAAAGGGGAGAAATCAAACTGGGAATGAGGTGGCACAGGTGGGGCAAATGAAACCAATAATCAGATAACAAGGGGAGGGATCAAACAATGACAGCGGCACATGGCCACACTAACAAAACCCACATGTGCACACAAGACAGGACAGGCATGTGACATAACCCCCTCTCTACGGAGCGGCTACCAGACGCTCCATCAGCCGAGGCGGGGCAAGAAAGACAGACCAGGGAGGGACGGGAGGGGCAGACCAGGAGGGACGGGAGAGGGACGGACCAGGGCGGCACGGGAGGGACGGACCAGGGCGGCACGGACCAGGGCGGGGCGTGAGGGACGGACCAGGGCGGCACGGGAGGGACGGACCAGGGCGGGGACGGGGACGGACCAGGGCGGGACAGGGGACGGACCAGGGCGAGGCACGGGGACAGACCAGGGCAGGACGGGGGGACAGACCAGGGGCGGGACGGGGGACAGACCAGGGGCGGGGCAGAGGGGACAGACCAGGGCGGGGACGGGGGACAGACCAGGGCGGGGACGGGGGACAGACCAGGGCGGGGACGGGGGGACAGACCAAGGCGGGACAGGGGACAGACCAGGGGCGGGACGGGGACAGACCAGGGAGAAACAGATAAGGAAGGGGAAAACAAGGGAGGGACAGGGAACACAAAGAGTTCAGGCGGCCAGGGGGGCCGGAGTGGCCAGCAGAGTTCAGGCGGCCGGGGCCGGAGTGGCCAGCAGAGTTCAGGCGGCCGGAGGGGCCGGAGTGGCCAACAGAGTTCAGGCGGCCGGGTGAGCCGAAGTGGCCAGCAGAGTTCATGTGGCCGGGGGGGCTGGAGTGGCCAGCAGAGTTCAGGCGGCCGGGGGCCGGAGTGGCCAGCAGAGTTCAGGTGGCCGGGATGGCCAGCAGAGTTCAGGCGGGCGTGGGGCCGGAGTGGCCAGCAGAGTTCAGGCGGCCGGGATGGCCAGCAGAGTTCAGGCGGGCGGGGGAGCCGGAGTGGCCAGCAGAGTTCAGGTGGCTCGGGCAGAGCAGGGCGTCGTTGCGGCGCGGGCAGAGCAGGGCGTCGTTGCGGCGCGGCAGAGCAGGGCGTCGTTGCGGCGCGGGCAGAGCAGGGCGTCGTTGCGGCGCGGGCAGAGCAGGACGCCGGGGTGACGCGGCCAGAGCAGGGCGCCGGGGCGGCGCTGGAAGAGGAGGTCGTCGTTGCACCGCGGGAAGAGCAGAGCGCCGGGGCGGCACTTCCAGCACAGAGTCCGCCGGCACCGGGACCACCGGCACCCCCGGAACTGGGACCACTGGCCCAGGGACCACCGGCACAGGGACCACCGGCACAGGGATCACCGGAATATGATCCACCGGAACAGGGACCACCGGCACTGGGACCACCGGAACAGGGACCACCGGCACAGGGACCACCGGCACAGGGACCACCGGCACAGTCACGGAGCGCTCCTTCCCTTTCCTCCTCCGCTTACGGACCACCGGTACAGGGACCACCGGTACAGGGACCACCGGAACACGATCCACCGGCACAGGGGCCACCGGAACACGATCCACCGGGATTGGGACCACCGGAACATGATCCACCGGCACAGGGACCACCGAACACGATCCACCGGCCCAGGGACCACGAACACGACCGACCGGCACAGGGACCACCGGAACACGATCCACCGGCACAGGGACCACCGGAACACGATCCACCGGGACAGGAACCACCGGAACACGACCCACCGGGACCGGGACCACCGGCACAGGGACCACCGGAACAGGGACCACCGGCACAGGGACCACCGGCACTGGGACCACCGGAACAGGGACCACCGCACAGGGACCACCGGCACAGGGACCACTGGCACAGGGACCACCGGCACAGGGACCACCGGCACAGTCACGGAGCGCTCCTTCCCTTTCCTCCTCCGCTTACGGACCACCGGTACAGGGACCACCGGTACAGGGACCACCGGAACCCGGACCACGGAGCTCTCCGAATGGGGTCCTCGGAGGAAGGAGTCCAGCTGGTCCACGAACTCCCAAAAGTCCGGGTCCCCATTCTGTCGACCTCCGTGGGACTCAGAGGCATGTCCAGGCAGAGGTTGAAGACCTCTGCCTTCTCTGCCTCATTAAGGTACAGGTGATGCACCTCTCTGAGGAATTGGCAGGCAAACTCTACACCCGCCCCTGTTGACGGATGTACCTTGAGTTTACCTGCCGCATCACCTGTACATGTCTGTTCAGCTCCATCTCCGGTGAAACAAACAACAAAAAACAAAAACCAAATTCCTCCTGCTGAGTCCTCAAGTTGGTCGGATCCTTCTGTCACGTTAAAACAAAGGAAAAACTGGTGCGAGGACTCAAGTGCAGTGATAAGGGGAATTTATTAACAAAACAAAACATAAACTCAAAACAAAACCCAAGAGGGGGAAAAATACATAATCAAAAACACAAAAACACATACCGAAACGGGGAATTCACGGGGAAACGGGAGACGTAGACATTACAAGGATCCGACAAAGACTGACAAACACAAGGGCTATATAAAGGGGAGAAATCAAACTGGGAATGAGGTGGCACAGGTGGGGCAAATGAAACCAATAATCAGATAACAAGGGGGAGGGATCAAACAATGACAGCGGCACATGGCCACACTAACAAAACCCACATGTGCACACAAGACAGGACAGGCATGTGACATCACCATGGGTCAACATTTCATTCATTAACATTAGGCAGTATTGATTTATATTCTGTTTAATGTTGATGATCGTGTTTTTTTTTACATATGCATATAATTACATATGCTATCACTTGTTTCTGCTTCTTTTTCCGGTGTTTTGATCAGAAGATTCAGAGGATGTGTCATTGTGCTCCCTACAGTATAACAGAGAAAACACAGAAAGCTGTAAATTTCCATCAATGGCAGGAAAAGAGTTCAGCTACTTTCTCCTAGTACATTTTAATATGCAGAATCAACTATAACTAAAGCTATGTTCACCCTGTCAGTTCAAATTTGTGTTTCAGAATGGAATCTGATATAATTGATTGAATGCCCACACTGTTGGTTACAGTTGTTTAGATTGCAGATGCAGATTAGATTTATGTGTCCCACGGCGTTCTTTCTTTTTCTGGATTTTCTGCATTGGTTTCTATGTCAATGACATTGCATTAGTCTGTCTATGCCAAAAAACAAGAACAAGAGCAACATAGAGGAGTTTGCAATACAGATGTTGTCTTACAACATGACAATGCGCATCGCTGAACTACTACATATTATGAGGCAGCAGCAGAAATGTTGGAAGCTGCATATCCACCTTTATTCCCTGCTACCAGCTCCACCAGTCATAGAATTCAAAGACATGTGCAGGCCAACTACCAGTATCTTGTAAATTTCCACTCAGTTTGCACTTTGCGGCAACTTATTCATTTAACTAAAAACAGTTCATTTAGATGTTTCCATTTTTTGTGTAAGCAATGCTGAACTGTTTTCAACATTTATAATAATAAGACATACAGACCCTGACAAAAGTCTTGTCGTTTGTGTACAAATTGACCTGAAGTGCCGCTGAAATATATTTCTTATCAAGATTTTTTTACAAGAAATGGCTCATTTTAATCCCAACAGCTTTTGTAATAATGTTTCAGTGCAAAATGAAACTGTCAAAAAATATTCTAATATTCACAGCTTGGTAAAGCCCATTGAGTAAATTTTTGCAAAGACATAAGTGTTGTCGCCTTGTCATATGAGATTCACCTGTGACTAATAATGGATCAATTAGATCTCAGGTGTGTATAAAAAGAACCCCAGTACACTAGACCTTCACATCAACTGCAACTAGACCTCTGCAAACATGCCTAAGAGTCACCCTGAGACTAAAGTTTTGATTATCAAGAGGCTGAAGACCAGATCCACTGCTGATATGGCAGACACCTTCAATGTGTCTCAGCGTCAAGTACAGAGGATAAAAAAAAGATTTGAAGAGACTGGAGACGTTTATGACAAACCCAGGTCAGGCAGACCCTGCAAGACAACTGCTCGAGAGGATTTTTGTTGGCTCGAAAATCCAAGGCCAGCCCATTTTCCACTGCAGCAGAGCTCCACGAGATCTGGTCACCTGAAGTCCCTGTGTCAACCAGAACAGTTTGTTGGATTCTGTCTCAAAATGCTAAACAAAAGCACTAAACAAAAGACAATTGAAAAACTGTGTGGCATTTCCCAAAGCCCACAGCCTGCTAAAAGGATGGACGCTGGAAAAGTGGCAGAAGGATTTTTCAGATGAATCTTCTGTTGAATTACACCACAGTCACCGCAAATATTTCAGGAGGCCTACTGGAGCCCGCATGGATCCGAGATTCACCCAGAAAACAGTGAAGTTTGGTGGGGGAAAATCATCATCTGGGGTTACATCCTGTATGGGGGTGTGCGAGAGATCTGCAGGGTGGAAGGCAACTTCAATAGTCTAAAATACCAAGAAATCTTAGCTAACTCTTGTATTCCCAACCATAAAAGAGGCCAAATTCTGCAGCAGGATGGTGCTCCATCGCATTCTTCCATCTCCACATCAAAGTTCCTTAAGGCGAAGAAGCTCAAGATGCTCCATGATTGGCCAGCCCAGTCACCAGACATGAACATCATTGAGCATTTGTGGGGTAGGATGAAAGAGGAAGCATGGAAGATGAAACCAAAGAATATTGATGAACTCTGGGAGGCATGCAAGACTGCTTTCTTTGCTATTCCTGATGACTTCATCAATAAATTGTATGAATCCTTGCCAAACCGCGTGGATGCAGTCCTTCAAGCTCATGGAAGTCATACAAGATATTAAATTTGGATCTCACAGCACCACTACTTAATTTGCTGATATATTTTTGTATTTGCAGTAAATTTGTTCAATTTCTGTATAGGCGAAAAAAACTTTTGTCTTGCCAAAATTTGACCTTTCTGTCTTGATTAAATGATAAATCTTTTTTCAGTGAAACTAATTTATTTCAGTGCATTAAACATCATTTGGGAGGGTTTTAGCTTTTCATATGAGCTATTTATAATACCAATTGATGAATTAAAAGTCAGGTTAATAGCAGGTGTTTCTACAAAATAGATAAGTGACACGAATTTTGTCACGGACTGTATTTCTTGAGCAACAAATCATCATATTAGAATAATTTCTGAAGGGTTATGTGAGACTGAAGACTGGAGCAATTATGCTGAAAATTCAGCTTTGATCACAGAAATAAATGACATTTTAAAATATAATTCAAAAAAAAAAATTAAATTGTAATAATATTTCACAATATTACTCTTTTTACTGTATTTTTGATTATACACCGATAAGCCAAAACATTATGCTGGCCAAAAAATTATGGCCACCTGCCGAATATGCTGTTGATCCTCCGCAGTGTGGCAGCGTGCATTATCCTGCTGAAAGAAGCCACTTCAACCAGGGAACACCAGTGTCATGAAAGGGTGTAACTAGTTGTAACTGCAACAATGTTTAGGTCGTTGTCCCAGAGTGCATCTTAGTGCCATCGCTTCCCTGGGTAAATGGCACAGATGTGCACAGCCATCCACGTGATGTAAAAGAAATTGGGACTTTTTGGACCAGGCAACCTTCTTCCACTGCTCTAAGGTCCAGTTCTGACACTCACATTATAGACACTTTCATTATAGGCATTTTGATTGGTCTGCGGCTACACAGCCCCATATGCATCTGAATGCGATGCACTGTGTGTTGACACACATTCCTCTAATAACCCTCATTGAAATTTTGTGACTTGTGCCAAAGTAGTCCGTCTGTTGGCTCATACCAGATGGGATAGCCTTTTCTTTGCCCTTGTGCATTGATGAGCCTTGGGCGCCCAACACCCTGTAACCAGTTTGTGGTTTGTCCCTGATTTGGCCACTGTTGGTAAATTCTCACCACTGCTGAGTGGGAGCGACAAGCTTTCAGCCACCTTGCCATAACAATTTGACCCTCAAAGTTGCTCAGATCTTTATTCTTGCCCATTTCTCTTGCATTCAATACATTAATTGCAAGAACTGATAGTTTGCTTACCATCTACCCAGACCTTAATATGTGGCCTTGCTAGGAAATGACAACAATATTTGCTTCACCTGTGAATGTTAATAATGTTTTGGCTCATCAGCGTATAAATGCATAAGAGCTTTTTTTAAGAAGCCTACTGTGGTGAGGGGGACGAGCAAGAGATGTGGGAGGAGTGAGCGAGACACCTGCGAGGCACACTGGTCTCGAGTCCTCTCATGAGGGAGCTCGGAGGCATATAAGGACGAGCGACACCAGTGAAGGACAAAGAGGACCAGGCCTGGACTTTATGTTATGTTATGTTTTGTTTACGTTTATTATGTGTGTGCGTGGCAGCCGTCCCTGAGGGTCTGCCCGCATTACTTTCGTTTTGTTTATTTATTTATTAAAGTCTTTTAAATGTTTGCCTCCTTCTTCCTCCTTATTCTACGAACTTTGTTACACCTACCAACTCCATATCTTTGAACAGTAATGCATACTGTATGTGTGCTATTGTAATAATGCTTAATCAAAAAAAAATGCAGAATAGAAGAATTTTCACTGATGGTCACAGACTGTACATCAAAGATGGCCATATCATAAAAACAGCAATTATAAAGCTCTAAATAATTAAAACATTACACTCATTGTGTGTTATGGGACAGGGTTAATGAGTTATTCAGCTCATAAAAGCAGATGGGTGGATAAGAGTGCCACTGAGGCTGGCCGCTACAGGCTAATCCCAGAGCAAGGTCAGTCTCATCTGATCCAGGCATGAGGCCTGACACGCTCTGCCACCCAGCCCAGACTGGAAGCAGCTGTCACACTGGGGCAACTGGCTTGAGATGCTATCTGGAGCTGAGCGCAATCAAATATTTATGACAGAGGGTGTTTTATCAGGGCGTCACTGTAATTAAACATGGGAAGCTATTGAGCTGCTAGAAGAGGCTGGAGTGCAAATACAGTATAATGTTTGCCGGAAAAAAACCTTCCCAAGGCACCTAGTGCACTGATTCTGATTGAAACATCATCTTGCTGACATGAATGGCTTTTTCTTGAATGACTGCTTAACATGCTGTTAGTATCAGTGCTACTCCCCAAGGTTTTTTTCCCCCCTTAATTATTTTTTTTTACTGGAAACGCTGGGACTAATTGTAGATGGGGAGATTGTAATATGAATGACAATGAGGAGAACTCCACAGGGAGATGCCCGAACCGTGAGTAAAAGTCTGTCAGCAGACTGCCTTGCTTGAAAAAAAAGGAGGGTAAGTGATTGTGATTGCTCACAAACTGCTTGATTGAACACCCCAGTGTCCCATTAATCAGACCTGATAGACAACAGACTAGCTGCCCATCAAACAAGGATCCTAAAGCATGTCATCCAAGAAGAAGATTTGTTGTACCTAAAATTTGTATAACTTCCATTGTAAGAGTACATCTGAACATTTTTCCTAATTTAGTCACAAAATAAACAGTATAACATGCACCGTTTTCTCCAGTGGACTGAAACATTTGTGCTAAATGGCTGGAAGGAGCAATCAGACCAAGCAATCAAATGTACTAAGCAATCAGACTGTACCAAAATCAACACAACACTCTCAATCTAGCACTGACACATGGACACAAACGGAGGACAAGACAAGAGGTATAGCTCAACCTCTTACCCACAAAGAAAGAACCAGCTCTGTAATGTCCTTATAAAGGTCAAAGTGGACACTGATGCAGATTAAAGACCGGACCAGGAAGCAATTTATCACACAGTAACATGTTACAAATAACAATCAGTAAACCATGTTATAGAAATGTGCTACCTTCTAAATGTACATTTAAATAACAGCTCCACATTTTCCAAAAATTACACTTTGCCTATTTTTGTCTTGTCGTACTGTTGGTTTCTTTTTTTACTGCAATGTACAGCACTTTGGAACTACGGTGGTAGTCTGTAAGGTGCTATATAAATAAATAAACGAACGGATGAACAAACAAACAAACGATTCATTTAATTTACTCACCAAGGCTGCATTTATTTGATTAGAAACAGTAAAAAAAAAAGAATAATAAAAATAACTTAATGATGATTAACAAGGTTCGGGAGAAGCATGTTCAGATAATTGACACAGGTGGAGAGCACTCATCCAATCCACAATAGAGGTATATATACGCAGCAGTCCTACCTCCGTTTGTTGACATTTATCAGCAACCCTTCGGCACACTTTTTAACTTTAAAACCACTTACATATACATAATAGTACTCTGGGTTCGGGCCTAATTCGGAGCTCGAAGCCCTCCCCCTGGACAGTACGCCAAATACGCATTGAATTACTCTCTATAATTTTATGTAAGTGCAAACTCGTGAATTACACTTTAAAATAACTTTAAATAATTAGTTCTCCTAGACAAACTAGACAAACACCTCCTCCACCTCATGTCCATTGGGGATTACAGTTGTTCCTTGTTTATCACATTGAGTATGTTTTGTGCATCACAGTGGAAGAAGCACAAAAGAAGCACGCTTTTCCTCTCTGTGCCCATTCCAACCATTTCTGCCCCAAATCGTCTAGAGGACAAAATGGACCCTAAGCCTGCACCCACCACAGATCCAGAGCTTCTAAGTTTGGCGGTCCTGGAAACAATCCTCATAGATCTTCACACCCTGGAATGGACTCCCACCCTCCTGAGATCTCTCTTTGTCCAATGGCATCTCTGGGCCTACTGGACTCTCTGGGCCTGAACAGTTCCCTGGCAATTACACTTTGTCTATTTTTTAGACAAACACCTCCTCCACCTCATGTCCATTAGGGATTACAGTTGTTCCTTGTTTATCACATTGAGTATGTGTTGTGCATCACAGTGGAAGAAGCACAAAAAGAAGCACACTCTTCCTCTCTGTGCCCATTCCAACCATTTCTGCCCCAAATCGTCTAGAGGACAAAATGGACCCTGAGCCTGCACCCACCACAGATCCAAAGCTCCTAAGTCTGGCGGTCCTGGAAACAATCCTCATAGATCTTCACACCCTGCAATGGACTCCCACCCTCCTGAGATCTCTTTTTGTCCAATGGCATCTCTGGGCCTGAACAGTTCCCTGGCACTTCCTCCTCCGCTGATCCGCACAACCTCCTGGCTCCTCCGTCTCCGTTGGTTTCGCAGAGCTCCCTGTCTTCTCCTATGACTTCCCAGCTCCCAGCTCTGCCTTGGTTTATTGGCTTTACCGTGGCTCTTTGTTCCCTTTTCTCCACCATGGCTTGTCACCCCTGCAACCTCACAGGCATCCCATGTGTCCCACCATCACCACCTGGGT
Organism: Gobiocypris rarus; assembly: GCA_023029165.1. NCBI lineage: Eukaryota > Metazoa > Chordata > Actinopteri > Cypriniformes > Gobionidae > Gobiocypris > Gobiocypris rarus. The sequence goes on along the minus strand of CM040934.1, from coordinate 8,424,710 downwards.
ACTCCTGTCCTGTGGCTTCAGCAGGATCCTCCACCCCTTGATGTCACCCAATTCACAAACTTCCCTGACTCTGCCTTGTTCACCCTACACCCTGGTCCTCACCACCAATAGCTTCACCTTGGGAGGCCATCTTCTCAGCATCTTCAAGGCTAGCCATATCACCTGGTTTGCCAGGACCTCTTCTGCTGGCCCCATGGCTCAGCATTATTGAGGCTTTTTGATGTGATCGTTAATGAGCAGGATTGTGAAATATTGAAAAAATGATATTTGTGGAGTATTATTAAACTTTAAAATAACTGTTATTACATTTAGTCTGTGTTTAGTTCTCATACAATTTGTTACCATGATTTGCATTATGTCTTCATTTTGTTTTCCATAGTCACTGATTTGGTTTACCTTTTGTATTATTGGTTTCACATATGTCTTGTGTGGCTCCTCATTTAGCCCTTATATAACCAGTTTGGTTCTGTTCTGTGTCCGTTCTCATCATTGTTAACTATGATTCTCCGTGTGCCTGCAGTTTTCTAGAGTTTTGCCTTTTCTCTTACCTTTAAAACCAATGTCAAACAGCAGTTGACATCCACTATGAGGACCAACTCCTTGCCTAGTATCAAGAGGGTTTTCCCCTGGAGGATTTTGCTAAGGGCTTGTTAGAGCTTTTCCATCAGGTAAATTGAAATGAGAGCACACTGAAGATGTGCTTTTGGAGTGGGTTAGACAAACACCCCCAAAACGGACCCTTAGCCTGCACCCACTACAGACCCAAAGCTCCCAAATCCAGAGGGCCTGGAAACAATCCTCATAGATCTCCAAAACCAAAAATGGACTCCCACCACCCAAGATCTCTCTTTCTCCAATAGCATCTCTGAGCCCACTGGACTCTCTGGTCCTGAACAGTTCGCTGGCACTTTCCTCCTCTATTGGTTCAGCCCAGCCTCCTGGCTCCTACATCTCCGTTGGTTCCGCCGAGCTCACCTATGACTTCCCAGCTCCCAGCTTTGTTTTGGCCCATTGGCCGTGGCTTGTCATCCCTGTAAAATTTCCGGCATCCCTTGTCCCACCATCGTCACCTGGGTAATCAAGTCCTGTGGCTTCAACAGGATCCTCCATCCCTCTGACGTCACCTAATTCACAAACATCCCTGACTCTGGCTTGGTCTCCCTCCACCCTGGAGGTCCTCACCACCGATAGCTTTGCTTTGGGAGGCCCTCCTTACAGCATCTTTAAGGCTAGCCATATCACCTGGTTCGCTGGGACTTTTTCCATGTCTGTTGTGCTGTTCCACTGTAAAATTCAAATAAAAATATAATATAGAAAAAATACAATATAAGTCAAAATATCAATAAAAACTATAATAGTATATCAATGATACTAAAATAACACTAAGACACTCAAGTGTTAAAGTGCTTTTTGTGGATCATAGCTTTAGTTTATCCCACAGCTCAGCAGTATTGAGGCTTTTTCATGTGATTGTAATGAGCAGGATTGTGAGATATTGAACAATTAGATATTTGTGAAGACTGAGGTAATGTGTTGTGATGGCACATTGATCATGCATCATAAATACCTTCTAATTTGTGATGGCAGACACAGTGCTAATGATTCACATTTAGAGCTGTTTGTTGGAGAATTTGATCAATTCACTCCAGGCCACATGCTAATATGACAGTTTGAGGCTGGTCTAAAACATTGCCATTTCATCCAGGATTAATCACTTACTATCGACATAAAGTCCAATCCACTTTGCAGCTTGGTAAAGGTCAAGTCATGTGTTTAAACTCTGGAACAAAGCAAAAGATGAAACTCCTTCTAATAGATAACTTTCTCCAGTTTTTATAAATGTCCTTTGTTAAGTATACTAAAGTTAAGAAAAGGTATTCAACCACTAGATTCAAAGAGAGAGACAGAACAATAGACACTGTTGCCTGTCAGGACAATGTGTGTGTTTCTCTGTATGTGTTATTTTGTTGGTAGTCAGTGTAAATGTCTGGTGTAATGCTTTGGCTATTCTGAGTTATGTGTGTATTTGTGTATGTGAGAGGCATATTTTGTGGGTGTTAAGGTGCCGTGCTGAGCACGGAGAAACAGTGTTGCACTGTTAAGATTGTCTGCCCACCAGTGCAGGTTCCTCACTGTGTGTCCTCTACCTCCCACAATCAAACCACTGGCACAGAGAGAAAACTTTCCGCTCATCTTTCAGGCTAATTTTCTATCTCCACAGCTCTCTTCTCCCAGAGTTCGAGCTAATAGCTTCACCTATGTTTTAAGATTTGAGCCCCTGTGCTCTTCTATTCAGTCATGGGTTTCTTTCCTTATTTCTCTACGAATTTGGAAAGTGTGCTACACTGTAAAAAAATATTTTTCGAAGTTACAGTAAACTTTTTGTATATATAAAGATTACTGGAAAGTTACAATGGCCTAGGCATACAACAACTAGACAGGAAAGCACTAGACTGGAAAGAATGACGAATGTTGGTTCATAGAATCACTGAGTCTGGTAAGACTGAATGGATAATCACTTCAAAATGTCACATTCAATTCAATGTGTTACTATTATTTGAGAAAATAGTACACGTGGCATGGGACAAATATATCAATTGTACTAGCTTAACAATTTTATAGTCAAAATCACATGTAATAGATGCTGTCTCTTTAAAGCTACACTGTGTAACTTTTTTTAGTTTATTCTTAGCTAAAAACACTTAGTTCTTTCAAAAATATATGTTCTCATTAATGTATATTTACTTCTTTCAAGTAATAAAGTATTCTAGTAAGTTTATAATATGCCATTGAAAATACATTCGGGTGAGGGGTTCGAATGCGCGTCGCCATGTTGCCCCTCCATCTTGAAAGTACAGTAGCCAAAGAAGGACATACCCGTAAATTCAAGCTTCGCCTTTGGCGTTTTAACACTTGATGGCACCATGTTGAATGTGAAGAGGGGGATTGCTTGAGACTGATATAGCCTACAATGTAAACTTTGCCTTACGCTAGTGATGTCGTACAATATACAGAATAACGATAGCACTGATAACAGTTACTTTACTAAGATTTGCTTGCATTCGTCTGGGAACCTGATCGCTGATGTTAGCAATGACATGGCAAAAAATAACGAAAAGGTAAAACTATTATTCATTTTACATAGATGTCATAACCTACATGTTAACTGACAAATTAAATAACTGCAAATTATAATAGTTTTCTAAAGTAACCTCATCACTTGATCGAACTGGAAGCCATATTAATCTTGGACTATAAATCGGCCACCGTAGTTGTTAAAACGAAATCGGAATTGAGAGGAACAGAAACTAATATTCACTGGATGGTCATATACCTTTTCACCGCTAGAGGGGGGAAAATATCACATAGTGTAGCTTTAAAGGGCACCTATTATGCAAAATTATGTTTGAAGATAAATGTGTGTTAGCAGTGTGTGTACACAATTATAAAAATCCATCCAGTGCTTTAAAAAAAAAAGAATAAATGCACAGGCCCCTCCCATGACCGTTGATGGACACCTTCATTTCATCGTAGACCCCGCCCTGAGTGAGCTGCACACAGTCTGCCATTGTTTCGACAACGGAGCAAATTTAGGTTTGTTTATATCTGCGCAAATCATTTCACTCCAGACTGCTTTGTGAACAAGGGGCAATACCAGGCAGGCTATGCTAAAAAGCAGAGGTGGCAAGTAACGAATTACATTTACTCGCGTTACTGTAATTGAGTAGTTTTTCTGTGTACTTCTACTTTTTTAAGTAGTTTTAAAAAGCTGTAATTTTACTTTTACTTAAGTACATTTTGATTGAAGAGAACAATCGCGCAAATATCAGATGGAGACGAACAAGACAGACGTCAGACCCAGCTGAAAGCAAAACGCCGTCGTGAACCCCTGGCCAGTATGGAAATACTTTGGATATTGAAAAAAATAATGTGGTGTTGTCTTGGAGGATATCAAATGTGCACAAAATGTGGATGCAAATGAAGAAACACATAGAACATGTTCGGGCACACATCCCTCTGTGCAGATAAAGGTATGTTTATAACTTAAGGCCGAATGATTTCTGTGACGCAGAGGGAATCCCAGTATCCAGTCATGAACATTACATTATAACGTAGGATTCACGTAATATACACAAACTGATGGATGAACGAATAACTCGAAAGAATAAATCAAATCGCGACATGGTCTGTAAATATCAAAGCACAAAACATTTTATCATTAAGACCTCTGCCTTCTCTGCCTCATTTAGGTACAGGTGATGCACCTCTCTGAGGAATTGGCAGGCAAACTCCTTTACATCCGCCCCCTGCTGACGGATGTATTTAGAGTTTACCTGCCGCATCACCTGTACGTGTCTGCGAAGGTCCATGGTGTACTGGGAAACAAAAACAAATCAAACAAAAAACAAAACAAGGCCCCATATATCAAATGTGCACAAAATGTGGATGCAAATGAAGAAACACATAGAACATGTTCGGGCACACATCCCTCTGTGCAGATAAAGGTATGTTTATAACTTAAGGCCGAATGAACGAATAACTCGAAAGAATAAATCAAATCGCGACATGGTCTGTAAATATCAAAGCACAAAACATTGCTATATGAACATGATCTGCTTGTTCTGTCTCTGTGAATGAGCTGCTCCGTCTACTACATACAGGACTCTATTATTCTTAAACATTTTAATCAATTAATGATAAAATTAAGTTGTTAATCTAATTCATAATCATTTATTGAATTTAGTTTATTAGACATGTTTTATTTAATTTTTAATAAACAAAACAAACAAATGGTTTTAAGTTTGTTATGATAAAGCATTTGACCAATCATCTTCATTCATTTAACATAATTTTAACTAACCATAATTTAATAATAGGAGTTTATTTATTAAATAATTGTTTAAGTAACTAAGTAACTTTTACTCTGAGTACATTTTAAATGAGCTACTTTTTACTTTTACTTGAGTACATTTTTAGACCAGTAATTTTACTTGTACTTAAGTAAAATTTCATTGAAGTAACAGTACTTTTACTTGAGTAGAATATTTTGTTACTCTTTCCACCTCTGCTAAAAAGTTGTCACTCAAGGATGGATCAGTACCAACTGTTTGTGACCCAGCTTTTAGTCTCCGGAGTGATACTGGTCACAGCAGTAATGAAAGGAAGAAACATTTTATTACAGTTCATCGGAGTTGTTTTACGGATACGTTTATTAAGCACCCTCTGAAAAGGTCTGTATATATTTGTTAACTGTTAATTGTGTTTTTACTTTCCAAGTAATTTAATTCCCCTTTCAGGGGAACTCGCGCTGCGTCACCGCTTTGGGAGCACCTCTGCGTGATTGCGTCGTGAAGCACATGTGTATTCAGTCCAATGGAGAGATGGAACGTCATAGGCGGGTGACGTCATAGACCCGGAAGGTATAAAGCATAACGGCAAACAAATGCCGCTAGCTTCTGTTGCCTTCAGCAAGCGCTCTGTGTAACATTGTCCTTGACAGCTCTGTGTTTGTTCAGACTTTTTAGTTTTCATATAACAAGTTTGCAACACTTACTGAAACACTAAAAGAGAGACTCTATGGCGAGCGAACAGCATTACTGAAAGTGTGTTCTACCTGCTCTCGTTTACTTCCAGAGTGGGGATACACATTTGATGTGCGGTGTTTGTTTAGGAGAACAGCACGCTCAGTCGGCTCTCGAGGGGGTCGGCCGCGAGCATTGTGAGGCTTTGCCTCTGAGCGCTGGGATCCTGCGGACGCTCTTCGAGAAGGCGGCACGGCTCGCGTTCTCGCGGCTTAGACTCCGCTGTTGCTGAGGCGGTGGCAGTTTGTGTCGCGGGGTTTGCAAACGGCCCATCTATCAGAGCCTCGAATAGGGTCGATCCTCTCAGAAGTGAAAGGGGTGAAGCTAGACCAGCCACTCACTGAACAGTATCAGAAACTGTTAGGTCTGATGGCAGCAGCATCCAACATGATTCCTTGTGCCATGCTGTACATGAGACCATTGCAGTGGTGGCTCAAGACCAAGGGCTTTCCCTGAGGGGAAATCCCTTTCACAGAATCAAGGCTACGCAACAGTGTCCCCGAACCTTGGTTATGTGGGAGGATCCTTGTTTTTTAGCCCAAGGCCTGTCACTGGGGGCAAAGTGTCAGTGTGCGTCTCTGACCACGAATGCCTCCCTGATGGGCTATGGGGGGGGGCGACCATGAGTGGTCGCTCGACCCAGGGCTCATTTGTGGAAGCAGACATCCTGTCAAGGCAGGGGCCGAGGCCTGGGGAGTGGACACTCCACACCGAGGTGGTGGAGCTCCTTTGAGAGAGTTTGTCAGGGCCCAAGTGAAACCTGTTCGCCACACACGTGAACACTCATTGTCAGCTGTGGTTCTCCCTAATGCCTCCTGCTCCTCTGGAGTGGACGCTATGGTACAGGAGTGGCCGAGGCTGCCCCTGCACACATTTCCTCCGATTGCTCTGCTTCCGGGAGTTCTAGAGAGTGCGCTGGGACGGGGCCCGTCTTCTGCTAGTAGCTCCGTTCCGACCAGCCCGCGTTTGGTTCTCAGACATTGTGTCACTCCTCGACGGCTCTCCCCTGGAGATTCCGTTCAGGAGGGACCTTCTCTCTAAGGCGGGACGGTGCCATCCTGCACCCTCGCCCAGAGCTGTGGAAACTGTGGGCTTGGCCTCTGAGGGGGCCCAGCTCATAAGTTCAGGTCTCTCAACCGAGGTTGTTGAAACCATTCTACACTCTAGAGCTCCCTCCACGAGGAAACTGTACGCTCTGAAGCTGAGACTCTTCACCTTACGGTGTAGAGATCGCCTGTGGGATCCAGTTAACTGCGTAGTGCTGGAATTCCTGCAGGAGAGGTTCTCCGCTGGGTTAGCTCCCTCCACACTAAAGGTGTACGTGGCAGCCTTAGCAGCTTACCACAAATCCTTTGAGTGTGGTTTCTCTGGGCGAGTTACTCGTTTGCTCTGTGGGACTAGGTTAAGACCTGCAGTACGCACCAGGTTGCCGGCCTGGGACTTAGCCATTGTCCTCCAAGGCCTTTCTGAGGCTCCTTTTGAGCCGCTTGAAGAAGTTTCTGAGAAGTTTCTCATTCTTAAAATCATCTTTCTGGCATTCTTCCCTGAAGAGAATTAGGGAATTTACAAGCCCTCTCTGTGGCACCCTCGTGCTTGGAATTTGTGCCCACTATGGCTAAGGCCTTCCTTCATCCTAGCCCAGTCTACATTCCTAAGGTTCTCACTAATCGTGTGAGACCTATAGTACTTCAGGCCTTCTACTAATGTCCACATAGCTGCCCTGTGGAAGAAATCAGAACAACTGTTCGTCTTTTTGGACCACCCTCAAGAGGGGTCAGACTTCAAAGCAGAGGATGAGCAAGTAGGTAGTCGAGGCTATCCATTTGCTTATGTGGCGGCCGGGCAGCCTTCTCCCTTGGCTGTCCGGGCCCACTCTATCAGGAGTATGGCTGCCTCTCAGGCACTTTTGGCAGGAGCCTCCCTGCAAGATATTTTTGATGCGGCAGGATGGTCATCATCGCATACCTTTGTCAGATTTTTTATGAGCTTGACATCAACTCTACTCCTGGGTCTCGGGTGCTCGCCCACTAGACAATGTCACAGGCAAGCATTCGGCTCATATAGGGACTTGGGTATTCTCGTTCCCAAAGCGGGAACCAAGGGATAAAAAAGTGGCATTTTTAACTTGCTCTAAAAAAATTATCTGTGGGCTATTTTTTAGCTAAACTCTGGACACGCACACACATACACTGGGGACATTAGAGACCTATTTTACATCTCGTAAAAATGGGAATAATAGGTTCCCTTTAAAAGCTCTACCTTTAACTCTACCTCTTGCCTTTTAAATGTCAATTTGGATAGAAACAGGACATAGGATTCAAATTTAGATTTGAGGGAGTACAATTAAAATGGAATGAAATTCAAGTATTAATTTATTCAAATGCATTTAATTTATCTGTAGTAATTATTAATGAACAAGTTCATACACACATGGGTATTTTCAGACACAATAGATTAGATGATATTATTAAATGATGTTTGAAATGCCATATGCAGATACATGTTTAACATGTTAATAATTGTATGGACCATGCTGAAAAAAAAACACTTTTGGGAGTTTTTTGGTGGGGAGAATTTTTTAAAATGGAGTAATTCCATGAGAAGTGGTGAAACAAGAGGGAAACCGTATTTAGAAATAAAAAAATAAAAAATCATCAAAATAATCCCTTCAGGTTCATTTTGTTGAACTAAAACAAAACAGCAATTCAGTAAATGTATATTCCTGTCTTTCCAAATAATATTACACGTCATGCAGGGCATGTGACTAATTAATTTCCAAGTTAAATTCATGAAATGAAATGGGCCAAATATTACATTTTTCAGTTTTTCCCAACCCTGATCTCCATGCCCAGAACCACAAACTTCAAAGTGAACAACCAATGGTTAATCATTTAATTAATGCTTCAGAATGGAATCATATTGTTTTTAATTATTAACTTGCTTGTACAAAATGTATTAGAATTACTATAAGCATATTAAAAGCAGCATATAACATTTGTGTTTTAGTTCTGCATTAAATGATGTTTTTAGTATCAATGGTGTAATTATGAATATTAATTTATGGAAAATATCATAATTATGGCTTAGTTTCTCATTATTATTATTATAGATTTTAATCACATTATTAGTAGCTTACAGTGAATACTCTCCTGCACATGAATTTGAAGAAGCTTCCTCTTTATAACATAACATATGGTACTGTAATGACGTTCGTAGATATGGGAAGAAGGAGGTGGGAACCAGCGAACATTTAAAAAGACTTTAATCAAATAAATAAACACAAAACGAAAGTAAACCGCGTGCAGCCCCTCACGGACGACTGCCACGTACGCACATAATAAAACATAAACAAAACACAACGTAAAGTCCAGTGGCCTGTTGCACAAAGCTGGTTTCAATTGCTACCCAGGTAGTTTGAGCAAACTCTGTTTTTTCGGGCTCAAGAAGGTGGATTGGTTTTTAGCAGTGTTAATCACCATGGTAACTTACACTTCACAGCTAACTCTGGAGCAGGTTTTATTCTGGGTTAGAGATCACAAACTCAAACTGGACCAATCAGTTGCAAGTAAAACTCACAACCCTGTATCTCTGAAAAATGAAAAACTTTAGAGACAAAATTGCTCATCTTTTGGTGCAAATTATTTATTTTATTTATATTATATGAATTATAATTACTTTTAATTCACATAATATATTCATATAATTATATTATATTGACAAGTAGCCAAATATTAATATAAATAATAATACATGAATTCATAATTCTTTTAAACAACGTGTATTTATTTGAGCTAATTCATGATAATTTTCAGAACGATCTCTCAATCTTCAGAAGAGAAGTGAATTAAACGGACACTGTGATTGGCTGTTTGCCGCACGTGTCACACTTTCAGGTGCACGTGCTTCAGTGTTAATTGCAAACTTTGGATTAAACCCGAGTTGACAGAGAAAGTTTATACCAAGCTTTGAGAAACAATTGAACTTGATCTAAACCAGGTTGGATTTATCTGGATTTGTCAACTCTAAACCTACTCTGAAGTTTGTTCAGCTAGCTTCATGCAACAGGCCTCAGGGGCCTCATTTATAAGCGTTGTGTACGCACAAAAGAAGGTGTTCGCCGCTCTCTACGCAATAATTGATATTTATAAAAAGCAAACTTGATGCGAAAATGCCTTCACACAAGCTCTGACCCAGGCGTCCGCACAAAAAACGGGTGAAATGAGAAATGGCGACACCGTCGGCAGATGGAAGAAACACGTGAAAGTGTGTGAAACTGTAGACCGTCACAGACTATTTAAGGGCAACTACATTTAGAATTTATTGTGATTCATTAAGGGAAAACTGCGTAGGATGTGCGTGAGCACAGTTTTATAAATCCAAATATTACGCACGTCCTATGTTTCATCCGTACGCCACTTCTGACGCAAATCCTACGCAAAGTTTTATAAATGAGGCCCCAGGCCTGGTCCTTTCTCGTCCTTCACTTGCCTTTATTTGCCTCCGAGCTCCCTCAAGAGAGGACACGAGATCGGTGTGACTTGCAGGTGACTCTCATTCTTCAATCACACACCGATCTCTGATCGCTCCTCCCACGTCTCTCGCTCATCTACCTCACCACAGGTACTTTTTCACAAAGGGCTGGGGACAAAGTCAGCTATGACTAAAAGAGATATTAATCATGACTGCAAGAATCACACACATACAGTATCTTTTCACAAACAAACAATACAGAACTCAAGTGTCAATATACGTCTATTCATCACTGATCTTTTCAACATGTTTTGTTGTATACCTCACTTGCCTGGAAGGAGCAAAAATCAGCATTTTCTTTTACAATTACAAAGACCCAATCTTCTGTTTGAGACAGAAATGCAAATTACTGTTATTGCAATTTCATCTCTTTGAATATTTGTGTCATCTTTTCATCCACTTCACAAGCTTTTCATTACACAAATTAAATGAAGCAAAGGAATTCTGTTTGCTCATGAATTGTCACTAGACCTCCAAATGCACATTTTTCAATCTATTATTCTTACCTATGTCAGACTGCAGTACAGAACAGGTCTACATATGTATGCTGAGGAGTGAAGTCTTCACACAAACAAACACACACACACACACACACACACACACACACACACACACACACACACACACACACACACACACACACACACGCACACACACACACACACACACACACACACACACACACACACATGTTGTGTTTCCATGTTTTGTGGGGACATTCCATAGGCGTAATGCATTTTATACTGTACAAACCATATTTTCTATTCCCTACACTGCCCCTGCCCCTAAACCTACCCATCACAGGAGACATTTTTACATTTTCAAAAACATCACTTAGTGTGATTTATAAGATGTTTTCCTCATGGGGACCAAAAAATGTCCCCACAAGGACAAGGATTTTGGATATTGCCATCTTTGTGGGGACATTTTGTCCCCATACCGTAAGGATTACCAGTCCACACACACACACACACACACACACACACACACACACACACACACACACACACTCACCATACACATCCATGTCTGAGTATACGTAGCTTGCTAAAATTACAAATACAACAGCTAAAGTCAACTAATACCAGACTAAACACAATAAAATAATTGCTTTATTGGCAGTTGCAATGAAATCTCTCCATCAGTTTAAAATGGATTTAATCTTCAGAAATGCCAGGCCAAAAACAAGCCACTTAGGCCAAATGCAAAACAATCCAATACTACATTCAGTACTACACCATTTTTTATCTTTCGTGTTATATTACATAATGACAACCTTTACATTTTTTTGTCAACTTTCAACAAACTGTTAATGTGATGCTGCGTAGCGAACAGTCTCAATTAGTGTATAATTCACCACCGCTAATCAAAGATCGTGCATGTGGAGCATGGTGTTCTTTATACGTTTATGTACAGAACCTCAAGGCTAGATTATTGTAATGCTGTACTGGGTGATTGTCCTGCCCTGCACAAGAAATTGGCTCCCTGTGGCGAGGTGGACGAGTGAGAGACGTGGGAGGAGCGAGCGAGAACGGTGCGTGATTGAGAATGAGCGTCACCTGCGAGGCACATCGGTCTCGAGTCCTCTCATGAGGGAGCTCGGAGGCATATAAGGATGAGGGACACCAGTGAAGGACGAGAGAGGACCAGGCCTGGACTTTATGTTATTACGAACTTTGCTACATTTGTGCCAAAAACCCGGGAGGAAGGAGGGACATGCTGTCGAAGAGCCCTCGCTACCAATGGATCTAGTGGTGCTGTAGAGATTGGGCAGAGTGTAAGGACAATGGTTGCGGAAGGCTGCCTGAAGTGGTGGTGCTGGATCACTGGAAGAGCCAGAGCGGATGGAAGCAACGGCGCCGTACCCCTGGGCCAAGGTGAGATGAACTGCAGGAATCCTAAAAGTAGCCCTAGAGGAGCAGGGTTGGACACCCATGTTCTACCATAAAGTGAGCTGTGTAAAAAACTCTGTAAGAAAATATATAGTTAAAAATGCAAAGCTGTAGTTAACAAAAAGTAATAATTGCATTTTTCTTTAATACATTTCTTTTAATAAAACAGCCTTTATTGATAAAATGTATAACCCATCAATCAGACAACAGAAGGTATGTGATTGTGTACAACAGGTTTCTCAGCAGAGTTTTGAACATTTAGAGGCCTTTAAATATTTTAAAGTAGGATTAATAGGTTAACAAGTATAGGAGGAGGCTTAATTTGTGGAGGTAGTTCTGAAAGTTACAAATCAAAATACTTTATTTCAAAATAAGGAAAATTTGATTTCCCTTGGTAATATGACCAGGATCAGTTAACATTTAGGTGTCGTTTCCAGGAAAAACATTGCCTTGCTCTGTAATCAGTAAAGCAACACCAGGATGACCAATGGATCCGACATGAACCGTCCTTGCAGATTTAGATTATAATCACTCCAACAGCTGCTGTTTCAAACCCTCTCCAGAGAGATGTGTTTTATGGACACTAGCAAGACAGACTCATGTCTATGTCTTTTACCCACAAGGACACGCTGAGATGCTATTAAAGCTAATGGTTCCATGTTGGGTCTTTATAAAGTCATCTTCTATGTGATATTAATCAAGCTTGTGTCATTCCCATGCAGGAACCATAATTTATCATTAATTGAGCATTCAAAGCTCTACAAGCAACTTATGACCTTCAAACCACTTTAAAGATTAATATTCAGTGGTGGAGGAAGGACTAATGCGGTGAAGGGTGCACTGTTGTCATTTAGCATTTGTAAGAAATTACAAATAGAGGCCAGACTCTGACGTATCTCCAGATATAGTCTGGATGCAGGTATGCGTCAGTCAGAAGAGTGAAGCAGATTAGGTTCAGAGAAGGGCCTTAGCCACATGGTAGCAACAAAGCTTTGACGGACAGCAGCAGAATTAGGGTCATAGTGCCCTGATAAGACGCTGGCGTGTGCAAGTCGAACCCACGCCTATTAAAAACCAGAGCTGGTGGATGTGCTGACAATGGAGCCATCAGTCAGCGATCATTGTCTCTGATTATTTCAGGGGCTCATGGGAAAAACAAACAAAAGAAAACACTGATAAAATATAGCCGTGTTGTGTTCTGACTAGACACTCTTCAGCCAGACTTAAAGATCAGCACTTTCCTTCATCTTCTCGTGCTCAGTGTAATTTGCATAATTACGTTGTCTTCCAATCAGATTGCAGAGTTGGTGTTTATGGTTGTTTTTGGCTGTGCATTAATGTAAGCAGCTCTGGAAAAACTCCTACATCTGGTGTTTACACTGAAAAGCTCACAGAGCAGACATCATCTTGTGTTTTATCAGTGTTTGCCAGTGCTTGACTTGAACAATGACGGCATTTGTGTCACAGGCTCTGTAGAGTTCAGAGAGAGCTCAAGGCAAGTACACTCAACAATAAGAAAAACAAGGAGAGTCTATGCTCTGTTCCGCCAAAACCTCACACACACTCTCTTTATCTGCAGGCTTTAAATGAGAAAAGCCATGGAGACAGAAAGTAGCCTCAGGTGCATCTCGCAGGCATCCCAAAGTGCTAATTACACTTAAAAGCAGAGGATTGTCCTTCTGCAGTCACTGTGACAGGTAAATATTAGGGTCGCCTTTCCATCCACTAATATTTATTTTCTCTGCTTGTCTGATTATTAAAGGAAGTGACATCTGGAGAGCAGTGGAGGGAGATGAGGCAAATCAGGGAAGATAGACCTGTTCCTTCATTCACACACACACACACACACACACACACACACACACACACACACACACACACACACACACACACACACACACACACATGTTGTGTTTCCATGTTTTATGGGGACATTCCATAGGCGTAATGCATTTTATACTATACAAACCGTATTTTCTATCCCCCTACACTGCCCCTGCCCCTAAACCTACCCATAACAGGAGACATGCTGCATTTTTACATTTTCAAAAAACATCACTTAGTGTGATTTATAAGATGTTTTCCTCATGGGGACCAAAAAATGTCCCCACAAGGACAAGGATTTTGGATATTCCCATCTTTGTGGGAATGTAGATATCACCTTTAACAACAGACTTTCTTTTTTTGCAACAATTTAGAAAGGTTTTATGAATCATCTTTCCTCACCTTTTTCCTAGAATAGAGAGAATAATGACACATCCTCAAGTCTAAGTCAGCATGAAATGGAACAATAGTATTTTGAAACTGTTGTGAAACCGCTTCTAAAACAAGAAAAGAGTTGAGGCTTCATTTTGTTTGTTTGAGTGGATTGAATAAGGGTGGTTCGCTATTGGTGGATCTCATTTGAGTGACAGGTTGTCCCGCCCTCACACCAGTAAACATATCATCAGAGAAGGGAAAAGATGTCGCCACAAGAGGGAGGGGAATATTCATTGAAGATTACGAGAGCACATACATTGATGTGCATAAACCATTTATAAATACAGTAGTATTCCATAGAAATTGTCCATTTTGATTCCATGGTGACTTGACTAAACCGTAGAGCATGGGAATAAATGCATCTGTTATATGCATAAATGTCAATGACCAAGTGCAGTTGGTCAACCTTAGACGCTTAGGGGTCCTTTTATAATTGTTTGTTTGAAGATGATGAAGATTTCTTTGAATAAGAAACTACAGGCCTCTTATAGCAACTTTTTTTCAATATTTAAAAGACACATCCAGCCTGCTGTGAGACATCATCCTGACGTGCAGATATCACCACAAAGAGACAGTCTTCAGAAAGTCTGCAGTCTAAATACAGCATCTCATGTATGACAGTGGATGAATTACATATCAAACAGAATGACAGAGTCATATGGTCCATTTCCTCTGTTCATTACTCACGAGTCATCTCATCTCTTCATGTTTGCTGCCTGACTCACAAGCGAAGGCAAACGTGTGTCATCAGTGCCATTGACATACTGAGATATAGATATCACAGCGATAAAAGAGGTATTCAGAGGTAATAATGCTTTTAATGTGTTCTCTACGTCACACACTAATCAATAACGTCAACGTGCATGTAGGCTTTAGCATATAATTAACTATGCTGTGAAGCAGGGAAGTCTCAAGAGAAGCCAGGTTATCACTTAATAATTTGACTTCTTGATAATGAACTGCATCAGTATAGGTTTTCAGTCGGATCACTGCTTTTATTTCCAAAATGAATTATCTCTGAGCAACTACTACATGACAATATAGAACATATTAACATGTTTTAATTTAGCAGATGTAAATATAACAGAAATGCAGTAAATGCTTTCAATAATTAATTACACATTTGTCAAGAAAGTATTTTTAAGAAACAAAAACAATTTCAGTCAAGTCAAGTTTTGAGAACTTAGTAATTTACTGAAAATCATAAATAAATGAAAAGATGTTCTTACTTAGTATTTTTCTGACCCCACTGGCATATATCTTTTTTTTTTTTTTTTTATAAAACAGATATTTATACAAAAAACAACAACAAAAAAACAAGACAAATTATGGAGGAAAAGCATAACTTTTTGCAATGTACCATTTTATTTATTTACCAGTTTTAATTAATAAATAAAGATCCACATCCACACAAAGCCAGAGCTTTCCATATTGAATCTCCCCCTTGTTTAAAAAAAACAAACAAAAAAAACATCAGTAAACATGGTCGTCTTAAGAAATATCTGCGAAACCACTGAAACCGACTCAAAACAATGTAGTATACATGCCAGACCAGTATGTGGTGCTGTAATTCTCCCACAGAGACACTAAAAACGGAGAAAAGGCACACGCGGTGTCTGACTAGGGTCGAGACATGCGGTTATGACATCATCGTTTAAAAAAATATACGTATTGGCACAAGAAAAGGGTGTCGTTTTCAGATGTATCTACTCTGGGTTTCAAATCCCAGTTTCCAAAAATAGCTCCCAAAATGCCAGAACCGTTTGGACGAAACGCTAATATGATAATTATTATTTATTTTGTTACGTATAGCTTACAGCTATACACATCTCTGTGTTTACCGGTCCTAAATGAACTGGTAGCAGCGGTTCACTGATTGGGATTTTCAGTGAATGGTTGATCATCTAAACATTTCTTACTTTTCTATTTTTTTTATACATACAAATTAAATATGCAGTCTTGACATATGAATCACTTGTAAGAGGGTCATCGGTAGCCTTTCTGAATAAAGGATGAAAAGAAACTGGAGTTAAACTGAATAAGTCTGGAAGGCTGTTGTCTGGCGCCTGACATTCAGACCTCCACGTCAGACATCATTTAAAACTAGTTTATCAAGAGTTGCTGAGATGAATGCTTACCACCCTCAACACGAGATGAATAATTCATCTGCCAGCATTAAAACATTCGAAAAGTTGTGTGAAATTTCTGCAAGGGCTTCTGATTTACTGATCTATGCCTTTGAAGATCTCCCTGTCCCGGATTTAAAAACTCTTTTTAAGAGATGTCTCCTTGATATGCGGGAGAGAACAGAAACACTTGACAGGTGTTTGCTGTCCCTGAGGCAAGAACGAAAAATTTCCAAATTACCATTTTATATATGCAAATGATTATACCTGTGTTCTAACTTGTGGCCATAGCAGACATTGCTGTCATGACAGCAGCGAAGATAAAAAAGTATGTCACTTATTTGGTGTTAGCTTTAAATTGCAGCTGAACCTACTGAAACGTGTACAACTTTTCAGCTCTAGATAAGCTTGGTGACAGTCATAAATTTGCAAGAAAGCTACTCATAAACAATACTTAAAGCTAATAAACTTAATATGATGCATATTTGTCAGTCATACATAAATGAAACGTCCCTGAGATGAGTTGATGCTATGGGAAAGCTCCTTGTGAGCTGGTGTCTGAAGCATGTGTGCTACACAGTACACACCAATCTTAATTGGCTACCACAGTCAGTTTTTTTTTTTTTCTCTGACAATGTCTGGAAGAGTAAATAAGCTATTGTTATTTTTTTAGAACCATAGTAATGGCCCAGTAGTGCACAACACAATGAAATAAAGCCACAACACAACCAAAAGGCCACAACACATCTGCTTGACTGCGTCATGAAGCACTCGTGAAATCAGTCCAATGGCATCACGGGATGTCATAGGCGGGTGACATCATTGACCAGGAATCTATAAAGCACCCCTGAACCAGACAATGTCAGCTTCTGTGTCTTCTCAAGTGCTGTGTGTTCAATTATTTGTCTAAAAAGTGTGTGTCTCTCTCTGTAAAAAAATTAAAGAAATAAAAATATAGCGAATCAGTTCAGACAGTGTGTGCCTCCTTGCCCTCGTTTTTATCACGGGTGGGGCTAGCACTTGCTCTGTGTTATGTGTTAGGAAGCCCTCGAGGGGGCTGACTGTGAGCATTGTGAAAAGTTAGCGATGAGAACTCTCTGGTCCCGCCGAGCGCTCTTTGAGGAGGGCGCTTCGGTTCTCGTTCCTCAGGGATCAGGTCCAGCTGTTGCCGAGGTGCAGCAAAGGCTTCTGTCTTGGGGTAATGAATCTAGTAGCGGGGTTAGAGACGGCTGATCCCCTTTCTCTGCCCTTGCTTACTAGATCTGACGTTTCAGTTCGCAAGTTAGAAGCACGCTCTGCAGTTTCTACTGCTCATGTTGAAGCGCAGGTGCAGCAACACTACAGTTCCGAGATTTTGGAGGATGTGACTCGCGCTGTTGCCAAGTTAAAAATAGACTGGCCAGCCAAGAAACAGGAGGCTCGTCAGCCCAGAAAATTAGACGAGCGCTTCCTTCAAACTACATCACAACCTCCAAAATGAGGCTTGCCATTTTTTCCAGATCTCCAGACTGAGTTGGCGAGACCATGGAAAAAAATGGCGTCGAATAGAATTTTCAGTCCCGCGACATCTGCATATTTTAAAATTGTAGGACTGAAACAGCATGGTTATGCGGTGGTGCCTCAGGTTGAAGTGATGCTTGCAAACTATCTCTCTCATGAGTCTGCATCGTTGCTGAAAGCCCTGCAGCTACACACTAAACCAGTGAAAGCAACATCAGTTTTAGTGGGTAGGGCATATTCGGCAGCAGGTCAGGCAGCCGTGTGCTTACAAACTATGG
Source organism: Gobiocypris rarus (assembly GCA_023029165.1). NCBI lineage: Eukaryota > Metazoa > Chordata > Actinopteri > Cypriniformes > Gobionidae > Gobiocypris > Gobiocypris rarus. The sequence goes on along the minus strand of CM040934.1, from coordinate 8,406,543 downwards.
CAGTATTACAAGTTTATCAGGCTGACCTCCTGAAGTAAATAGATAATGAGTGTGAGGAAGTAGGAAGAGAAACGATAGAAGAGATAAAAAAAGTTATGCTGGATGCTCCGATCTCCACTGCTAGCCTTGTCTGTGATTGTTATTTCAGTCGTTGAAAGGTTTCAAGAGACAAAAAAAAAACAAGCAGCAACGTTTCATAAATTCCTACCGCACAAATCTCATGTCCCTGGGGCTGCTAGGCAGGAGTAGCCGAGTATGTCCTCCTCATATAGAACACAGCAAATGGAGAGTGTTGCGGCCTGATGACCCCACAGAGGATCGGGGCAGCGCTCTCATCCGAAGTCTTCCCGGGGTAAAGCAGATCTGAGGACTGTTATTATCTCCAGGAAGTCTTCGGCGAAGAAGACCTGACACCAATGGTCTGACGGCAGTCCCCTTCGGGGGGAGTCAGTGTTCACTGCATTACACGGTGCCCGTCTCCTCTCGGTGCTCTGGTTTGCTTTCGGGGGCGAAGCATAACAGTATCTGGTTCTTCCATTCAGCCTAGCATTATCTCTCCGCACATTCACAAAGTGTGTGGATGGAGCTCTGGCTCCTCTGAGACTCCAGGGAGTCTGCATTCTGAACTATATAAACAATTGGCTCATTCTGGCACAGTCAAGACAACTGCGGTTCAGCATCGAGATGCTGTTCAGGGGACGGTAGTCTCCTACATAAATCGTCAGGGGGGTTTGCGCTCATGCCGATTATGGAAACTGGAACATCATGTCCTTAAATGGGCTCAAGAAAAGTTTTTGTCAGTTTGAGCAATACATTTTCCAGGGATGTCTGAACAAGAGGGAAGACTTCCTGTCGAGGCAGGGAGTGGGGCCAGGGGAATGGAGACTCCACCTCAAGGTGGTGGAGCTCCTCTGGCATCGCTTTGGGTGAGAGCAGGTGGATCTGTTTGCGTCTTGAGAGACTTCGTACTGTCCACTGTTTTATTCCCTCACACATCCAGCCCCACTGGCGTTGGATGCCATGGTGCAGACGTGGCCGAGGCAGCGTCTATATGCCTGCCTCGGCCCGTGGCATTGCTACCAGGAGTTCTGGAGAGAGTAGGGTCCATCTGCTGTGAATAGCCCCGGCCGGGCCGAGTGTGGCTGTCAGAGTTTGTGTCTCTTCTCGAGGGCCCTCCATGGGAAATTCCGGTCAGGAGGGACCTTCTCTCCCAGGCAATAGGGTCAATTCTGCACCCACGCCTGGAGCTGTGGTAACTGTGGGCCTGGCCTCTGAGGGGGCCCGGCTCATAGATTCAGGTATCTCTACTGAGGTAGTTGAGACCATGCTGCACTCCAGAGATCCTTCTATGAGGAGGCTTTATGCCCTTAAATGGAGAGTTTTTGTCTCATGTTGCATGAACCATATGTTGAGTCCAGTTAACTGCCTGGTTGGTTCAGTACTAGAGTTTCTTCAGGATAAATTATTTTCAGGGTTATCCCCTTCGACCTTGAAAGTATATGTGGCGGCCATTTCTGCTTACCACATTCCGCTAGAAGGTGCATCAGTGGGTAGACACCCATGGATAACTCGCTTCCTCCGTGGTACTTTGAGGCTGAGACCTGCAGCACGCTCCAGGGTGCCGACCTGGGATCTGGCCGTGGTGTTAGAAAGCCTAGCATTGGCTCCCTTTGAACTTACTGAAGAGGTGCCAGAGAAGTTTGTTACTTTAAAAATTGTGTTTCTTCTGGTCATCTCGTCTGTCGGAGACCTGCAAACGCTGTCGGTTTCTCCCTCCTGTCTTGAGTTTGCATGTTATGGTGAAAGCATTTCTGTTTCCCAAAGAGTGATATGTGCCTAAGGTCCCCAGTAATGTGACGGGCCCCATAATGCTGCAGGCCTTTTTCCGCCTCCATTTCATAACCCAGATCAGGAGAAATTAAATCTGCTCTGCCCAGCGAGAGCACTAGATGCTTATGTCCACAGAGCTGCCCTGTCGTGTAAGACTGATCAGTTGTTTGTATGTTTTGGGTCCCAGAGTAAGGGAAAGCCTGCATCTAAACAAATTCTAAGCAAGTGGATAGTCAAGGCTATTTCAATTGCTTATGAGTTGGCTGATCAGCCCTCACCGTTAAGGGTCAGAGCCCTCTCTACTCGGAGTATGGCTGCTTCTACAGCTTTGCTATCAGGAGTTTCCCTTTAGGAGGTATGTGATGTGGCATGCTGGTCCTCATCGCACACGTTCGTGAGATTTTATAACCTGGATGTGGCCTCTACTCCAGGGTCTCGAGTGCTTGGAACAAAGTGTGCGATACGATTTCACACATACATACACTTGCGATTATGGCGGCGTGGGTAGTGGGTTCTTGCAGCACTTGACGCGGCGCGATTTCCCTTAAAAGGGAACGTCTCAGGTTACATATGTAACCATGGTTACCTGAGAGGTAACGAGATGCTTCGTCGCTTTGACATACTCCTGGCATGCCTGTGTCCGACTTGTTCGACTTATCAGAAGCTGACATTGTCTGGTTCAGGGGTGCTTTATAGTTTCCTGGTCAATAATGTCACCCGCCTATGATGCCCTGGCATGCCATTGGACTGATTTCACGAGTGCTTCATGACGCAATCACGAAGAGGCGTTCCTGCAGCGCTTGATTCAGCATCTCGTTCCCTCTCAGGGAACCTTGGTTACATACGTAACCTGAGACATTTTCCTTGCCATTGTTCTATAGATTCGCCAGTCTCACAAATATTTAAACACTATGATCTGTTTCAAGTGTGCAATTGTATATCGGCATGAAATATCAATTCAAAATCATGCAGGTTAGCCTGCATACTGTTAAAATGAATTGTGGTTTGATTGCAGTGGCAACTTTACCACGCTCCGAGAGCCCCCTAGTGGGAATTGTGGCTTGTTTCTGTTGTGTTGTGGCTTGATTTCATTGTGTTGTGGCTTGGTTTCAGTTGTTTTGTGGCTTGTTTCTGTTTTGTTGTGGCTTGATTTCATTGTGTTGTGGTTTGTTTCGTTGTGTTGTGTCTTGATTTTTATTGTGTTGTGGCTTAATTCCGTTGTGTTGTGGCTTGATTTCGTTGAGTTGTGGCTTGATTTCGTTGTGTTGTGGCTTGTTTCTGTTGTGTTGTGGCTTGTTTCTGTTGTGTTTTGGCTTGATTTTGTTGTGTTGTGGCTTTTTTACGTTGTGTTGTGGCTTGTTTCTGTTGTGTTGTGGCTTGATTTTGTAGTGTTTTGGCTTGTTTCCGGTGCGTTGTGGCTTGATTTTGTTGTGTTGTGGCTTGATTTCTTTGTGTTGTGGCTTCTTTACATTGTGTTGTAACTTGATTTCCTTGTGTTGTTTCCGTTGTGTTGTGGCTTGATTTTGTTGTGTTATGGCTTGTTTCCGCTGTGTTGTGGCATGATTTTGTTGTGTTGTGGCTTAATTTTGTTGTGTTGTGGCTTGTTTCCGCTGTGTTGTGGCTTGATTTTGTTGTGTTGTGGCTTGTTTCCATTGTGTTGTGGCTTGATTTCGTAGTGGTGTTGCTTGACTTTCATTTGTTGTTTCCATTGTGTTGTGGCTTAATTTCCTTGTGTTGTTTCAGTTGTGTTGTGGCTTGATTTTGTTTTGTTGTGACTTGATTTCCTTGTGTTGTGGCTTGTTTCCGTTGTGTTGTGGCTTGATTTTGTTGTGTTGTGGCATGATTTGTTGTGTTGTGGCTTGATTTTCATGTGTTGTGGCTTGATTTCCTTGTGCTGTTTCCGTTTTGTTGCGGCTTGATTTCGTTATGTTGATCGATTCCCATGTGTTGTTTACGTTGTGTTGTGGCTTGATTTCCTTGTGTTGTTATGGCTTAATTTCCTTGTGTTGTTTCCGTTGTGTTGCGTCTTGATTTTGTTGTGTTGATTGATTCCCATGTGTTGTTTCCGTTGTGTTGTGGCTTGATTTCATTGTGTTGTTTCCGTTGTGTTGTGGCTTGTTTCCGTTGTGTTGCGTCTTGATTTTGTTGTGTTGATTGATTCCCATGTGTTGTTTCCGTTGTGTTGTGGCTGGATTTCCTTGTGTTTCCGTTCTGTTGTGGCTTGTTTCCGTTGTGTTGCGTCTTGATTTCGCTGTGTTGATTGATTCCCATGTGTTGTTTCCGTTGTGTTGTGGCTGGATTTCTTCGTGTTGTTTCCTTTTGTTGTATTGTGGCTTGATTTCCATGTGTTGTTTCCGTTGTGTTGTGGCTTGATTTCCTTGTCTTGTGTTGTGGCTTGATTTCATTGTGTTGTGGCTTGTTTCCGGTGTTGCGTCTTGATTTCGTTGTGTTGATTGATGCCCATGTGTTGTTTCCGTTGTGTTGTGGCTTGAATTCCTTGTGTTGTTTCCGTTGTGTTGTGGCTTGTTTCTGTTGTGTTGCGTCTTGATTTTGTTGTGTTGATTGATTCCCATGTGTTGTTTCCGTTGTGTTGTGGCTTGATTTCTTTGTGTTGTTTCCTTTTGTTGTATTGTGGCTTGATTTCCATGTGTTGTTTCCGTTGCGTTGTGGCTTGATTTCCTTGTGTTGTTTCCGTTGTGTTGTGGCTTGATTTCATTGTGTTGTTTCCGTTGTGTTGCGTCTTGATTTCGTTGTGTTGATTGATTCCCATGTGTTGTTTCCGTTGTGTTGTGGCTTGATTTCCTTGTGTTGTTTCCGTTGTGTTGTGGCTTGTTTCCATTGTGTTGCGTCTTGATTTCGTTGTGTTGATTGATTCCCATGTGTTGTTTCCGTTGTATTGTGGCTTGATTTCCATGTGTTGTTTCCGTTGCGTTGTGGCTTGATTTCCTTGTGTTGTTTCCGTTGTGTTGTGGCTTGATTTCATTGTGTTGTGGCTTGTTTCCGTTGTGTTGCGTCTTGATTTCGTTGTGTTGATTGATTCCCATGTGTTGTTTCCGTTGTGTTGTGGCTTGATTTCCTTGTGTTGTTTCCGTTGTGTTGTGGCTTGTTTCCATTGTGTTGCGTCTTGATTTCGTTGTGTTGATTGATTCCCATGTGTTGTTTCCGTTGTGTTGTGGCTGGATTTCTTTGTGTTGTTTCCTTGTGTTGTGTTGTGGCTTGATTTCCATGTGTGTCTGTTGTGTTGTGGTTTGATTGCGTTGTGTTGTTTCCATTGTGTTGTGGCTTGATTTCCTTGTGTTGTTTCCGTTGTGTTGTTTCCATTTTGTTGTGGCTTAATTTCCTTGTGTTGTGTCCGTTGTGTTGTGGCTTGTTTCCGTTGTGTTGCGGCTTGATTTTGTTGTGTTTTGGCCTGATTTCCATGTGTTGTTTCCATTTTGTTGTGACTTAATTTCCTGTGTCGTTTCCGTTGTGTTGAGGCTTGTTTCCATTGTGTTGCGGCTTGATTTTGTTGTGTTGAGGCTTGATTTCCATGTGTTGTTTCCATTTTGTTGTGGCTTAATTTCCTTGTGTTGTTTCCGTTGTGTTGCGTCTTGATTTCGTTGTGTTGATTGATTCCCATGTGTTGTTTCCGTTGTGTTGTGGCTTGATTTCCTTGTGTTGTTTCCGTTGTTTTGTGGCTTGTTTCCATTGTGTTGCGTCTTGATTTCGTTGTGTTGATTGATTCCCATGTGTTGTTTCCGTTGTGTTGTGGCTGGATTTCTTTGTGTTGTTTCCTTGTGTTGTGTTGTGGCTTGATTTCCATGTGTGTCTGTTGTGTTGTGGTTTGATTGCATTGTGTTGTTTCCATTGTGTTGTGGCTTGATTTCCTTGTGTTGTTTCCGTTGTGTTGTTTCCATTTTGTTGTGGCTTAATTTCCTTGTGTTGTGTCCGTTGTGTTGTGGCTTGTTTCCGTTGTGTTGCGGCTTGATTTTGTTGTGTTGTGGCCTGATTTCCATGTGTTGTTTCCATTTTGTTGTGACTTAATTTCCTGTGTCGTTTCCGTTGTGTTGAGGCTTGTTTCCATTGTGTTGCGGCTTGATTTTGTTGTGTTGAGGCTTGATTTCCATGTGTTGTTTCCATTTTGTTGTGGCTTAATTTCCTTGTGTTGTGTCCATTGTATTGTGGCTTTATTTCATTGTGTTGTGGCTTGATTTAATTGTGTTAATTGTGGCTTTTTCTTTGTGTTCCTTATGTTTGCTTTTTATATTGTGTTGTGTTTTGCACTTCATACATTTTTATTATTTATTAGATTTATTTGACATGGACATAACAATTACATTGGACGAACCACATGCATTTGCCTAAGTGTTTTAGCACACATGCTAATTTTCGACACCTGTCCACGGGAGGCTTTTACAATGCTGAAATGATTAAAAATAAAGAAAAGAAAATAATAATAATATTAGAAAAATCCAAATTATTTTCATACAAAGACTATAGAGCAAAGACAACATGATCAGACAATGACCCAGTCCAATGCTATTCATGCGAGCACTGCTTTTTGTATTATTATTATTATTTTTATTTAGGCCATTTTGGCCCCTTTGTCTTACACCTTGGGATAATACAGTCGCCACTCATAGTGGTTTGTGTGTTTGCCCTATGTGAGCTCTGATGCCTACTGACCAATTCGGAAAACAGAGGTGACACATGATTCATCAGGCATTTAAAAACCAGTTTGAGATGATTAAAATCAACTAAACTGTCAAAGCTAAGAAGAGTATGCTTTTTTAAAACATTACAGTGACGCCATTTCATTGGTTTCTGGTCAATAACTTGTATTGCCTGTTTGTATTATAGGCTTTAATTTAGTTTTGGAAGCTTGTGACCATGATGTAATGCAATAGGATAAATGTCAAAATATCATTGCATGCATGTATAGTTTTGCAGTTTGACACGACATATCCCTTATAATAACACGAAAACAATTTAGGTTAGGTTTAACCATCTTGCAGATGTACTTTACCTGACTATCAAATTCTTAACCAAAATGATGCCAAGATACTTGACTTCATTTATTGATTTGATTACTTCACTTTTGATCCGCACGTCGAATACATCCCTTACAGGCATATCTCGTATGGAGAAGCACTTAGAAACAGTGGATACATGGACGACAGTGTCATCTGCATACATCTGACAGCTAACACCTGGATAGGAGTTAGGTAGGTCATTTATGTACATTGTAAACAACAATGGGCCAAGTACAGAGCCTTGCGGTGTTCCCATGATGTTGGCATGCAAAGATGACTTCATCCCATTGACCTTAACATATTGCTGTGTCCCGCCCAAGTAAGTAATTCCTTTACAAATAGCGCTTTATAATAATAATAATCTTAAGTATCATAACTTCACATAGTGATATTATCATTTACTCCTGCTTGGAAGAATCAGTCACCCAGGTGACTCATAAAACATCTGTTCTCAAAATCAATGGAATTTTTCAATCTTACTCTCTCTCTTTTTTTTCTCTTTTTTTTTAAATTATTAAATTGATTATTTTTTCTTTTACTGGTGTATCTCACATACTATTTAAACAGTTTATATTTTATGTGATTATAAACTTGCTTTAGAAAAAAAACACGGCTCACCTCTTTCTCTTTTCACCAGAAGATAAACCACATTTGACTTTTTTACATGCATTTATTTTACAGATAATAGAGATTCTATCTATATAAAATGTGTCTGTCTTCGACATTTAAAAACTAAATCATTGCATGACCTTGGGAAAGTTTCGGTCTTAACACTAATACACTGTTTCATAATTGTCACAGGACAGTTAACATTCCACACTGGCCTAAACTTGAAGTAGATGGAGCTTAATCAAGCGTAAGATATGAATGAAATTGTAAAGCTCAGTCCAGGGTTCGAGGAGGGGACAAGGCCTCATTACAAAGCGCTTGCTGCATAATTTCTTTTCTTCAACATACGTGCTGCGATTTCAACTGTCTGTCCTCTGATGAACAGCGGCAACATGTCACAACACCTGAATGTTAATTGCTCTGTTGAAATGTCACATAGACAGAAACAATTAGAATATAACTGCATGAGACTCTGAAACAAACAACAGTTCTTCATGTTCAATGGTGCTCATGCCTTTCAGTTCTGACATATTTTTGGGGAGTTATGTTAGATTCAAGCCGGATGAAAATTGCCAAACATCCAAGGCCACTAGTGAATCAGTTTGCAGTCCAAAATGTCCACAATTCATTTGTACTGTATTAAACTCTCTGAGATATCTTCATTATATTCTATTATATATTCTAATTGTACACTCTTGGATTCCAATTTAGCCCAACCTTTGCATACAGTGTGTGTGTGTGTGTGTGTGTGTGTGTGTGTGTGTGTGTGTGTGTGTGTGTGTGTGTGTGTGTGTGTGTGTGTGTGTGTGTATATATATATATATATATATATATATATATATATATAAATACACATACAGTGGGTACGGAAAGTATTCAGACCCCCTTAAATGTTTCACTCTTTGTTAAACGCAGTATGTAACTTTTGGCCACTAGGTCACTCATTCAAAACAGACGTACTTTGATGACATCGGGAAAGTGCGTGGGCTCATGGGAGTTGTTGTCATTGTCACTGTCACTGTCAACCAGCGAATCTGACATCTCCAGCAGAAAACATGTTCACTGACAAGGTAATGTATTGTTATATTACATCTCTATTGTTGTTACGTTTAGTTACGGCTTTTCACTTTATGTAATGTCAATCTAATGAAATAGCAGCAAGTTACGGCTGTTCCTTATACTGTCAGTGTTCCTCTTTGTGTTTGGCGGTTCCGCCGAGTTCCGCAGGAAGACGCAAACGCGGATATGACGTGATAGACGGGCGACATAATGGAAATAAAGACACGGTCCGTGTCTTCGAATAAAATATTAATTTCTCTGGATTTAGAAGTTAATTAACTGTCGGGATAATGTAAACACACAACTTGAAAAAAATATATAACATAGATATAGTGATTTTTTAATATTTTTTATGCTGAAACATTACATATTGTGCCTTTAAATTACAGCAATTTGCTAAAAAAATGTAAGTTCATTTTTTTTTCTCAACAATGTACACACCTCACCCCATATTGACAGAAAAACTGAATTGTTGACATTTTTGCAGATTTATTAAAAAAGAAAAACTGAAATATCACATGGTCCTAACTATTCAGACCCTTTGCTGTGACACTCATATATTTAAGTCAGGTGCTGTCCATTTCTTCTGATCATCCTTGAGATGGTTCTACACCTTCATTTGAGTCCAGCTGTGTTTGATTATACTGATTGGACTTGATTAGGAAAGCCACACACCTGTCTTTATAAGACCTTACAGCTCACAGTGCATGTCAGAGCAAATGAGAATCATGAGGTCAAAGGAACTGCCTGAAGAGCTCAGACAGAATTGTGGCAAGGCACAGATCTGGCCATGGTTACAACAAAAATTCTGCTGCACTTAAGGTTCCTAAGAGCACAGTGGTCTCCATAATCCTTAAATGGAAGACGTTTGGGATGACCATAACCCTTCCTAGAGCTGGCCGTCCGGCCAAACTGAGCTATTGGGGGAGAAGATGTCAGGGAAACATACACAGGATCCAAATGCGAGCTCAAAACAGTATTTATTAGACTCAAAAACACAAAGGTGAATGTGAATGTGAGGTGAATAAATAGGAGAGAAAATCAGGTGCAGCTGGAAGAGATGAGGAGAGTGGCAATCAGTAACCACGCCTCCAACACAACCACATGAACACAGAGAGAGAAGGAATCAATGAACCCATGAACCGTGACAGAAGAGCCTTGGTGAGAGAGGTAAAGAAGAACCCGAAGATCACTGTGGCTGAGCTCCAGAGATGCAGTTGGGAGATGTGAGAAAGTTGTAGAAAGTCAACCATCACTGCAGCCCTCCACCAGATGGGGCTTTATGGCAGAGTGGCCCGACGGAAGCCTCTCCTCAGTGCAAGACACATGAAAGCCTGCATGGAGTTTGCTAAGATGGTGAAAAATAAGATTCTATGGTCTGATGAGACCAAGATAGAACTTTTTGGCCTTAATTCTAAGCGGTATGTGTGGAGAAAAACAGGCACTGCTCATCACCTGTCCAATACAGTCCCAACAGTGAAGCATGGTGGTGGCAGCATCATGCTGTGGGGGTGTTTTTCAACTGCAGGGACAGGACGACTGGTTGCAATCGAGGGAAAGATGAATGCGGCCAAGTACAGGGATATCCTGGACAAAAACCTTCTCGAGAGTGCTCAAGACCTCAAGACTGGGCCTTCCAACAAGACAATGACCCTAAGCACACAGCTAAAATAACGAAGAAGTGGCTTCACAACAACTCTGTGACTGTTCTTGAATAGCCCAGCCAGAGCCTTGACTTAAACCTAATTGAGCATCTCTGGAGAGACCTGAAAATGGCTGTCCACCAACGTTTACCATCCAACCTGACAGAACTGGAGAGATTCTGCAAGGAGGAATGGCAGAGGATCCCAAAATCCAGGTGTGAAAAACTTGTTGCATCTTTCCAAAAAAGACTCATGGCTGTATAAGATCAAACATTTGCATCTACTAAATACTGAGCAAACGGTCTGAATACTGAGGACCATGAGATATTTCAGTTTTTCTTTTTTAATAAATTTGCAAAAATGTCAACAATTCTGTGTTTTTCTGTCAATATGGGGTGCTGTGTGTACATTAATGAGAAAAAAATATTTTAGCAAATGGCTGCAATATAACAAAGAATGAAAAATTGAAGGGGGTCTGAATACTTTCCGTACCCACTATAATATAAAACCAGGCATATATCAGTCAAAACATTATGACCTAACATTGTGTTGGTCCCCCTTTTGCTGCCAAAACAGCCTCGACCCATCGAAGTATGGATTCCACTAGACCACTGAAGGTGTGGTGTGGTATCTGGCACCAAGATGTTAGCAGCAGATCCTTTAAGTCCTGTAAGTTGCGAGGTGGAACCTCCATGGATTGGACGTGTTTGTTCAGCACACCCCATAGATGCTCGATTGGTTTGAGATCTGGGGAATTTGGAGACCAAGTCAACACCTCAAACCCATTGTGCTCCTCAAACCATTCCCGAACCATTTATCCTGCTTAAAGTGGCACATACCTGTCCTGTCTCGTGTAGCACTTGTAGTGTTTTGTTATTTCGGGCCATGTGCTCCTGTCTTCGTCTAGATCCCACCCTACTTGTTCTCTCGTTATTGGTTTCATTTGCCACACCTGTTCCCTTGGTACCTGCCTGATTTTTCCCCTTTATAAGCTCCTTGTGTTTTTGGTCTTTGTTGGATCGTTGTCTTGTCGTCTTCTGCTTCTCATGACTCAGTTGGTATGTTTTCAGTTCTATGTAATTCTAGGTTTATGTTTTCCCCTCATGGGTTTTTGTTTTGTGTTTATGTTTTATTTTGTTAAATAAATCCCTTTTTCCTAAACTAGTCCTCACTCTAGTTTTTCCTGAGTTTTTCCAACAGGAAGAGGCCACAGCCACCAGGGAATACCGTTTCCATGAAAGGGAACCATGTTCCATGGTCTGCAACAATGCTTAGATAGGTGGTACGTGTCAAAGTAACATCTGCACGGATGGCAGGACCCAAGGTTTTTTGAACACTGCCCAAAGCATCACACTGCCTCCGCCGGCTTGCCTCCTTCCCATAGTGCATCCTGGTGCCATGTGTTCCTCAGGTAAGCGACGCACATGCACCCAGCCATCCACGTGATGTAAAAGAAAATGTGATTCATCAGACCAGGCAACCTTCTTCCATTGCTCCGTGGTCCAGTTCTGATGCTCCAGGCCTATTGGCGCTTTCGGTGGTGGACAGGGGTCAGCATGGGCACCCTGACTGGTCTGTGGCAATGAAGCCCCATACGCAACAAACTGAGATGCACTGTGTATTCCGACACCTTTCTATCAGAACCAGCATTAACTTCTTGAGCAATTTGAGCTACAGTATATCGTCTACAGTAGATGTTTGATTGGACCACTTTTTATAGATACTGACTGCTGCAGACAGGGAACACTCCACAAGAGTTGCAGTTTTGGAGATGCTCTGATCCAGTCGTCTAGCCATCACAATTTGTCCCTTACACTTGTCCATTTTTCCTGCTTCAAACACATCAACTATGAGGATAAAATTTTCACTTGCTGCCTAATATGTCTCACCCACTAACAGGTGCCGTGGTGAAGAGATTATCAGTGTTAATCACTTCACCAGTCAGTGGTCATAATATTATGACCGGTGTGTATACATATATTTATGATTCTCCTTGCATTAAACATTCCACAAACATTCATACAAGGATCCTGCACATATCAAATGTGTTCTATAAAATTGGGTCAAGGACTCTCCCCTCATGTTGAGGCGCCCCACAGGAAGTGTTTGAGAATGCAAAAGAATTGCTTCTGTGTTCAACACTTAACACTGGCCTTTGTTCAAGCGTAAGGGCCAAAGGACACAAGACAAAGGCATGCCATAACCTAACCTTCCCTCCGAATGCTCTCGGCTTTCAGGGATTTAAGTGGCTGGGAGAATTTAAGGCCATTATATCAAAATGTACTCAAACACAAAGCCTTTGTCATTGCTGTGTGTAATATGCTTGACTGCTCAATGATGAAGAATAGAAAAAAAAAAGTCTTGCTGAAAGTTTTGGTGCCTTTCCATGCCTACGTTGTATTAGGGGAATGATTTGTAATGTGGCATCATAGAGAGTTGTTTAGCCACAGACAAACCAATCATAACTGCTTATCTCATTAAATAATCATACACTTTGTTGCATTTAGTCTCCATGTCTGAAGGAAACAGTTAGAAATGTTCAACAGTGATGGAGTAACATTAATTAGAGCGATAAAGAGTCATCTATTATTTGTGCTGTATTTTGGAAGATTTAATACAGCCAGATTAATTTATGTGGTGACATTTCTAAAAGCATTTTTAAAAACAGGTTGCATACTGGTCACATGCATTTGTAAATGTTATTAACCTCATAAATATGCAAATGCAAGTGTTAACCAAAGGTTTACAAATGTGCAGTGTGAAATCTGGAAACCTGATAGTAAAATATGAACAGTGGGAAAGATGAAACAAGATTTGGATTGTGTTTACCCAGGTTTTAGTGTGACTGTGTTAAGTAAGAACACACTGGTCTGTGTAAATATGTAATGCTGCGGAAAACGTCTCGTTACGTGTGTAACCTCGTTCCCTGAAGGAGGAACGGAGGCGTCGTCGGGACGTTACCGGCCAATTGGGATCACTTTAGGAGCCCCTATCAGCTTCGAGATAAAGAGAACTGGCCAATGGCCATTGGCGTGCGTGTTTTGCATATCGCACCCGCCCGCGGCGCCGGTATAAAGCAGATGCAATCGCCACGCACCATTGTTTTTCACTGAGGAGCCGAACTAGTGACTCGGCCCTGTAGTGATGGTACAGCAACTGTGGCGACGGGACGTACGTCTCCGTTCCCTCCTTCAGGGAAGCGAGGGTTACACACGTAACCGAGGCGTTCCCTTTCAGTCGGTCACGCGTTCGGCGTCGTCGGACGTTACCGGCAATTGAATCTTTGGAAAACGCCACAGTTTACTACCACTTCCAGCGCCCCGCGAAAAGCCCCTCAGACCCCGTCTGCACCGGGCGGAACTCACGCAGGGGAGTCACACTGCTGTTCCGCAAGACCCATTCAGCAGACTATTGGATAACGCTGGGAAAGCGTGCCCGGAGGACGCTGCGGAAGCCACATCAAGCCCAGAGGGAATTCCATGTGGAGAATACACGTATGGACTGGCCGTGGGCAGTACAACATACGAAAGTCCCAGGGGTGGCCCCGGCCCAGTAGGCGGGGAACAACACCAGACTGAGACGGCAGAGCGGGCTCTGCCGAGGAAAGACACGGGCTCGCCGTGGGAGCACTACCGTGGAAGAATACACATATGGGACCGCCGAGGGGGTCACAACATATGGAACCCAGCCTAACACAAGCTCCACCAATGCTTACGAGTGTTAGACCTGGCGACGCTCCGCCACGTCCGACTGCCGAGGGTTGCGGAGGACTCGACAGGGTTCGCCATCCTGGGAAACTCGACTGGAGCATATAAGCGCACATATCCGTTCCAAGGGAAGGAGTGGCGCAGCAAGCCGACACTAGAACGGGCACGTGTTACTGGCTATGGGAAGCGAGCACACGGAAGCTACCGGCTCTACACGTAGGCTATAGAATCTAGCGAACGTGTTGGGTGTCGCCCGCAGCACTACAAATATCTGTCAGCGAGGCGCCACGAGCCAGCGCCCAGGAAGAGGCCACACCCTGGTGGAGTGGGCTCTAACCCAGCGGGCAGGGCACGTCTTGGGAATCATACGCCAAGACGATAGCATCCACTATCCAGTGGGCCATCCTCTGCTTGGAGACAGCCTTTCCTTCTGCTGTCCTCCGTAACAGACGAAGAGCTGCTCTGAGGTCCTAAAGCTGCGTTCTGTCCACGTACATCCGTAGAACACGGACGGGACAGAGAAAAGCCAGGGCTGGGTCTGCCTCCTCCGAAGGCAGCGCTTGCAGGTTCACCACCTGCTCCCGAAGGGAGTGGTGGGAACCTTGGGCACATATCCGGGCCGGGTCTCAGGATTACATGAGAGTTACCGGGCCTGAATTCCAGGCACGATTAAATCGACCGAAAATGCCTGCAGGTCCCCTACCCTCTTGATGGAGGCCAATGCAGCCAGGAGAACTGTTTTCAAAGACAGGACTTTCAACTCAGCTGACTGCAAGGGCTCAAAGGGCGCTCTCTGCAGAGCTGTAAGCACCAGAGTTAAGTCCCAAGAGGGTATAGAGAGGGGCGAGGCGGATTTAGTCTCCTTGCCCCCCTCAGGAACCTGACGATCAGATCGTGCTTTCCCAAGGACTTACCTTCTACCAAGTCATGATTTGCGGCGATAGCGGCAACATACACCTTGAGGGTGGAGGGAGACAGCCTTCGCTCCAACCCTTCTTGTAGGAAGGAAAGCACTGACCCGACCGAACACCTTCGGGGTCCTCTCGGTGAGAGGAGCACCAGTCGACGAACAGGTTCCACTTCAACGCATAGAGTCGTCTCGTGACGGGCTCTAGCGGAAGTGATGGTGTCTACCACAGTCTGTGGTAACCCACCTAGAACCTCCGCGTCCGTCCAGGGACCAAACATGGAGTGACCAGAGGTCCGGACGCTGGGTGCCAAAGGGTGCCCGTCTCTGAGTCAGGAGGTCCTTCCTCAGAGGAATGGGCCAAGGAGGTGCTGTCGCAAGGAGCACTAGTTCCGGGAACCAAGTCCTGCTGGGCCAATACGGAGCTACCAACAGGACCTGCTCCTCGTCCTCCCTGACTTTGCACAGTGTCTGTGCGAGAAGGCTCACTGGGGAAACGATACTTGCGTAGGCCCCGGGGCCAGCTGTGTGCCAGGGCATCCGAGCCGAGGGTTCCCTCGGTCAGGGAGTAAAACAACTGGCAATGGGCCGAGTCCGGGCGGCAAACAGGTCTACCTGCGCGGTCCCGGTGGCTCCATATCAGCTGGACCACCTGGGGATGGAGTCTCCACTCTCCCGGGAGCACCTGCTGGCGTGAGAGCTCGTCGGCTGCACGATTGAGCAGGCCCGAATGTGAGTGGCGCGACCTCAGATGCTTCTGACTCCACAGAAGGAGATGGCGGGCGAGTTGTGACATGCGACGGGAGCGTAGACCACCCTGTTTGTTGATGTACGCAGCGGCCGCGGTGCTGTCCGTCGGACCAGAACGTGCTTGCCTCTGAGCGGCCCCTTGAGGCGGCTGAGTGCAAGATGAACTGCTAACAACTCCAGGCAATTGATATGCCATTGCAGTTGGGGTCCCGTCAAAGACCGAAACTGCAAGCCCGTTATGCGTGGCACCCCAGCCGGTGGATGAGGCATCCGTGGAGACAACAGCATGCCTGGACACTTGTTCTAGAGGCACTCCTGCCCGTAGAAATGAAGGGTCCGACCACGGGCTGAAGGTTTGGCGGCAACTCGGCGTCACTTGGACACGGAGGGAACCGCTGTGCCACGCCCATCTCGGGACTCGATCGTAGCCAGCGTTGAAGCGGTCTCATATGAAGCAATCCGGCGGCGTTACCGCGGCTGCAGATGCCATATGCCCCAGGAGCCTCTGAAACTGTTTCAGTGGTACCGCTGTTCTGCGTTTGAACGAATTCAAGCAGTTCAACACCGACTGGACGCGCTCCTCGGTGAGGCGCGCTGTCTGGGCGACGAGTCCAGCTCCATCCCGAGAAAGAGATCCTCTGCGTGGGGCAGAGTTTGCTCTTCTCCCAGTTGACCCGAAGCCCCAACTGGCTGAGGTGTCTGAGCACCCTGTCCCTGTGTTCGCACAACTGCCCTCGCGACTGCGCCAGAATCAGCCAGTCGTCGAGGTAGTTGAGATGCGAACGCCCTGCTCCCTCATGGGAGCAATGGCCGCCTCCGCCACCTTCGTGAAGACGCGGGGCGACAGGGCTAGCCCGAAGGGTAAGACCTTGTACTGATATGCTCGTCCGTCGAGCCGAACGCAGCGAAGAAATGGCCTGTGTCGAGGAGAATCGAGACATGAAAGTACGCTGCGTCCTTCAGGTCGATCGCTGCAAACCAATCTTGGGGACGGACGCACCTGAAGATGCGTTTCTGCGTGAGCATTTTGAACGGCAGCCTGTGAAGGGACCGGTTCAAGCGCCGCAGATCCAAGATTGGCCGTAACCGCCGCCTTTCTTGGGTACAATGAAGTATGCGGGCTGTAAGCCAGTCTTCATATCGGCTAGAGGACCGGCTCTATCGCGTCCTTCGCCAGTAGGACGCGATCTCCCCTGGAGCACAGGCGCATCCTCCTTCGACACGGAGGTGAAGTGGATGCCCCTGAACTTGGGGGGACGCCGGGCAAACTGAATCGCATAGCCGAGTCTGATGGTACGGATGAGCCAGCGAGACGGCCTGGGAAGCGCTAGCCAGGCTCCCAGGGACCGTGCAAGCGGGACCATCGGCACCACTGACGTACCCGCAGCGAGGCGGCATGCAGGGATCCGACTCGAACGGCCTGGTGGCGGCTCGCAGTGGGACCTGTGTGTGCTGTGCAACACTCACCTGCTTCCGCTGAGGGGATGTGCGAGTGCAGGAAGGCCTCTTGAGTGCGTCCGGCAGCCGGCATCCCCTGCTGGCGAACAGAGAGGCGTCTGAGGGTGACAAGGCATGGGAGCGTCGCCCACCGACAGACGCGCTCTCTTGGCACCCAGAGATATTGGAAACTGCTCTTTTCTGGACAATTTGGGTACCGCTGGCGCTGGGACCAGCGGCGGAACAGAAAATACAGAACAAAAAATTCTCCCCCGGCCCTCCTCCGGGAAAGGAGTGCTGCAGCCATCTCCTGAAGAGCAGTTTCTCCATCTCTGGGCGGCCCGTCTCAGGGTCTCTTACGACGGCGCTTGCCACCTGGCTTGGCAGCGGCCTGAGCGGGCTGGACGTCCTTCCCGCGGCCGGCTCCACGCCCACGGCGCGATGTAGACTGCTGCTGGGCCGGGCGGGAGCGGAGGCGGCGGCAGGTGGGCGTCCTCGGCGGCGGGCAGGCGGAGGTGCTGCGGCGGCGGTGGAGCGGGAGCAGCCGCTGGTCGCCGGGCAGGATGTGCCTGATAGCCTCCGTCTGCTTCTGGGTGGCCGAGAACTGTTGGGCGAAGCTCTCGACGCGTCGCCCGAACAACCCGGCCGGTGAAATGGGGGAGTCCAGGAACCGATACTTGTCGGTCTCCCTCATGTCGGCCAGGTTGAGCCAGAGATGCCGTTCCTGGACCACTAAGGTGGACATCGCCTGACCAATGGAACGGGCGGTGACTTTCGTCGCCCTGAGGGCAAGGTCCGTCGCCGTCCGGGCTCCCGGAGGAGCTCTTGGTCAGGCCTACCCTGCAGATCCATGAGCGCCTGGGCCTGGTGCACCTGGAGCAAACTCATGGCGTGCAGGCGGGCGCGGCCTGTCCACAGGACCTGTAAGCCTTCGCAACCAGGTTGGAAGAGAACTTACAGGCCTTGGGCGGGAGGCGGGTCACCACGCCAGTTGGACGCGATCGCCGGACACAGTTGCATCGCGCGACGCCCGCTCAACCGGCGGGATCCCCACGTAACCCTTGGCCTGTCCGCCGTCGAGGGTAGTGAGGAGGAGGAGCTGCTAGGTCTGTTTCTGGCGCTAAAGGCGCCGCCCGACCTAGTCAGCTCGTCATGCACCTCCGGGAAGAAAGGCACCGGGCGACGCTGAGAACCAGCGCGAGCCGCCCGAGAAACCAATCATCCAACCTCGAAGGTTCGGACGTGGTGGAGGGTTCCACTCAAGCCCGACCTTCTCGGCGGCCCGGAAAGCATAGCCCGTCAACTCGGGTCCGACTCAACCGTTGCCACTCTCCCAGAGGAGGCAGTACAGCTGAGTCTTCATCCTCCGAGGACTGAAACTCCCCTCCGATGCAGCGATCGACATCTGCTCATCCGCTGGTGCCCCGAAAGTCACCACTGGGACGCCCAAGGGAGGGGCCAGCAGTTTCTCTCGGAAGCACCACCGCCGCGGAGCTTGTGAGGATCAGGGGCCCGCGGAGGCTCACTCGGCGGGTTTGCCCTGAACGTAATCCTCAGATCACCCCGGGCATCCGTCGTAGGTCTATCCTGCTGTTGGGCAGGAATAGCACTAGATCGAGGTATGCGGAGGGGGACCCCACCTTCCCGAAGGTAGGCGAGTCTCGATCTAAGCTCCGCGATAGTCATGTTCCCGCAGTGAGAACATGAACTATCCACAAACGCTGCCTCAGTGTGCTGAACGCCCAAACACGTGAGACAGCGATTGTGACCGTCAGCGGGCGAGAGGGAACGACCGCATCCAGAAACGCACGGGTGGAATGACATCTTGAAAAAGACGCAGTGTCACACCCGTGTTGCTCTTTTTGTGAGGAAACGCTCTCTTAATGTGCTGAAGCACCCAGGGAAAACCGCGGCAGCACACAGGAAATAGTGCAGCCTGTGTGCTGCACTCACTGAAAAGTGCTGTGAGAACAGCAGTTGTTTGCTGCAGCTGTGAGCCCGCGGTCGCGCTGTTGTGTGCTGTAACGCCAACACGAGCGTCTTCTCTCTCTCTCTCTCTCTCTCTCTCTTGCTGAATTGGCAGTCTTAGTCTTCGACCTGAACGCTGTTCGGCTCCGAAGTGAATGACAATGGTGCGTGGCGATTGCATCCGCTTTATACCAGCGCGCGGCGGGTGCGATATGCAAAACACGCACGCCAATGGCCATTGGCCAGTTCTCTTTATCTCGAAGCTGATAGGGGCTCCCTAAAGTGATCCCAATTCGTCGGTAACGTCCGGCGTCGTCAACGTGACCGACTGAAAGGGAACTTAGTTTAAAATATGCTGCAGCTTTTCATTTTTAGCTTCCACCTTTCGATCCCAAGAGTGTCCTTAAACTCCTTTACCTATGGTAAAATCACTATGACACAGACTCGAGTGAGTGGTTTTATTAATCTTTATAACATTTTTATTAAACTGCAATGTGATAAAAGACAATTGGTTCTGTTGGTTGGTTTGAAAACCCTGGCACTAGACAGATTAAATAAAGGAGAGGATAAAAAGCAAACAACTCACAATGTTGTGCCCTGAGCATGTATGGTTGCCATTTAAACCGGCACACTTGTCTTATGATGTGACTGCTTACTGAGGGTGACAATAAAAGTCTAAAGTGTAAAGGCACATCTTAAATGCTTAAATCTGATGCAATGTTTCAAAACATAACAGCATATTACATGGCTCATTTTGTGGCAGAACAATGACAATCACACATTTAACACAACTAAGGATTTTTTCATTCTTTTTTTCTGAGCCAAAACGTGGATTGCTCTTGGCTGGAAATATCAAGCACCTGACCTCAATCCAACTGAGCATGTTTTACTTGCCTGAAGACAAGGCTGAAGGCAAACAGACTTTTAAGTAAGGGAATTTGGATGAAATAGTCTGGAACTGAAAACAAGGCTTGCAGACATCTAACGTTTGACAATGCATGTATGGATCACATTCGTCAGGCTGCCCTCGGGTGCTTACTGAATGAAAAAGATATAAAATATGAAAAATACTGCATTTAAAATTACTTAAATTTTTCCATATTACCTTTGATATGCTTAACTTTGGGTGTTATTGAGCAGGCTAGTTGTAGCATGGGGGAGTTTTTACAAGGTATCTATATCTTAGTTATTTTGAGGTTTTGAGTTAAAAGTTTAACATAATTGTGTGTTTTAACTAGTAGTTACTTTGTAGGTTTCTATGTACACTTATATAAATAAAGGCAGAATAAAGATAATTTCTTTCCTCTGAAGTGATGCCATATAAGAACCTTTTTTAAGGAATAGTTCTTAAAATAACCATTTTACTTTTTAGTGTAAAGAACTTTTTATGGAATGGAAAGGTTCAATGAATGATCATCAAATAATCAATGCCAATAAGCATAATTTATTTTTAAGGGTTTATATCATATACAGTTGCAAGAAAAAAGTATGTTGCTGAATCTGTGAAAATGTTAATAATTTTAACAAAATAAGGGCGATCATACAAAATTTTATTTTTTCATCTAGTGGTGTCCTGAATATCTTACATAAAAGATGTTTACATATAGTCAAAAAAGCTGAATTTATTCAAATGATCTCGTTCAAAAGTTTATGAACCATTTATTCTTAATACTGTGTGTCCAGCTCCCTCACATTTTTCAGCATCTTTTGCATAGTTCAACCCTTTCCAGCTGTGACTGTATGATTTTGAAATCAATCTTTTCACACTGAGGACGATTGAGTGACTCAAACCCAACTATTAAAAAAGGTTTAAACATTCACTGATGCTTCAGGAGGAAACACGATGAATTAAGAGCTATTGAACTTTTGAATAGGATGAAGCTGTTTTTAAAACAGCCGTGGATCAGGAAATGAGACACAAGTTTTTTTTTTTTTTTTTTTTTTTGTCTTTTGGACTATATGTAAACATCTTTAACTAAAATATCTTATTTAGGATGGTACTAAAATAAAAAAACAACATGCATTTTGTATAATTTCATTTATTTAGTTAAATTTTACCCTCATTTACCTTGTATTTAAGTTGCAGTCTTTCAGTTATTTATTGACTATTAGCATACAGTTTGGATTGGGGATTGGTTCTGTTCTGGGCAAGAACTCCCTGCGCATCCAAAGATGATTGATTGACCATTAGCATACAGTTAGGATTGGCGGTATGGTTCTGTCCTGGGCAAGAACTACATATTTGTAACAAGCATGTGGCTGTAACCAAATTTAAATTCATAGAATAATATCTATTAGGGGTAGCATACACCCCTAGTGGCAGCAAAATATGATACAAGCATGTTGTGAATTAAATGTTTTCGAGTGATATCAGATTTTGTACGTGTTTTTAAAAAAAATTATAAGTGGAACAAACACCACTTTAATTTACAGCCAGTAGATTCATACTTACCCTGTAACTACATGAAACAAGAGGGGAACAAACACCACTTTAATTTACAGCCCGCAGATTCATACTTACCCTGTAACTACATGAAACAAGAGGGGAACAAACACCACTTTAATTTACAGCCCATAGATTCATACTTACCCTGTAACTACATAAAACAAGAGGGGAACAAACACCACTTGCATTTACAGCCCGTAGCCCGGTGTGAGCCAGCAACAGTCATCCCTGTGAGAATATTGGTGGAGACAGACACAGGTGAAGGCTAATTGACTGGAACACACGACTAATGCTTGCAACCCAGCCCCACCCTAATCAACAACCTGTTGGCGTCACCTTGGCTCCTCCCACCCGCGTCTCCACCAGAGACTCTCAACCGTGAAGCTACACCAGAATGATTTTGTCCCGTAAGCTCCCCCATGGTCAGTGTTTATCCTGCGCTATGGACTTGCGATCCTCCCGCTACGCTTCAGGTCTCTACCACCAGGCTGCAGTGGGATCCTCCTTCCCCCTGACTCGCCTTGTTCTTCGGTTGCACCGGCTCCACCTCAGGCCTAGGGAGCTCTGATTTCAACTTGAGCGTTCATGCCCTCAGCTCTGCCAAGGCCTCCAGTGCCAGCTGTGTCGCTAGATCCCATCAGCTCTCCGTCATCGCCTTTGGATCCCCTGAGATCATCTCCGTCTCCATCGGTCATCCCTAGGAGGTCATTGACCATGCCTACTTCGCTCCTCCCTCCATCTATGCCACTATGGGCCATCATCATCACCATGCTCTAGGTCAGTAGCATCTGGCCACTCCTCCTGTCAATGCCCTCTTGGTTCTCCGTGGAGTCTCTGCCAGCCTGTGTCTGTCATCTCTCTGCCTGCTCCTTCTTCCCAGCCCTTCTCCAGCTCCTCATCCTACTCCTGATTTGTATATTGTGACATGACTGTCACACACCCTCTCATTTCATAGACATTTCATAGACATTTCTAAATCTCAATCTCCCTCAAAACTGTAGCAAAAGTAGATTATGGACGTTTACAGTATGCAAGTTGTTTTACTACCTCTATCCAGAGCCATCACTTGAAATCACAGGACCTGCCACAACATTTTTGGATGGCTCTATAGCCACACACTCAGCAGCAAAAGATGCATTTAAGTATAGGTCTATTTATAACCCAGGAGCGGGACAATGTTCCCAGTTTCCTCTGCTGGCAAGCAAACAAAGTCCGTACAGATGCCCAAAACTCTTGGTCCTTACAACATATCCTTAAACAAACTTCTGCATATTCCCATTAAATTTCCACATTTGGGTGGAGGATACAGTGATGGTTCTGGAACATTCAGATAAGGATTCTAATTTTGCAAACCAGTGCACTTTGTGTTGCCACTAATGGCTAATGGAGTAAATAATTACAGAAGCAGGCTGCGATAAATCTGATTAGGCTTCTTCTCTGAGCTAAAGGAAGCTATGGGAAGACTGTTTAGCTGTAATTATATAGACTGCAGAATAATGTTAATCCATGGGTCTTTTGGGGGAAGTAGTGCAATCTGTCCAGAGAATTAGATTATCACTGTGAAAAAAATAAATATAAAAAATGGTTGTAATTGTGATTTAGATTAATCATAATGACCTTTACCCTTAATAGATAGCATGGCGAAATCATATAAGATGTAGATTTTAAATATTTGCCACAGAAGGAATTGTAAATGCAAAGTTTTAGAAGTGTAAATGTACAGTCATTTGCAATTTTCTTATAGCATATAATAGGTCATTCATAATGCATGCATATTTTTGAGTTTAATGTGATTTTTCTATTTTAGTTTCCAAAGGTTCAGTGACTCAAATATCTGTAATGACTCATACACAGTCTTTTAATTTGAAAATGCAATATTGGCTAGACAGTTCTCCTTCACCATTATGCTTTTATAAGGACTTTAAAAGCAAGTTTATTAAAGCATACTAAAACTTTGCAGAGGATGTGTTCTCAGGTTTAAATTCATCTGGAGCGCAAAGGAATACAGTTCAATCCAGGGCTCTCGATAAGTTGAGAACTTTTAGAAGCTTGAAACAGCATCTTAAAGTGCAAAATTTATAGTGAAAAAAAAAAAAAAACACATGGCCCAAAGATGTCTGTCTAATGCATTTGGACATAGATAAACAATTAATTGATTTAAATAAATTCAGGCAGCACAAAAGAATAGTGTGTACTTCCAAGGGCCCTACATCAGCCAAGCAAACCAAGCTCATACAGGTTTGGAACAACTTGAGGGTGAGTAAATGATGACAGATTTTTTTTTATTTCTGGGTGAACTGTCCCTTTTAAGCAGTTATTATCAACCAGTAACCACTTTTTTGACAATTCTGAAATTCAAAAATGTTAAAACATCTTGTGATCTTTGACACGATCACGAGCAGCAGCGCAAAGTAGATTCTGCGCTCATTTGATCTAATATTTGATGTTTTTTTTATTTTTTTATTTAAGTAGCAAATAAGAATCGCTAAAATAGTTGAATACATTTTGAAACAAAGGTCTTGTTAATGTTTGTCAGTTTTGTTCAAGGTAATTAAAGCAAAAGTTTTGCAATAACGGAAGAATATGTAAAAGTATGGTATTTGGGGTAAAAGGCTCCCCTGCTGTCGGGGCAAAAGGCACCATATTTAACATGATCTTAAACAGCCGCTGACTTTTCCATTTATTAACATGACATGGTTAGATTCAGATTGTAAGTATCATATATTAAGTTGGGTGTCCACCTTAGAGATAATCACCATATTTATAATGAAACCATCATATTTAAAAATGAGATATTAATCATATCATATAATAAAATATAATGTTTTGTTACTGTAAATCTATATTCAATTATTATGGGATCTCCTTCAATGCTTTAAGAATCTTTACTTTTTTAAATGATTTTTAAGATATATTTCTAAATTAACATATTTTAATGATGGCATATTTATTGATCAAAAATTAATTATTTTATTCATCAAAATAAACAGAAAATAGTTCAAACTTTGCTAAAGTGATTGTTTTGAACAAGTATAACCTTAGACATTATTAAAAACATATTATTTTAGTGAAAGTATTTGTATCAATACTGTGTGCCTTTTGCCCCACGGAGTGAAGCCGGAATAATATTTTCATTGATTAATAACTTACTTTCTGCTCTATACCTCATACAAAACTATTATATAGAGATCACTGCAACTGCAACACACTTCGTTTGAACTACTTTTGGTACCACTTTTGACATTTTTGCAATAAATGAATAATTGTGAATACACTGGTCTGTCTGTTATGCTTTTATTTAAACAGTACATAGTTTTAATGCATGGTTATGGATAGGGTAGGTGTAGGATTAGCCGTTCAAAATATCTTTTAATGCTATATTGTTACTAAAATCTTATTTTTCCAACACATTTCTGTCCAATATGTTTTATTCTCTATATTCTGAATAAAATTGGTATGTTTAGTTTTGGGGTAGTGTTAAATAAAATGGTAAAAGGGAAATTATACAAATATTTTTATGACGTTAAAGATTTGTATTCTTAGAAAAAAGATTTCATGACAGATTTGTAAATATTTTACGTGTTTTAGCTGTAAAAACGTAACAATTCTACATTTAAATGTTGCCGATGCTTTCATATTCTATGTTTTAGCACTTCTCCAAATGTACAAAACCGTACATTTTGTCTCTTTGAAAGTTACGTATTAATAACTGCGTATTAACAATGAGACCAGGCTGGATTTGCAACAATTATTTTCAACAAATGTGTTGTGTGTATAAAAATAATAGTTTCAGTTTTACGGTAACTTATTTATATGTTGATTAGAAGTATTATGGTAAGTGCTTTATAAATGATCTCATGTGTGCAATTTCTGTTTGGAGCCTGATGATGATATTTTCTTGAAGGACATTGTGTATGGACTTTTGTCCTGTTGTGCCTTTGATTATCCATAAAATGCGATCTACGTAAGTAGATCACTGGGTTTTGGATCAGAGCCTGGATCTCTTATCACTGTAAACGTAAAATCTCAGAGACACACAGCAAGAATGAGTAACAGAAGGACAAAGTGAATGAGAGCGAATATGGGCAAAAGGAAAAATGGGAGATGTAGAAAAGGGCACATAAGAGCTCTCCCAATCCTCGCACAAGCCCGAAGGCACCTCAACCTTTTCTCTCCAGTGTGTGAGAAATTGTAGCTTTGGCAGTGGAAACTGGAGAGGGAGCAGCAAGCTCCTGTCTCTCGTCTCTCTCGATGCCGCTGCGTTGTTTGCAGGGACTTGTGGGTGAAGAGGGCAGAATGCAATTTAGCTTTGGAGTAGGCTCAAAAGAGTTGCTTCCGCCTGCGGACTCTCAGTAAGTGCATCAGTCCGGGTACCTGCTGGTAAACTGACATGGGAGAGAGTCACGGAGAATAAGTCCCAACTCTCCTACTTCAGCCACCTCTGGGTCAGCAGGGACAGAGAGAGAAAGTGGATACCAATGTCTTGTGTCCTTCACAATGTAGCCTTCAGTCATGCTAAAATAGACAGAGGAATGTTCAAATTATGTAACCTTGAAACTGCAAAACATCTCTTTGGAATTCACCTCAGCTTGAAAAGATTATTCTGGGAGCAAACTGCATTTGGTTAAAACCAAGAGTTTTGTATTTAACATTGCTGGCTTTTTAAAATAGATGCACTTTAGTGTGCTGTAAAGTTATTCAACTGAGGCTGTTTTTACCATTTCAAAGTCTGTATAAAAGTCTCGCTTGTAGTCTCTCATGCATATGTGTTCACAAACATCAGTAGTACGCATATACTCCTACACAATCCATATGATTTTCAGGCATTTCTACCTGTATGATACTACACTGGACCAGCAGTTTGGAAAATGGATGGAGGGATGGATCAGATGTGGGCATCACGTTCTGGTCAGACGTGAGAATTTATTCAGTGCATGACCCTCACAGTGCTTTGTGGGTATTCTCTAGCCGGTGAGCTTTCATCCATTGTACACCATTGGATTTACTGAGTGCATTCGATTATGTCAACTATGGTTTCGGACACCACTACAAATTGTTGTCCCCTCATATAGGGCCTATTTAAGGGCATAGAGGGCAATTTCACAGCTAAGGAGAAACCATGGAAAACGAGCTGAAACCCACCGCAAACAGATATTAAAGGAACACACCAACTTTGTTGAGGACTTTAGCTTTTTCACCGCATCCCCCAGCGTTAGATAAGTCCATACATACCATTCTCATCTCTGTGAGTGCCATAACTCTGTCTGACACACCCACCACTAGCCTAGCTTAGCACAAGGACTTGAGGTACACGGCTCCATCTAGCCTACTGCTCAATAAGGGTGTACTCACAATAGGCGCTTTGAACCGTGTCTGAGCGTGTTTGACCCCCAAAGCCCAGTTCGTTTGACAAGTGTGAGTGCTCTGTTCCGTGCCCGGCGTGGTTTGTTTGGCTGGCCCTGGCCCGCTTGAAAGAGGTGGGCAAGAGCACGGTTTGGTTGGGCTCGAGTGCAGTTTGCATGCAGTGTGAGCGCTAACCGTGCCAGAGCACGGAACAGCTGTGCTACTGTCATCATTATGACAGCAAACACTAATCTATTCCTACTTGGAAACACTTATCGATTAAATCAAGTATATGTGACCTGATCCAGCAAAATGAGTCACAGTGACCCAAATTTTAAAATGTGAGACATGAGATATTGGTATCAATGGAAAGAGGAGACCATAAGCTTTAAAATGACACTCTACCCTACTCAAAGTCATACCTTGAATTATGGTCGTCTGCCCCCTTTTTCCAATTAAAAACCTGAGAAAATCGCTTTTAAAGTTTTTTTACCCGTTCTTTG
This sequence comes from Gobiocypris rarus, assembly GCA_023029165.1. Lineage (NCBI taxonomy): Eukaryota > Metazoa > Chordata > Actinopteri > Cypriniformes > Gobionidae > Gobiocypris > Gobiocypris rarus. The sequence continues at coordinate 8,379,329 of CM040934.1, read as the reverse complement.
TTCATTTGTGTATATATAACGTTATGAGAGAGAGAGAGAGGGTGTGTGTGTGTGTGTGTGTGTGTGTGTGTGTGTGCGCGCTTGCACAGGCATCCACACCCTTGACTGTTACCTTGCGCGTAGACACATGTACGCAGTCACGTTGCTTTCTTTTTACAGCGACATTTCTCAAATTAATAAACAGATCTACACACAGTATATTAAACAGTATTGAACTACACAGAGCGCTGCTAGTCTGACAGGAGGATGGGCGGAACAATTGCAGTCAGTCGAAACGGGGCTTCCCATTGACATGTCCCATTGTTTATGTCACTGTTTCTGTACATTTCTAAGCTTTTTGGTTGGTTTTATATAACGTTTAACAACATATTTTGAGAGCAGAGATATTGGTGTGTACGGGCCTGAACTATTTTCAGGTGCTGCGTAATATCTTTGCGCCTGCTGCACCCATGGTACGGCAGCAAAGTTCCTTGATTATTATGCAGGAATGAGAGCATAGTTCCTAGCCATATCGGCCTAGAAAATCACAAGTTTTAATTTTCCATCAGAGACAGAGAAGCGATGGATTGTTAGTCTGATTGGTTGAAGGACTAACCAATTGCATACAGAGTCATTTGAACTATGCCTGTGGGTCACGCCTGTTGTGTAGTAAAAAAAATGTGTAGCAGACTCATCAGACCAATGTTAAATCTGAAAAGATTGGTCTGGTGATAGCCAGACAACTCATGCAGTATAAACACACACACACATACACACACACACACATGTCTGGTTTACTATCTTTGTGGGGACTCCCCATAGACGTAATGCATTTTATACTGTACAAACCCTATATTCTATCCCCCTACACTGCCCCTGCCCCTAAACCTACCCATCACAGGAGACATTCTGCATTTTTACTTTTTCAAAAAAACTAATTTTGTATGATTTATAAGCTTGTTTCTCATGGGAACCTCAATTTAGGTCCCCACGGTGACACAAGTCCCCACCAGGATAGAAAAACATGAACACACACACACACACACACACACACACACACACACACACACACACACACACATACACAAACAAACAAACAATATATATATATATATATATATATATATATATATATATATATATATATATATATATATATATATATGTATGTGTGTAGAGAGAGAGAGAGAGAGAGAGAGAGAGAGAGAGAGAGAGAGAGAGAGAATGCAATATATTTCTTCAATTTAATAATTATTTAAATTATAAATGTTTAATTTTTCAAGCTAATCAACAAAAGCACAAGCACACCTGTTTGTACTAAAGTATTAAAGAGATTATTACTGTGCTGAAGAGGACACAGCTGTTACTTTTTAAATGTAGTAATATAGTCTTAATGGTGTTCGGACAGTCATCAGCCTAACCACTCAATGGTAACCCCAAAAACTCACACACTAGAAACCCTTTTAAATTACAAAATAATAAAACATGAAACACGTAAAGATCTCCAACATGAAATAACACTTAATTTTAACATATGATCTCCTTTAACAGTCAGAAGCAAAGCATGCTGGAAACTAGAAGTATGTTGTACCCACTGAGTGTAACTTCTTCTGTAAATGTGTGTAAATACACTATATTGCCAAACGTTTTGGGACATATGCCTTTACACACAAATACTTTAATTCAAGTTCCTCCACACCAAACTCGCTCATATGGACCTTGCTTTGTGCACTGGTGCACAGTCATGTTGGAACAGGAAGGGGCCATCCTCAAACTGTTCCCACGAAGTTGGGATCATGAAATTGTCCGAAATATCTTGACATGCTGAAGCATTAAGAGGTCCTTTCACTGGAACTAAGGGGTCAACCCCTGAAAAACAACCCCACACCATAACCCCCCTCCACCAAACTTTACACTTTGCACAATGCAGTCAGGTAAGTACCATTTCCCTGACAACCACCAAACCCCGACTCATCCATTTGATTGCCAGACAGAGAAGCGTGATTCTCAAGAGTCCAGTGGCACTGCACTTGGTTATATAATGCCGCTTTTCCACTACACAGTACCGGCTCGGCTCGACTCGCCTTGGTTTGGTTTTCTACTGTGTAAAAATTGTACCTTTACCTGCTTCCAGGTACTTTTTTTCGGAACACCTCCAGCGAGGTTCTGAGAGAGCTGAGGCGATACTAAAATGTGACGTGAAAACACCGCAGACTGCTGATTGGTCAGAGAGAATCGACACTGTTCATTGCGTCATCATTGCACACGCCAGACGGAGTATCCTGAATAACCGCGCCATTTTTTAACCGCGAGATTGCGTGTTATTTACTATTATTGCAACTAGGAAGAATACGCAGACTTTCCTTTGTTTGGTTGCCGAAGAGGATCCAGCGAGAGAAGATTACGTCATGGCAGTTTCCTGCGGCTTCGCGATGACGACCAGGTACTATTGTGGAGGTACTATCTGTAATGGACAACGGAGCGAAAAGCGAGCCGAGCTGAGCCGAGTCAAGGCGAGTCGAGTTGAGCTGGTACTGGTAATGGAAAAGCGCCATAAGGCTTTGATGCAGCTGCTCTGCCATGGAAACCCATTCCATGAAGCGCTCTACACACTGTTCTTGAGCTAATCTGAAGGCCACATGAAGTTTGAAGGTCTGTAGCAATTGACTGCGCTGACCCTGCTCTGTGATTTTACGTGGCCTACCACTTAGTGGATGAGTTGCTGTTGTTCCCAATTGCTTCCACTTTGTTATAATACCACTAACAGTTGACCATAGAATATTAAGTTATCACTGTACCACGCTTGAATTCACTGAGCACTGAGCCATGGAAGTGATTGGAACACCTGAATTTAATAATTTGAGCTGTGTCCTAATACTTTTGGCAATATGGTGTATGTGTGTACAATACATTCACATTTATATGGGAACATGTATGTGCAATATATGTACACAATAAATAATATTACATGTAATTCTATTTCTGTCTTTATTTCTAATTATTTTATTTGTATCAATATATAGCCATATATACTCAATGCATATATTGCAGTATATTGAAAAATATAAGCACTAGTTTCCCATATATTTTCCCATTTACCTGTCCCTAAATGGTCCATTTAGTTTGACGGTTCTTGGCCACAGTAAACTAAAGAAAGTACCGGCTTTATACTGATGAAGTCAAAAGTCTAACTAGGTCAACTGTCCTCTTTTATTGAGAAGATTCTTAATATATTTAATGAAAGGCCAAAATTATAGTAATTTGGGGAAGAGGGTCCTTTTGACCTGATCAGGGCTGTCATGTGTCCATGACTACAAGCCCAATTTAATGTAATGACCTATTCAGAAGTAGAAGTAGCCTCTTATATCTCAAAAAATAATATTAAAAAAAAACCTTAGGTGGCAGATTTCACACTTCATCTGCCAATAGCTGGGTAACCGTATTGGACTTTGTTGTTTCATGACGTTTTCAGTTCTACTTCTTCTTTGAAACTTAATGTAACTGTAGCGCCCCTAGCGTGTCTAGCTAGTATTGTGGAGTGCGCTCCCGAATTCGGTTTATTGAGAAATTAATGCTCTAAATGTAATTCTCTAATTATTACCTACTTGTAACCATTTACCTGAATAACTACTTTTAATTGAATGAAAAGTGGCAATACAATGTCTCTATGGCTAAATTAGAGGATAACACTAATTGTAGGGAATTATTTCAAGTGCTCGGTTAATCAAATGTCAACACTATAGTTACATTAATATTTCACCCTTTTAAATGACTATCAATCCCTTATCTAAATCAGAATTTTCAAACACTTTAACTTCCAATCAGGATACTGTAAACTTATATATTACCTTGCCTCAAGTATTAAAATCCTCCAATATCATAAACACAATGTAATACAAAGCTACCACAGAAATACGTTTGAACTATTTACTTTAAGAAAAATAGTATGTACATATATACAGATCAAATATACCACAGTACATTCAAATGAAACACAATACAGTTCCCAAAATTTAAACTAAGCCGGCAAATATGAATAAATGGCCACTCAATGAAATAAAACAAATACCCCTGAGACAGTCAGATGAGGATACGTTGCAGGCCTGTAATGTTGCTCGCGGCGTTGAGACCAGAAACACAATGGCGCTTCGCGCCGTGGCACAGAAAACAAAACTCACTGCGGCTGTACTGCTGATCAGGCGTCGTCATTCACGCCTCGGCAACGCGATGCTTGCGATGCTTGTGATTGAGGGCGCCGTCTGACAGCTAGCTAGGCAATAGTTGTGGAGATGAGTGCTTCTCCAGGCGATGCACAAAAGGGCAACCGAGCAGGCTACACAATCGCAATGTCCTGGTAACTAAGTCGTGCTGACAAGCCGTTCACTCTTCCTCCTCGTTGGAAACTCTAAGAGTGCTTCACAACAAAACACTATTACACTGGAAACTTAGTGAAATGTCCATAACTCACACTAGGTGTAGATTACTAGTACATTTACTATCCCACACGCATTAATTTGGTGTTTTACCAAGTTATAAACGTGTCTGTCCCGCGTGGTTCTCACTCATGTCCCTCGTGTCTCTCCCCTCGTCCTTCCCAGAACCTCCTTTCGTTCCCCTGACCTCTCACACCCCCTCCTGATTGGATCTTTCCTCCGGTACATGAATTTTAACTAACTTAATTTTTAACCCTTAAACATTATTTAAACCTTTTTTAACATTATTAAATGTACATTTAAATAAAATAAACAAAAATAAAAATAGTGTTTCTTAGCAAATACCCAAATTTACTATAGGGCTACATCCTCCTTACTAAATGTCTAAATGTCCTCATAAGACATAAAACATAATCCCCACCTTCAACCATGAACGTAATGAACTCTTTTTTTTTTCTCTTTTCTTATTTTTAGAACTATGAGCTCCGAATTATTAACTAAGTGGAAACCTAGTGTTTCCCTAGTTTAATAATTACTCCCCTATGAACTATGGTAAGAGGGTGCTCACTGGCCTTTCCAGGTTCATCATAGGTAAATCTCAACACTGGTTTTATTTGTCTTTTCTCAGTTAGTCTTGGTCTACTTTCTCTATTAACTTTTGTTTTAGAGCTCAGTTTTTCTTTAGATGTGTAGACAGAATTTCTTCCAGCATCCAGGTCTGTTTCGAATCATAAGGATCTGAATCTGTCACTGCTTGAACTTCTTCATCTATGTTAGACTCAAGCTCTCCAGCTAACTGCACAGGATTTGGTTCTTTGGCGTCTTCATACTGTGAACGCACTGAGAATCCATCGGACTCTTTTCTCCTCTTTAGTAGATGTTCCATATACTCCAGGTATGATGTACTGGTATGATCACACTCCACCTCAGATGAGGAATCCGTCATCTCTGGGACTTCTCTTTACTCATGATCAATTGTTTTTGTCTTGTTCGGGTTGAACGCGTTCTGGGTCTCACAGGGATTTCTTCACATGCTTGCTCCACTGGAATCCTCACCAATTGTCCAATAGGTAAGATGTGGTCATGATGGAGGGTTCTTACTCCGCCTCTGCCTCCCTCAGGTCTCACATGGAATACAGGTAAGTTTGGCATCTTTCCCACCACTACATGGGGTATGGAACTCCATCGGCTTTCCAGTTTGTGTTTCCCTTTGAGTCCTAGATTCTTTAGAAGAACACGGTCTCCTTCCTGTATGTTCTGATAACTGACCTTTTGATCATAGGCTCTCTTGTTCCTCAAGTGAGTCTTGTCAGCAGCTTGACTTGCCAGTTGATAGGCTCTCTGCAGATCACGTTTCAGGCTTTCAACGTACTGGAAAGGGTTCCTCTCCTCAGTTCCATCTTTTGACGTTTCAAAGCACAGGTCTACAGGTAGTCTAGCTTCCCTACCAAACATTAAGTAGTAAGGAGAGTATCCCGTCGCATCACTTTTCGTGCTATTATGCGCGTGCACCAATGAGGCAACATGCTGACTCCAGGATCTCTTCTTCTCTTGGCTTAACGTAGCCAGCATAGAAAGCAGCGTACGGTTAAACCGCTCCGGCTGGGGTCCCCTTGTGGGTGATAATGGAGTCGTTCGTGATTTCCGTATGCCCAAAGTTGTCAGCAGTTCTCTTATCAGTCTCGACTCAAAATCTCTTCCTGATCAGAATGAATCCTAATAGGCAGGCCATAGTGAACGCAAATACTTTTCGACTAGGATCTTCGCCACGGTCAGGGCTTTCTGATTCTTTGCAGGAAAAGCTTGTGCATATCGGGTATAGTGATCGGTCACAACCAGGATGTTGCTAATGCCTCTGGAATCAGGTTCCATCGACAAAAAGTCAATACACACAAGGTCCATAGGACCACTGCTGGTGATTTGGTGTAGAGAAGCAGCTTTCTTGGCAGGTGTTTTACGCGTGATGCACAGTCCGCAATTCCGCATATCCTCTGTATCATGAGCCATTTTGGGCCAGTAGAATCTTGCTCTTAGGAGTTGAGTTACCCTCTCCACTCCTAAGTGGCCCATGTCGTCATGAAGAGAGTGCAACACCACTTCTCTGAACTCAGCAGGCAGCACCAGCTGTAGTGCCTCCTCTGCCGCTTTCTTGCTTGCTCTGTACAGAAGTCCATCTCTTATCACAAGTCTGCCAACTTCCCTCTTCATCAGTAGCATCTCTGGGTCTAAGTCTTTGTTGCTAGGCCAGACTCCCTTTTTCAATGCCTCAATCACGCGTCTGATCACATCATCCCCCTTCTGGGCAGTCATCAAGTCCGCTTTTGATAGTTGCTCCAGTGAGCTGAGGTGTAATTGAGATGGAAAGACATACATTTCCGGAATACAGGCTGGCGAAGCTCCTAATTGTTCCACATATCTGGGAGACGAATTTGGGGATAGATCCACTTCCACCCGCCGACATATGGACTTCACTACATTCTGAGACATTCCATCCCAGTCCCCGTATTCGGGTAAGTTGCGAGACAGCAAGTCAGCGTCAATGTTTGCTTTCCCAGGCCTATACTTTATGTCGAAGTCATAGGTGGCCAGGGCTGCAAGCCAACGATGACCTGTCGCATTCAGTTTGGCTGTGGTAAGCACGTAAGTCAACGGGTTATTGTCGGTGCGTACGGTGAACTTGGCTCCATAGAGGTAGTCGTGAAATTTATCAACGACAGCCCATTTCAACGCAAGGAACTCTAGCTGATGTACAGGGTATCTCTGTTCAGGAGAGCTCAACTTTCTGCTGGCAAACGCCACTGGTCTTAACCCTTCTGGATGTTCCTGGTAGAGTACGGCACGAGCCCTTTGAAACTTGCGTCTGTATGTAAGACATATGGCTTATTGGCATCAGCAAATGCCAGTACAGGCGCGTTGAGCAGACACTGAATGATACGCTGGAATGCGTCTGTGCAGGACTGATCCCATCGATCACTGAATGGTTCTGAGTCCTTAAAATACGTCTTGATCTTGTCTGGGGCTTTCTTCCTACCATGCTGAGTGGGTGCATAGCCCTTTGTCAGTTCTGTGAGGGGCCTAACGATGCAGAGTAGTTTGCTATAAAGCGGCGATAATACCCACAGAAACCTAAAAAAGACCGCAGTGACTTAAGGTCTGTGGGCTTAGGCCACCTGGCGACTGCCTCTATCTTTTCAGGGTCAGTGGCAACACCCTCAGCGGACACTATGTGACCTACATACTTAACCCTGGGTTGACAAAATTGGCACTTGTCAAGGGAGAGTTTTAGCCCTACCTCTTCCAGCCTATCTAACACTCGCAGGAGGCGTTCCTCGTGTTCTTCTAATGAACGTCCAAAGACTATGAGATCATCCAAATAAACTAACACCTGAAGGAGATTCATATCGCCGACAGCTTTCTCCATTAGTCTTTGGAACGTTGCAGGCGCTCCTGTTATGCCTTGGGGCATCCTTTCAAATTGGAAAAATCCAAGGGGACAAATAAAGGCGTTTTTCTTTGTCCTCCTCTGCCATGGCGATCTGATAATAGCCGCTACGTAAATCAAGGACAGAAAACCATTTGCTCCCAGCTAAGCAATCTAACGATCGTCTATGCGAGGAGTCGTGTACTGGTCTGGAACTGTACGCCTATTAAGGGTCCTATAGTCAATGCACATTCTAATACGCCCAGTTTTCTTTCTGGCTATCACAATTGGTGATGCATACTGGCTACTGTGACTCCTTAATTATCAGCCTTTAACAACTCTTGCAAGTGCTGAACATCGTCGATATCTGCTGGAGCTAAACGCCTTGAACGTTCTCTAAATGGCTTTGCATCAGTCATCCTGATATGGTGCTCTACATCCTTTGCCAGGCCGACATCCCATTCATGCAATGAGAATACATTTGCTCGCTCACATAACTTTTGTGGTCGTGCTTTCCATTGTGGTGGTATGGGCGAGTTGCCAAACTGAATGAGTTGAGGGTCTAACTCTGTTGGTACAGTCACAGCCTCGGTTTTGACTTTCAGAGATGGAATGACTGGATCAGCGTGACACAGCTGGCCTACTACAGTTCCAACTGGGATGACTGTGTCTTTCATGGACTCATTTTGGATAAGGACTGTGAGGTGATCATCCATTGCAATACCATGCAAGACCATAGGCTGCAACAATACTCGGATGGTAATGGAGCGGTGGGTGATGCCTCAACCATCAACATGTCTTTACCCAGAGGCCTCTTCTCCACCACTTCACAGATGGCGCAGCATTCACCACCAGGAGGTAAGGTAAGTGAGCCTGGACCCATCCACTTTACACATGCCACTTCATCCTCTTCACCCTCAGTGTTTGGTTGATCTGTGTGAACAATGGAATTCTTTGCCTTTATGCCAAGGGTCTGGGCAATGTCCACTCCTGTGGTCTCTCGGCAGAGCATGGACAGTCTCTGGAACAGGTTTGCATTTGTGCCAAGGATCACAGGGGTCTTTTCAGGACTTTGAGGACTTGGGCAGATAAGAGCAAGGACGGAAAGTGTCTCGGTTGCACCTGTGACCTTCTCTGGAAATTCCATCTCCACTACGACATATCCCAGGTAGGGGTAACTGGTGTCGCTTAAACCCCATATTGCCAACCCTGACACCGGCTGGATTGGGACACCAGGTAAGTGGTGTTTGTACCAGGTCTCAAATATGATGGTGATTTGAGACCCGCTATCAAGAAGTGCATCACAGTGCTGGCCATTTATCTTCACTGGAATGATTGAACAGGGACCGATCAATCCTTGAGGAATGCCTCTTTCAAGGGTGGTTACTTCACTTTTCTTTGCTGAGCACACTGTGGGACTACCGCCTGATGCTTGAGAAGATGTATCACCCTGTTTAGCTTTCTTTAGAGCGTGTATCAGCTTTTGAATCACTTTGGCTTGATTCTCTGCATTCGGGCATTTGGCAGAGTAATGGCCGTTTTCACCACAGCGATAACAAAAGTTCCCATCTGAGTTGTTAGATGGTTGCTTTCTATTATCATTATGGGCTTGTCTTGATGGCTCTACTCGAAGAACTGAAGTAGGGATTCAGAGACTTTAAGCTTATGGCCTGCCATTTGCTTTTGCAGGTTTTTCACTTGTTTTCTTAAAACAGCTACTTCACTATCGCCACCTGTCTCTGGGGTGGGCATCTTTGTCATTGACACAGGTCTTTTGCTGTCTGCTAACACCTGGCTAGGCAAAGTACGCAGGGCAGTGTACATTGACTTGAGTTCTTGGATTTCTGTTCTCAAACGCTCAACCTCATCCTGTCTACAGTCTGTAGCCAAATTTGTGTGAACTCTCTGGACAGAGGTGTTCAGCTTCATCCTTGATGACTCGTACTCTTCTTCACTTCTGATCTCACTCAGCAGTTCCAAGAATGATGGAGGGTTTTCCTTCCTTTCCCGGAGTTTGAGCTGGACAAGCATCATGTCAGAGTGGACAGCACCTCTCAGCAGCTGCTCCACTCGAGCACGGCCAGCACGGCCAGTATGGAGACCTCCGCGGCGAACTACCTTGGTCAACGACAACTCTACACGCCTCAGAAAGTCAGACAACTTTTCCTTTGGCTGCTGCTGTAGCAATCTAAAGGCAAAAATCAGGTCTTCGCCTGTCTCGGCAGACCCAAAAGCACTCTCAATGGCTTCTAAGCACAGAGCAGGACTAACCTCTGGATCAGTAGTCCGCACAGCCTTTACAACAGCTAATGCAGGACCTTTCAGACTTTCCATAATACGTCGTCGTTTCTCCTTAGTGGAACACTCACTCTCCTCGACCATCAGGCGTGCATGTTCTAACCAATGCTCAAGAGACTCTTCTCCAACTGGAGTTGGCAACGCGTGCCAGAGAACACTCTCAAGCGGCGGTAACTGCTGTTCTCACCTGACGGTTTCCCCATCTTATCCAACAAATCACCTACCGCACGAATAATAGACTCTGCCGAGCCACCCTCTAGCGGTTCTCCCAACAAACTCTTTAACGGGCTCGGAGGAGCAGGACTTTCCGAAACAGCAACAATCGTCCATTTTTTCGTCTTGCCCTCTGGCACCAAATCAGGAGGGACTTTGGTGGGGTCCACTGTCTCTTTACACTGCATAGCACTCTGTGACTATCCAGCTTCAGACTAACTGTCCTTCCTCTCACTACTTTTCGCCCTAAGGCTTTTATAGTTTCTAGGGCTTCTTCAATCTGGGCATTAGCAACGTCTTCTGGAATCAGTACCATGAGGAATGGGCATCATCCAATTCTTCTCTTCTGCACCAGTCTTTGAGCTCTTGAACTAATTCTGCAGCGTTACACTTAGCCTCCATTTTCTTCTAGGTTTTTATCTTAAATAAGCTATTTGACTTACTTTCTTTGAGAAACTACCAAAATTGAACGTCTACTGCTAACGACTATTAGCATCGGATTACAAATGAATTGCATTAATTATCCCGGATGAGCCCCATTTTATGTAGCGCCCCTAGCGTGTCTAGCTAGTATTGTGGAGTGCGCTCCCAATTCAGTTTATTGAGAAATTAATGCTCTAAATGTAATTCTCTAATTATTACCTACTTGTAACCATTTACCTGAATAACTACTTTTAATTGAATGAAAAGTGGCAATACAATGTCTCTATGGCTAAATTAGAGGATAACACTAATTGTAGGGAATTATTTCAAGTGCTCGGTTAATCAAATGTCAACACTATAGTTACATTAATATTTCACCCTTTTAAATGACTATCAATCCCTTATCTAAATCAGAATTTTCAAACACTTTAACTTCCAATCAGGATACTGTAAACTTATATATTACCTTGCCTCAAGTATTAAAATCCTCCAATATCATAAACACAATGTAATACAAAGCTACCACAGAAATACGTTTGAACTATTTACTTTAAGAAAAATAGTATGTACATATATACAGATCAAATATACCACAGTACATTCAAATGAAACACAATACAGTTCCCAAAATTTAAACTAAGCGGCAAATATGAATAAATGGCCACTCAATGAAATAAAACAAATACCCTGAGACAGTCAGATGAGGATACGTTGCAGGCCTGTAATGTTGCTCGCGGCGTTGAGACCAGAAACACAATGGCGCTTCGCCGTGGCACAGAAAACAAAACTCACTGCGGCTGTACTGCTGATCAGAGCGTCGTCATTCACGCCTCGGCAACGCGATGCTTGCGATGCTTGTGATTGAGGGCGCCGTCTGACAGCTAGCTAGGCAATAGTTGTGGAGATGAGTGCTTCTCCAGGCGATGCACAAAAGGGCAACCGAGCAGGCTACACAATCGCAATGTCCTGGTAACTAAGTCGTGCTGACAAGCCGTTCACTCTTCCTCCTCGTTGGAAACTCTAACCGAGTGCTTCACAACAAAACACTATTACACTGGAAACTTAGTGAAATGTCCATAACTCACACTAGGTGTAGATTACTAGTACATTTACTATCCACACGCATTAATTTGGTGTTTTACCAAGTTATAAACGTGTCTGTCCCGCGTGGTTCTCACTCATGTCCCTCTCGTGTCTCTCCCCTCGTCCTTCCCAGAACCTCCTTTCGTTCCCCTGACCTCTCACACCCCCTCCTGATTGGATCTTTCCTCCGGTACATGAATTTTAACTAACTTAATTTTTAACCCCTTAAACATTATTTAAACCTTTTTAACATTATTAAATGTACATTTAAATAAAATAAACAAAAATAAAAATAGTGTTTCTTAGCAAATACCCAAATTTACTATAGGGCTACATAACATTGGATTTGGGCAATCATTTCATGGTGGACTAGAAAGCGTCTTTTTGTTTTGCTTCCTTTTGTTTACATCAACCTTTCTGTGACATTTCAAAAAGCAGACTTACTTAAACACTCTCTCCTCCACATTATATGTTCCCTTGTGGCATTATCAGAGGCAAATTCAGCGATTTATCGAGATCTTAAGCTCATATTCTGTTGTAATTGAGCTCTGTAATTGCCTCAAAGCTCTTTGAATATGGACTCCATCCATCTGTTTTAGAATCACAGATGTTTTATTATTGCTGATTACTCTGCCGAAACACTTTTTAGAGAAAGCATCGTATTTCTTCTCTAGAGTGCTATAGGTCTGCATATGTTACCTTTGTTTTACTGTTTTGCTTACCTCTCTCTTTTTATTATTTATTATTTGGAAAGCAGTGAAGCACAGCGGTTTCACAACGATTGTCACTAAGCTGAGCTGTGTTATGGGCCCTTGGTCCAACATTCTTCTAAAGTGTATGCAAATGTTGTGTCCACATAAAACATCTTATGTTGAATTGTTGTGCTCTGTTATACACATTTAAACAAGTAAAACATCAGTTGGATTCCAAAGGTATTTTATGATTGCTGTGCTGATAAAAATCCTCAGCCTACATTAAAGAGTTGACCCATTTTCTCTAAAATGGCATCAGTGAGTTTTAAGTTAGGCTTAATTGTACAATGAGAAATAAATCTGACCAGTTCTTTGTCTTTGTGCAATATGTTTATTATGGGGCACATCATTGCATGAGGGTAGTAGATGTTTTTTGTACGTTTCAAATAAATCACGTGATGTCAATTCATTTTATTTAAAAAAATAATTGATAAGATTGAGTCAATCCACACCCCCAAAGCTTCACAGTCCTATAGCTCATCCTGGGTAGATATTTAATTCACTAACATTAGGCAGTTTTGATGTAATTGCTGTTTAATGTTGATGATCGCGTCATTTTACATATGCATATAATTACATATGCTATCGCTTGTTTCTGCTTCTTTTTCATGTGTTTTGGAATCTGGAGATTCAGTACTCTTTCAGAAGATGTGTCATATTGTCCCATACCTTATAACAGTTGAAAACAGAAATGTATGTCACACAATGACAAGATATTAAAAAAAAAAAATGTCACAAAACAGCCCACCAGTGTTTTAGTATTACTATTAGTAAATACAGTGTGTTTAACTTGATTTTACTTACTTCATGAGATTCCAATGAACAAAAGTCTACAGTGTAAGAATCTACTTTTGTGGCTGAGATTATGGTTATGAGACCCATAAAACTGCAATATAGGAAGGTCAATATTTTGTGTGTGGGAGAGAGGCAGAGAATTTAACCACAATGTCATATGCAGATAATTTATGTATCCACCGGGAGGGTATGGTATGATGTAACATCAGATAAACTTCCTCAGGAACAGTGGGATATCTCCTCCTCTCCAGCTACACAAACCCCAAACCCTTTTGTCCGAAACATCATGGCTTTTTCTACATAGTATTGGTTTCCCTTACTGAAATGTCACAGTATTTCCAAAGGTCTTGAATCAGATAGCATGAAATGTAACTGACAGTAATGCAATGTTATCACTGAGCTGGAAGACCTTTAGTTTCCCATAAACTGTGTGTCAATATCAAGGATGTAACCAAATAGTGAAGATTGGGGAGTCCAGAGGTAAAAGTTCAAGAATCTGCCATTGAAAAACTCATAGAATCTGACATTTGCCCCTTCGTGTCTATAATGGTTACGGCCTCTGGTCAATATACACTAATTGAGAAAAATGAGGTATCATTTTACACTGGAAATCATTCGATGGCAGAATAAATAGTGATAAAACTAATCTATATAGCTGTCATGTGACTAGTGAAAGGAATTGAAGAAAAAACTGGATACTGCGCTGCAGATACTGGACAGGCAGGTAATCAATCAGATGAAAATGAGAACAGAATCGGGAGTCTTTACTGTGTTACAGGTCGTATTGGAGTTCTTGAGGTGACGGTGGAGAGCACACAATTCAGTAGAAGATCCCGTAGAAGGTAAGTGTCCAGGTTAAGTAGTTCATAGTCCTTGTTGTAGACCAGACAATGACTATGTTTAAATGTAAAGCAGTAATCTAATTATTGACCTTATTCTGAATTAGACAATATTCTGATTAAGGGTTTTACATGAGTTGCTTTTAGAATATTTCGTTCATGTTCCCGTTTTACATGTTATAGATCATAGATCGATTAATGGCACGTCATTACATCCCCATGCCACACTACGCTGTCTGACGTCCAATCATAGCGTGACTTTGGTCGGTCTGTTAAAATGTAATGGGCTCAGGAAACCCGCTGTAACGTAACCATATATATATGGGGAGAGCGGGGCACAACCTAAAGCTTAGACTGTCTCAGTTTGTGTTTATTCACTTGGGGTTCAGGGTATTAATTTTTTTCCACATTAATTTCACAGGTCTAGTACAATTATGTGGTTTTGTTTCATTAATACAGTGTATACTTTTTCTTGATTTACCCCGAAAGAATGGAAGTGAAATGTGACAACATGCCCCATAGGTGGGGTACATTGTAACATGTGAGGGGGCACATTGTAACATGACCATATGACAGCTTAAAATGTTATCTGATGTAATCAAAAAAACATATTCAAAACAAACTAAAATATTTTGTCAAAAAATACAGTTATTAACTTTTTTAAATAAAATAATGGCATTTTTAATCAATAAAAATACACACATTTTTGAGTTTGACAACAAACACATTGCTAAATACAGCTATACAGCATAGTTCAAAACATAATAATAAAGAATAATTTCTGAACATTGACTGTCAGTCATTATTCATCATTTTCTCATGGTTTCTCAAAATAATTCATAAAAGTATAGAATATAATAGCATATGCCTATTTCTAATAGGAGCTCATTGTAATGCAGTGTTACAACGCACCCCATCTGCGCAACTGGGATTTAAAGTGTGGCTTGTATCTTCAGCTGGTTAGATCAGCATTAAAGAACAATTTCAACTGTTAAATAACAGATATTAGATTCAAATAATATCAGATTTTTCTAATTTGAAATAAACACACAAAAATAAACTTGAGTAAGAAATGTACTTTTGCTATGGTAAAATAAATGTTCAGTAATATCTTCTAAAGATTTTTTAATTTTGGCGCAATTTTTTCTCTTAATAACGTTAATATGGCAACTAGTAAATACACAAAGTTTCATCATCTTGGCATGTGTGAAAAGCTTTAAAACATGCTCGTTACCACTAACCGCGTTAAGCCCAATTTATACTTCTGCGTCAAGTGCACGCAGAAGGTACAGCGTACCATACGCATATACGCGTTCCATACCCTATACCCTTCGCGTACTTCGACTACAACTACGCGTTGCGATGACGCAGAGTGCAATATCTGTGATTGGTCGGCTTGGTACTGTCGCATTTCCGCCGTGTTATTTCTGGCATGTTCTTCTGCGCCACCCGCCATTTTTAAATCCAGAAGTTCAGCGAACAACATGACGAACGCGGATATGGACCAAGTGACCGAACGTTTAATTGAGGAGGTGCAGAAATACAGGCATTTACACGACTCCTCTTCAGCCGATTACAAAGATTTTGCCGGAAAGGGAGTCAACACAGTGGAACATAGAAACCCCACCGCCCACTAGCGTTTGGTGATGTAATTGTAGAACAACACAGAAACAACGCAGAAGTGCTCACGACGGTGTCGGCTACACGCGTAGTCTACGACGTACATTACAGCGTACACTTCAAGCAGAAGTATAAATTGGCCTTAAGGTTGTCCCCTGCGCACCCCTTTTTTTGTTTTGTAATATTATATGTCTCTTTCAGTTTTTTTTTATAGAGACACTGCCTCTCTTGCCTCCTTCTTAACAGCCTACATTTCGAATAATAGTTTTGATTAATGATGAAAAAGGTTTAAAAATTTTGATTGTTTGGCTTGCTTTTTCCTGCCGTCGAGCCACAGGCGTTCACTGAATGACCCTCATACAGCTCGCAAGCCTAGAGGTTTCTTACCTCTGTTTTAAGCGGACAGTTCACAATTATGAATATGGGATTACAGATACAAACTTATTGCATTTATCTTTTACAATAAGCAGAATAATTGCATCAAAAAGAAAAAATGTCCGAATGAGCAGTCAAGCAAGACATCATGGCAACGACATTTTGGACTGACATACGTTAAAGATAAACGGGAAGTTTTGTACACGTTTTATTTTAATTATAATTAAAATTCTGTTTTATTGGACACAGTATTATTGATGATTGTTGAAAGGGGCACTTTTGATAAATGTTTACAGGCGCTTAAGCCCCTAAAGCCCTCCCCTCTGCACGTGCATTTGGTGTGCATTTGTATGTGTCCTGTCACAAAATGCAGCGAAAACTTCTACACAATGTTAATAGTATTTTAGTCGCATATGGGAGAGCATTACAGACATGTACACACCTTTATCGAACTATTAACATTGTAATAAGTATCAGCTTGCTTATTTTGCTCAAGATAAGGATTTATTAAGTTCACATGTCATGCAAACAAGAAACTATTCTTCTAACCACAGTTCGAGAGAAACCACAGGTCGGGAAACACGACGGAACTTGCGACCATAGTTGGCTAACGAAGCTTATGGGAAACGCACCCCAAAAGAGAAATATGTGATCTGTCTTTGAGTAAATCATTGAATCATTCATTCAACTGATTTATTAAAAAATGCTGATTGTTTTAACCAATTTGTTAAACATGGATTGATTCAGGAGTGAAATATGTGCCTTGTCTTTATGAGGGAGTAATTGAATCCCTCATTCAACTATTCAAACAAAACAAAAACCTGCTGTGCTGCGCTTGGTTGGAACTATTTTCATTGGCTATGCTAAAACAGATAAAATGGCAATATTGTGTCTAAAATGTAAGTGACTCACTATTTATTGAACTCTTGTTCAGTGAAGCATCACACAATCGTACTTCCTACTAGTTACACTAATAAATTCTCAGAAAAAGCTCAAGGCATTGGTAGTTATAACGTGACTTCTCCAGACTAATAACAGAGACATTGTTCAAACTAGATCCTGAGTTTATAGCATAAGAATATATTTTTCACACACAAAGGGGTCTTTGCAACACTCATTGCTTTTCCTTATTTACATACATGTTTGTTGAACTGTTGTAGGAAAGCAAATCACACTCGTAAGAATGAGTTATGGCCATATATCAGCAGAGCTGCGATAACCTGCAGTGCTGATATATGGCCATAACACACTCTTGCAAGTGTGATATTGCTTCAACAGTAAGAGCAGAAATATGCTATGTTATGCATGCAGTTCTCAGTGGCTTTAATACAATTATTGAGTCCACAAAAAAGACAGCTGAAATTAAATTAAAATGTTGTTACCGTCATGTTTATATATATATCCTTCTCAAAAAATTTGCATATTGTGATAAAAGTTCATTATTTTCCATAATTTAATGATAAAAATTTAACTTTCATATATTTTAGATTCATTGCACACCAACTGAAATATTTCAGGTCTTTTATTGTTTTAATACTGATGATTATGTTCAGTTATGCACTCAATACTTGGTGGGGAATCCTTTTGCAGAAATGACTGCTTCAATGTGGCGTGGCATGGAGGCAATCAGCCTGTGGCACTGCTGAGGTGTTATGGAGGCCCAGGATGCTTCGATAGCGGCCTTAAGCTCATCCAGAGTGTTGGGTCTTGCGTCTCTCAACTTTCTCTTCACAATATCCCACAGATTCTCTATGGGGTTCAGGTCAGGAGAGTTGGCAGGTCAATTGAGCACAGTAATACCATGGTCAGTAAACCATTTACCAGTGGTTTTGGCACTGTGAGCAGGTGCCAGGTTGTGCTGAAAAATGAAATCTTCATCTCCATAAAGCTTTTCAGCAGATGGAAGCATGAAGTGCTCCAAAATCTCCTGATAGCTAGCTGCATTGACCCTGCCCTTGATAAAACACAGTGGACCAACACCAGCAGCTGACATGGCACCCCAGACCATCACTGACTGTGGGTACTTGACACTGGACTTCAGGCATTTTGGCATTTCCTTCTCCCCAGTCTTCCTCCAGACTCTGGCACCTTGATTTCCGAATGACATGCAAAATTTGAGCGACAGTCCAGTGTTGCTTCTCTGTAGCCCAGGTCAGGCGCTTCTGCCGCTGTTTCTGGTACAAAAGTGGCTTGACCTGGGAATGCGGCACCTGTAGCCCATTTCCTGCACACGCCTGTGCACGGTGGCTCTGGATGTTTCTACCAGACTCAGTCCACTGCTTCCGCAGGTCCCCAAGGTCTGGAATCGGTCCTTCTCCACAATCTTCCTCAGGGTCCGGTCACCTCTTCTCGTTGTGCAGCGTTTTTTCCACACTTTTTCCTTCCCACAGACTTCCCACTGAGGTGCCTTGATACAGCACTCTGGGAACAGCCTATTCGTTCAGAAATGTCTTTCTTTGTCTTATCCTCTCGCTTGAGGGTGTCAATTATGGCCTTCTGGACAGCAGTCAGGTCGGCAGTCTTACCCATGATTGCGGTTTTGAGTAATGAACCAGGCTGGGAGTTTTAAAAGCCTCAGGAATCTTTTGCAGGTGTTTAGAGTTAATTAGTTGATTCAGATGATTAGGTTAATAGCTCGTTTAGAGAACCTTTTCATGATAAGCTAATTTTTTGAGATAGGAATGTTGGGTTTTCATGAGCTGTATGCCAAAATCATCAGTATTAAAACAATAAAAGACCTGAAATATTTCAGTTGGTGTGCAATGAATCTAAAATATATGAAAGTTTAATTTGTATCATTACATTATGGAAAATAATGAACTTTTATCACAATATGCTATATATATATATCTTAATTGAACTAAGGTCTAATCCTGGCTTAATCTAAGCCCTGTCCCTGAAATCAGGCCATAATGTGATAAATAACTGTTAGAATGTTATTTGTTTTCTATGTGATACAAAATTTCCAACTCACACCAAATTAATATTTAGTTGGGTTATAGCAATCAATGTTCCTTTGCTTTCTGAACCAAAAGAAAAGGCATGATCATATTACATGACTTAGTCACACTCTTGCTTAGACACAATGAGCAGAAACTGATGTAAGATTTATTAGCAAAATTAGCACGAACACAGTGCAGAAACAAGAGATTGCGAACTGGAAGGCTGGAGATCAACTTGGATGACTACATTGAAGTAACAGCAGTACTGGAAGATGTCTTCAGGACAATTTAGCAGATAAGTCTGTAGCATCAGTTGAGGCCGGAAAATGGCTGCATACAAAATAGCATACTTCCCTGCTATATAGTAGGTGAAAAACATTCTGTGACAAAAGTAGTATGTCTGAATTCAAAGTACTCATAAAAGAGTAGGCAAAAAGTACCCGGATGACCTACTTCTTCGGGCGAGATTCTGAAGTATACGATGGACACTTTACTATCCCATGAGGCCACGGTAGAGAATTTGAGAATGGCAGTGAAGCGACGCAACTGATGCCGTAGGTCAAATGATAATGAAAGCACAGTAAATGTAGTATGTCAGGATTACATTCATACTACACACATTCATTCTATATAGAACATAGACTTTTTTAGCGGTTGTGAAGTAATTACTTATTCAAAATAAGTACCTACTCAAGAGAGCATGCAATTTCTGACACAGCCTATGACTAGGCGAGATTGTTTGCTCTATATAGTGCTCTTGGTTAGTTCTTGATATCATCCAGGTTTTATACATTTTGTTAAATTACTCTTTCAATATTTTTGTCAGGCTATAAAATAGATTAAATAGTGTAAACAGATGTTCTTTTTTCCCTATTTATTGTGAATAACTATTCAGTCATCTGACATTTGCTGGTGGAATTATGGAGAAATGTGTCTGACACAGCAAGCTTAACAATCAGTCAGTGCAGAAATTTCAGCATTGCCCAAACAGGAGTTGCATATCTGAAAATCAGTCATTGTTATATCTTCAATACGTCTTATAGTGGCTCAAAGAGTCTCTTTCCAACACAACAATCAATGCAATTCTTGATTGGCCAATTGCCTCTTTGACCTGAGACTCTTTGACTACAGAAAAGCCTTGTTTTGGTTTCCACATCATTAGGGCTGCATCACGGGACATGATATTTTACCTGATCACGAGCTGCCGTTTAATAGCTCTGAAATGTATGGGAGAATAATGCTGGCATCAATATCAAAATAAGCTTATTCAACAATCTAATTAACCAATTATTAAGACACGGGTTATTGGTTATTCCTCCTTTCTTTGTCCCATCTGTACAGAATGTCGGTTCAACTGTGTTATTTTAAATTGGCTCAATAAATAGGTAATAGATAATCTTGGTTATTTTGGTACTGAGAGTGCCTGTAGAGGTGATGGGGTAGAAATGCATTGTCTCTGACAGGCTCCTGATACGCTAGCACTCTCAGAGTTGTGATGGAGATAGTGAAAATATGTCTTCTCGGCTAAGGATGAATACTTAAGTGTATGGCCCTCACATTCTCTGAGCAAAAACATGCAAAAGTCATGAAGAATTAGGCTGGTGATACCTGTGACTTGTCCTCTTATATCTTTCCATATCTGTATTGGGCACGACACAGTAAGTTATGCGTGAAAAATTAGAAGACTTTATGGAAGTAAATGCAGCATTTAATACTTGATTAATGTTGTGAATGTGACTGTGAATAGCTGATCTTTAGTAATGCTCCTGCATAAAGCTGGCAAGGAGGGATAAATGTTGCTGTCGTCAAGGTTAGTGACAACTATGAAACATTCATTCTCAACAGCAAGAAAATGAGAAAACATAATAGATGGTTTGTAATTCTTTAGCTATGGGACTTTTAGAAAAAAATATTGATTTTTTTTAGGTTATTATCGTTCGAAAAAATGCAATTTGTACATGGTAAAACATTGCAATGTGACCTTCATACAACGAAAAGAAACGTTTCTGAAAAGAAAATGAAAACTTGACAAAACAACCCCTGGGATATAAAATTGCCTCAAGATGAAGAAGCACCCATAAATGTAAAATAAGACAGAAAAGCATACATTCAAGACAAACTTACTAGCTGCGGTATAGGAGTCTTGCTTGAAATAGCCAAGAATATGCACCATATGGCATATATAGCCATTGGTTGTGTGTAATGAAAAATGCCTACATGTCCGTCTTTATTTACAGATGTTCACTGTCCATTTCAAATAGCAGAGGAATATCAATATGAGCTAGAGTGTCAGGCCATCTCTCGCAGTTTCGTCTCTCCTTTCCTTTGGTGGTGTGAGATGAACTGTCTTCAGCAATATTATCAGAGCAAGTCCAAAATCAATAGACACCTGGGGAGTGTTTTACTCTCCAAATTCAATCTCAAACAGCAGTGGCAACAGAATCCAGCTCGATCTTTGTGATATTGAGGAACGGAGATTGTGTGCACTCTATTGTGAAGTCAAGCTTTATATGCAAGATTTAAGTTTATGTGGCATTACTTTATGAACTATATAGTTGTCCTTGTCAAGATGTTACATGGTATCCGGCCAATAAAACAATAAAGAAAAATCACACAGAGGCTATACATATTAGGAATATTTATTTGTATATACACTTAAAAAATTTCTTTCTACTTCAGAATTTCACATTAAATTCAACTGACCTATCAGTAAGCCCTGCCCCCTTTAGCTACTGTTGCTAACTCGGACAAACAAACATAGTTGCTAACGTCTTGCAATGACAGCTATCAGAGTGAAAACCTTGTCCCAATATGTTTTTGGACACAGAGGGACCACCTCTCGCAGAGGAGCATTCAAGGGGGAATATGCCATGGAGGGATAGGGGAGAGCGGGGCACAACCTAACGCTTTTTGAATTCTTCAGTTTGTGTAAATCCACTTGGGGTTCAGAGTATAAATTTTTTCCCACATTAATTTCACACATGTCTAGTACACTTATGTGGTTTTGTTTCATAAATACAGTGTATACTTTTTTCTTGATTTACCCTGAAAGAATGGAAGTGAAATGTGACAACATGCCCCATAGGTGGGGTACACTGTAACGTGTGAGGGGGCACATTGTAACATGACCATATGACAGCTTAAAATGTTATCTGATAATCAAAAAACAAAACAAAACAAAACAAAAAATTATATATCCAAGACAAACTAAAACTTTGTCAAAAAAATACAATTATTACCTTTTTAAAACAAAATAATGGAATTTTGTATAATTAAAAATACACACATTTTTGAGTTTGACAACAAACACATCTCTAAATACAGCTATACAGCATAGTTCAAAACATAATAATAATGAATAATTTCTGAATATTTACTGTCAGTCATTATTTACCCTTTTATCATGGTTTTTCCAAAATAATTCATAAAAGTATAGAATATAATAGTTTAGTTCTAATAGTGGCTCATTGTAACGCAGTGTTACAACACACCCCATCTGCACAACTGGGATTTAAACCCCAGATCGTGTCTTCTGCTGTTAGATCAGCATTTAAGAAAGATCTCATCTGTTAAAAAACAGAAATAAGATTACAATAATATCAGATTTGTCTTATTTTAAATAAACACAACAAAAACCAGCAATGAAAAATAAACTCAAGTAAGAAATTTACTTTTGCTATTTTTAAATAAATGTTCAGTGATATCAGTGACCAACACAGTCTCACTCCCAACTCGTCACATATTGCCGCTTGGTCAGTACCCCTCGGCGTCACTTTTTAACGCACAGGGTACCCCTTAAGCGTCATTTTTTTCAGACGTTCAGGGGCACTCCACTGATTCCAACGAGAAGCCTAGGGCGTCATATACAGATGTGTTTGGCACGTGAATGTTATCATCGTGATGAAATTATTTATTGGGTTATAATTTTTCCATTATGACATGTTGGAGTTTGATTCTCAATGTAATAAGCCAGCACACTTTTATTTAAATTTATTTATTTTTATTTACGCTATTCAGACACCTTTGAAACGGCCCAACCCCACCCCATTTGCGTATTATATGATATAAAAAACAGAATATAACAGACAACAGACACACTTTATTGAAAAAGTCCGGCGATTGCAACTGTTCCGAGGCCAAACGATTGATTTGTGTGAAGAAAAGACCCAAAAGTAA
This sequence comes from Gobiocypris rarus, assembly GCA_023029165.1. Taxonomy (NCBI): domain Eukaryota; kingdom Metazoa; phylum Chordata; class Actinopteri; order Cypriniformes; family Gobionidae; genus Gobiocypris; species Gobiocypris rarus. Next base: position 8,355,980 of record CM040934.1, on the reverse strand, counting down.
TCACCGTCTCCACGGTATCCGTCACGATATTGAGAAAAGGGAACTTCATTGCTTTCAATGGGAAAACCTTTAGCGTCAACAGAAGACGAGTATGAAATCGCGCTGAAGAAGTGAGGTCTCATTCAGAACACATCGCGATGTTTGGCGTCAGTTCACGTGTGCCACATGTGGGTGAGTAGTCAAATATTATGTCCTAATGTTTGATATAAATTATGTTCTGCTTGTCGCTATCGATCAGATTATGTTCAGTCACTGCATTATATCTGTCATCTCCACTGAGGATTTGCATTTCTTTGCTTTCTAAATCAACACATCTTGCTAATAGGGTGATTGCACACTGTCATGTGACATGCTATAGACCTTTAAACCAGGGGTGGGGAACGTTGATCCTGGAGGGCCACTCTCTTGCAGAGTTTAGCTCCTACCCTGAAAAAAAAACACTCGCCGGCCTGTAACATCAGTAATCCTGAAGACCTTGATTAGCTTCAGGTGTGTTTGATTAGGGTTGGAGCTAAACTCCGCAAGAGAGTGGCCCTCCAGGATCAACCTTCCCCACCCCTGCTTTAAACAGTTGTTCATATTTAATAATAACCACCAGTGTAGTTTCAACGTGGAATTTGTAGTAGAAGCACAATAAAAACAACACTTGAAAAACAACACAGTGAAAATTTCTCAAAATAATGTTGATATGGCAACTAGTAAATACACAAAGTTTCATCATCCTGGCATGTGTGGAAAGTTTTAGACCATGCGTGTGTCACAGAACAGGCAGGCAGAAATATAGGATCCAAATGCAGGGGAGAATTTAAATGACAAACAATACAGATAAAAAAATCAGGAACAAATTAACACTGAGCAAACACAAAGAAACCAAGGGGAACATAGAACTGAGAAAACCTGTATAACAGCAAACCTGACATAAAACAACGACCGACAGAACAACTGAGTATATACAGGTGCTGGTCATATAATTAGAATATCATCAAAAGTTTATTTATTTCACTAATTCCATTCAAAAAGTGAAACTTGTATATAATATTCATTCATTACACACAGACTGATATATTTCAAATTTCTTTTAATTTATAACTGATACCTAAAGAAAATACCAAATCTCAGAAAATTTGATAATTACTTAAGATCAATACAAAGAAAGGATTTTTAGAAATCTTAGCCAACTGAAAAGTATGAGCATGTACATCACTCAATACTTAGTTGGGGCTCCTTTTGCCTGAATTACTACAGCAATGCGGCGTGGCATGGAGTCGATCAGTCTGTGGCACTGCTCAGGTGTTATGAGAGCCCAGGTTGCTCTGATAGTGGCCTTCAGCTCTTCTGCATTGTTGGGTCTGGCATATCGCATCTTCCTCTTCACATAGATTTTCTATGGGGTTAAGGTCAGGAAAGTTTGCTGGCCAATTCAGAACAGGGATACCATGGTCCTTAAACCAGGTACTGGTTGCTTTGGTACTGTGTGCAGGTGCCAAGTCCTGTTGGGAAATGAAATCTGCATCTCCATAAGTTTGGTCAGCAGCAGGAAGCATGAAGTATTCTTAAACTTCCTGGTATATGCTGCGTTGACCTTTGACCTCAGAAAACACAGTTGACCAACACCAGCAGATGATGTGGCACCCCAAAGCATCACTGACTGTGGAAACTTTTCACTGGACCTCAAGCAACGTGGATTGTGTGCCTCTCCTCTCTTCCTCCAGACTCTGGGACCCTGATTTCCAAAGGAAATGTAAAATTTACTTTCATCAGAGAACATAACTTTGTACCACTCAGCAGCAGTCCAGTCCTTTTTGTCTTTAGTCCAGGCGAGACGCTTCTGACGCTGTCTGTTGTTCAAGAGTGGCTTGACACAAGGAATGAGACAGCTGAAACCCATGTCTTGCATATGACTGTGCGTAGTGGTTCTTGAAGCACTGATTCCAGCTGCAGTCCACTCTGTAAATCTCCCCACATTTTTTAATGGGTTTTGTTTCACAATCCTCTCCAGGGTGCGGTTATCCCTATTGCTTGTACACTTTTTTTTCTACCACATCTTTTCCTTCCCTTCGCCTCTCCATTAATGGTCTTGGACACAGAGCTCTGTGAACAGCCAGCCTCTTTTGCAATGACCTTTTGTGTCTTGCCCTCCTTGTGCAAGGTGTCAACGGTCATATTTTGGACAAATGTCAAGTCAGCAGTCTTCCCCATGATTGTGTAGCCTACAGAACTAGACTGAGAGAAAATGTAAAGGCCTTTGCAGGTGTTTTGAGTTAATTAGCTGATTAGAGTGTGGCACCAGGGGTCTTCAATATTGAACCTTTTCACAATATTCAAATTTTATGAGATCCTGAATTTGGGATTTTCCTTAGATGTCAGTTATAATCATCAAAATTAAAATAAATAAACATTTGAAATATATCAGTATGTGTGTAATGAATGAATATAATATATAAGTTTCACTTTTTGAATGGAATTAGGGAAATAAATAAACTTTTTGATGATATTCTAATTATATGACCAGCACTTGTATACACAAGGAAAACAAGGTTAACCCTTAAATGCATACCTCGGGTCTTTAGCGACCCGGGACGTCATTCACTACCCTCCTCCTCATTCATTTTTTTAAAGTTAGACATCAACCTTCTTACTATTCCTCTATCAATCCATTTGAAACAATATAAAATAATAATAATAATAATAATAATAATAATAATAATAGAATTATAATTGAATGCCTGTTTTTCCACTAGTTTTTGTCAAAATTGTATAGGGTTGCTAACGACTCGAGGTGTTTAAGATTATATGTCTCTTTTTTTCTGCACAATTATAAATTAATCTATAATGACGAAATAGGTGTAAATCACTTTTAATCCACAAGGTGGCAATGTCTGTTATGCAATGATGAAGTGACGTTTCACTCATAGTTACCGCAGGCAGAAAACAAATCAATAATAATTATAATCTGCGAAACTTGAAAGGACTCAGTGATTTACTGCAGAGAGCAAGTACTAAACACAATCAGATATAAGTGCCACTGTCATTTGATGATGGATCTGGTCAAGAAGTTGTCAGTGATCAAAATATTGATTTTGAAGACGTTGAAAATGAGTTTGGAGAATATGAGTGAGATCGAGCCAGATGCTAAATGTACTGGCAAATTAACCCTGACAAGGACATATGATGATGCTATGATCTGCTTAAACGGTAATGAAATATATGCTTTATTTTATTCTTCTGTAATTGTTACTCTAATATCTATATTTTTATATATTATCGTTACAGGTAGAGATCTATCCATGTTAGATATAGATCCAGGTCGCTAACGACCTGTAAGAATGTTTGGCGAAACAGTCTTGCAATTAAGGGTTAACAAGATAACAAGGGGGAGTGGCTACTAGGGAACACCTGGGGAAAACTAATCATGATGAAAAACTACAAAAAACTATGAAATATCACAGGAACAGGACACAGAAACAAGATAAACTTCAACATAAAAGTCCCACAGGGTGCCAGACACAGAACATATGTGACAGCGTGTTACAATTAATCCTGCGCTAGGTTGTGCCCCGCGCTCCCCTATATCAAATATTTTAAAATAAGTACGTTGAAAGATTAATTTGGAAGCAAGGGTTTACAGATCGCAATTCAAGCGGGAGAAGCCTCATGCTACGGTTGTCACGATCGCAGATGGCAACATCCAGGAGCAACACTGTTACCCCAGGGTAAAATTAAACCAGTTAACCAGTTTAATATGGAGAGGCACTGAAATGTAGTTTATGTGTTTTTGACCTATAGTGTGAGCAGTCAGCTATTTAGGTTTGTACGTTAGCACTAAATTCACTAAATTAAATTGTAACTTAATTTGACGACCAGGATACCTGGAATCAGTGTTACAAGTACACCATCAAACCGATGAGAGCTTCGGATCTTCCAATGTTCCTTTATGGTACTGAAACCTAAAGATGTCAGAGTTCTGGTCCCTATATATGCAACTGATACTCAACTGCCATTGGCTCATATGCGTTTGAGGGGATGGGCTTACCGATAGGTCAATTGGTTACAGTTTCTTTGTAATTATTTGTGAAATTGACTACCATCAAAAAATTTTGTTTACAGTGTACAGGCTCTGTCTTAAAACAATACAAGTTCTCTTTTGGAATTTATTGGTGCAACATCCTAAACATACAGTAAAGCAATCCTAACTTGATTAGTAATTACAATTGATTTCTAACTTGGCATTAGACTGTTGCTAAACTAATGACTGGATTTTAAGTGCAAAAATTTGAATCACACTGGGAATGTCATGTCCATGGCCCACAAGTCAAAATAGACGTCTGAAACATTTCTGTCATAGAATGATGGCAGCTCACTGGATTCTGCAGCACAGCTTTCCGTCCAAACTTTATTTCCTTATCTCCTGTTCAAAATGTTTGACGGGAGTTAATACATCAGGGTTGTATCTCTGTTCCGGTGTACTCTACTGCAATAAGTGATTAAAACCAAACACTGTTTTTAAGATGGGCTTAATCACTACATACTAATGGTGTTAGAGTTGTGTGACCTTCTCTTCCTCACGGACATTGCGGTAAATCTCTCACACGCTTATTAACAAAGATTAATATTCCTCTGCAACACAAGGTCATTGCACTGAGAACCCCATAAACAGCACAGCGCTCAATGGATTTATAGCATTCAGCAGCGTGAAACTGTTAAACTTAACAACTGCTGTATGTTATACATATTATACATATATTGTACATATTATATAATCTGCAGACTTTGTTACACAGGAGAACATTAGACACTTATGATATAGAGACACTCATTAATGAAATATGAAATGTAATTCACAGTTGAACAACACTATTTTTCCCCATTAGAAAATAAAGAGACCCTTGTATAAAATAAGTACATTTTAGCGTACTTTAAGAGTACATATTACAGAAATAGTATACTTTACAAGAATATATGCTAGTGAACTGAAAGAATTGCATGCTATTTGCATATTTGAACCCTCTCCAGGCCGTGACTATGGATTTGAGATCCATATTTTCACACTGAGGACAATTGAGGGACTTGAACACAAAAATATTTTCAAACATTCACTGATTCTCCACAAGGAAACCTGATGCATTAAGAGCCTGGGGGTGAAAACTTTTGAAAAGGATGAGATGTCAACATTTTTCTTATTTTGTTTGAATATCTAAATATATATATATTTTTTCTTTTCTTTTTTTTCTTCTTTTTTTCATTTAGTACTGCCCTTCAGAAGCAACAGAAGATACATGTTTCCCGGAAGATGCTCTTCTGGAATGTTTGAACCTTTATTTATGTAATATGCAAACATCTTTTATGTAAAATATCTTATTCACGCCAGTTCTAAATAAAAAAATAACATGCATTTTGTATGATCCTTCTTATTTTGTTCCTTCTTACAAAAAAAAATGAATGGCCATTATACTTCCAGACCCATCTGTTGCCTTTCTGTAAATCAATTTATAGCAAGTACAACTTTTTTCTGCTTCCTGAAAATGTTGTAATATTTTCTTCTATGCATCATAGGCTTAATGGTGTCCTGTTTCTTCGGAGCCCCTAACAGGACCTTTGACCAAACTATTGCGTGTGCACAGGATTTATTTTGCGTGCTCACGTGTTACAATTTCCGGTTTATGTATACTATAACCACTTTCAGTTGTGCGTCATGAAGAAAGTAAGAGTATGAATGCACATGATTTAATGAAGCTGTATTTTGTATACCACCTCTAAGAATGCGTTAAATCTGACAAAATATGAAATTTTAGTCCAGTTGAAATAATTTTTATATGAGACAATATAAATATATTGCCCTAACGAATTCATGTGCATTCATGCTCTCATTTTCTTATAGATCTTTATTAATTCATGCGCATTAATTAACCTCAAAAAGATCTATTTTCTCAAAATTATGAAGAAAATTTATAGATGCACATGAATTAATAAAGATTATTAATTTTATTAACAAAATTATGAAGAAAATGAATGTACACGGTTTAATAAAGAAAGTATCTTGTGTGCATGGAACAGTTTCTCTTGGGCATGCGAAAGTCTGTATATTTTTATTCTTGCAAAGGTCCCTTTAGGGGCTCCGTATGTTTCACTTTTCTTTTAGTATTTGTTAAACTATTGAGCTTTACTTAAGAGTTTCTCTCTCAGGGGAGAAGCTCAAGAAGTTTTCAGAGACCTTTGTCAATAGAATTACCCACATAAACATAATTGGACAGAGAGAGTGCGGCCCTTTTATCTGAATGTCAATTCCTACCGACTGATGGATACAGTTGCAACTCTCTAGCAGATACCACTAAATGTTCTCCAATCAATAGCTGCCGAACATACAGCACTGGTCCAGCAAAACAGGCTGGTCTAGCCCGTGCCAATGCATAACAAATAGTTTTTTTCTTTATCTTCTCTCTTTTTTGTTACCTGGGAAGCAAAGGTGATTGCATTATAAAGTTTGCAGCTCTCCAAACAAGCGAAAACAAACAGGTCATTCGGTCAGTTGCAAATGGGAATGGTCGTATCTAAGACGTAATGTGTTTTTCCTTCAATAAAACGCAGCTGTTTGTTTTCAAAAGATGTTTCCCTGGTGCCCAACGCTGATAAATATCCTATTTACCTTCTCTACTCTATTTGTGAGCCGTATTCTAATGGGACGGAGTTTCGTGACTTCCCCACACGCAAAGTCTATTTGATGTACTACTTGCTGCTTGTTGTATAATGTCTGCCAGCAATGTCAAACCTCCTTTTACCTACTTTAGTAAATAATAAAGAGTCAGCCTCCAGGCAGACCCATTCGCTGGCTGATTACACTCCTTTATACAAAATGACACCATGGTCTTAGTTTGTTATGATAATGCTAGGCCATAAAGAAGCCTCTGCAATGCTCCATAAAGAATGATAATGAGGAAAAGAGTAACATATGTCACAGCTGACCAAATATATGCAAAATCTGGGGCAAATTTATGATCTGAAATAAAAGAGAAGAAAAGGCATTTCCTATAAACTTTATGCGAGGTTTATTATGGCAGAAAGTCACTCCAAAAAAAAGTTTAATTTGGCAGACTTAGTACCTAGTTATTAATGACAGGGAAAATGACTCATTTAATCAAGGTTTAAGCCCTGCTGGAAGTGCGCATACACTTAAAAACATGCAGTTATAAAAAAAAAAAAAAACTGAATAGATATTTTGGGCTCCTCTTAATCCCTCTAATATGTTTAATGAAAACATGTCTTTTCTTTCAACTCTGCTGTTTTTATGATACGCTAAGCTCTTAAGTGCTTGTTCTCATCGAAAAAAGAAAAAAACATTAAAATACTTTTTATTCTCATGGCTTCATTAAATATGGAAAAGCTCTTGTGTTTTTCTGTGAGGAAACAGTTCTTTCTCTTTAGCTTAGTACAACGGAGACCTGATGCTAAACGTATTTATAAGGTCAGTATATTCTTAAGGAAGATGACAGTTCTCTTTAAAATGCCACACTGGATTTGACCTCTGTGATACCTGCCATGTGTGAGGCCAGTCAACACGGCAACGATGTACTAAAAACTGCATTTTTCGTGAACAGAGAAGAATGTTGTCAAACGATCCCCCTGTGAAAACGACTAAAAGCACTGTATTATTCATTCCAGGCCAGATGTTCATTTTGTTCATTACAGAAATAGTATACTAGTATACAAGAATATATATATATGTTAATTAATGTATTGTTGTAATGTAATATAATATAATGGATTTGAAAATAATGTTTTTGGACACTGAGGGCTAGATTTACTAAACAGGGAAAATTAGCGTGAGAGCGCAATTGGGAACGGAAAGTTCAGCGTGTGATCTACTGACAACGCGCAAATTAAAGAACACAGATGCAATCAGATAATTTCCATAATGACCAACACAATCTACCAGTTAGCATCTGGTTTAAGAGTTAGCATATGCTTCTGATTGGCCAGTAAATAATAGTGCAAACACCAGTAAATTGATGAGCGCAAACCTAAGTAAACCACCTTGTGTGATTCATTTAAATACTCTCCTCCCATACATTTTGCATCTGAAAGGGAAACTCGTACTCATATAGGGTGAATTCAGGGTGGTTGGGACACTTTTTCCAAGTCATCTCAATGTCAAAGTGTCCCATTCACCCTGAATTTACCCTACTCAAAGGTCAGCCACAAAAATAAATCTATCCATGGCTCTTCAGCACAAATTTTTCACTGTGGGTCTTTAGTAATTCCTGACAGTATTTTTTTAACACTAAAAGAGGGTTTGCATCTGTACATCTGGCCCTTAAAGGGATAGTTCACCCTGAAATGAAAATAAAGTCATCTTTTACTCACCCTGCTGTTGTTCTAATGCCCTATGTCCTTCTATCTTTTTCGGACCTTAAAAGAAGACATTACGAGAAACATCCTTTACGCATGTTCCATATAATGGCAGTGAATGGCGACCAGGCTAAAACTTTACGAAAAGGATACAAAAGTATAATGTAATGATACAGTGAGATACGCACCATATATGGAAAGTGTTCAGGAGGCAAACTATAAGGTTTTGTGAGAAAGAAACCTTATCATTCAGTCAAAATACTGAGCTCGGCTGTTACTGACCTGGGAGTTTGTAGCTGTCAGCTACTGCTCACGCTTACTCGCAATGTTGTCATGACAATGTACACAACATTCACTTCAAGAGGTTTACCTTATTATTAGTATTATTTCTTATTATTTACTTTATAGAGGAGACGAGAGTCGCGTTGGTTTTTATTGAGTCTGATTTCTCAAAATGGTGATTGTGCGTGACTCAAAGGAATGCACACAGAGTAACAGCCAAGCTCAGTATTTTGACTGAATAATAAGGTTTCTTTCTCGCAAAACCTTATAGTATGCATCCTGAACACTGTCCATAATGCTGTATCATTACATGATACTTTTGTATGCGTTTTGTTTTAGCCTGGTCGATTCTTTACGGCATCATTTTACCTTCATACACTCTTAGATGGTTAGATAAAAAAGTGAAGGGAGATGATGCAACTTGGGCATTATAAGAGAGTCGGGAATGACAATTATCTGCTTAGATCTGCTAAGAAATCAAACTATATATTCAAACAGAGATGTCCAATTTCAGCAGCCTTTTGAGGTGAATTCATACAAATTTCCAGGCCCTTGCTGTGAGAGATCACACTGATAAAGCTGGCACCCTGCAAAGGAAGCATTTACTGCATATTTACACTGGGGGTTCTTTAGTAATGAGTTCGTTTTTCATCCAGCGGGGAAATTAAGAAGATCAGATTACTTCCATTACAGTTTAGGCACCTGCCAATTAACAGCTCATTAAAGCTTGTAAAAAAGAAAAATACATGCTTTCGAAGCAAGCCATTTTTTTTTGTGTTCCAAATAAAGCTAGATGATTAATTTCTCTTCCTCATCTGAATATGTTTCTTTGTGTGCATGTGTGCACAGTATATTTGCATTTCTCATCCACAGCAATTTAGAACAAAGACATGAAAAAGTAGAAACATCAAAAACACAACATCAGTGTACTAAAAATGCAAAAAAATGTACTTCAAAGACTGCAAAAGATGAAATCTTGGCAAAAACGGCACATCCAGTTGTTTCACACTAGCAAAAAATCTTTCAAAACTAATTCAAATCATTTGGCCTGTCATGCAGTAATTTAGAAAGTGGTATGTCTGGTAACACGGATCTTTTCTCATTTAACTTGCTGTCCGTTTGGCTGGCACACTGCTGAGTTTGCTATCGGTTAATATGCTCTTTTTAGCATCAAAGCAGCAATTATTAGCAATCTCAGTGGGTATCCAAGACTCATGGAGTCATTCATTCACCTTCAGCAATGTCAACTGCTCACTTTATGCAAACTGGAGAACAGTTACAACTATAAGAATTGTTTAAAACCTCTATAATGCGTATATTTTATACATAATGCATCCATTTAATATATTTAACACTTTCCTTACCTTTCAAGAGATTTATGCACTTAAATATGATCAACACCAAAGTCCATGTGTTTTATGTTGCTATAAAAAATGCATGTGTGTATAGCATATAGAAAACTGTGTTGTTTATTTATATAAAAATTTTATATAAAAATGTCAAATACAAGTGATAATTACAAAGTTATATACGCACTCACAGTTCCTCATTCCATAATATTTTTACTACTTTTTTTTTTTTTGAGAACAGAGGAACACCTTACATAACTAAAGAACTAAAGCAAACAATGAGAAAAGAAAAAAGGATTAAAAAAGGTTGCCATATTACAAACAGACCTTTACTCATTTCACCAGGACATTATTTCTCATTTATATACACTTATCATCTAAACTACAGAGGAACTTGCTAACCATTTCCTCCATTTGTTCATATATATTTGCATTTGAAGTTGAAGTATACACTGATTAGGCATAACATTATGACCACTGACAGGTGAAGTGAATAACACTGATTATCTCTTCATCATGGCTCCTGTTAGTGGGTGGGATATATTAGGCAGCAAGTGAAAATTTTTTCCTCAAAGTTGATGTGTTAGAAGCAGGAAAAATTTGAGTGAGTTTGACAAGGGCCACATTTTGATGGTTAAATGACTGGGTCAGAGCTTCTTTAAAACTGCAGCTCTTGTGGGGTGTTCCCGGTCTGCAGTGGTCAGTATCTATCAAAAGTGCTCCAAGGAAGGAACAGTTGTGAACCGGCGACAGGGTCATGGGTCAAGGCTCATTGATGCACATGGGGAAGGCTGGCCCGTGTGGTCCTATCAAACAGAAGAGCTACTGTAGCTCAAATTGCTCAAGAAGTTAATGCTGGTTCTGATAGAAAGGTGTCAGAATACACAGTGTATCGCAGTTTGTTGCGTATGGGGCTGCATAGCACCAGAACAGTCAGGGTGCCCATGCTGACCCCTGTCCACCGCCGAAAGCACCAACAGTGGACACACGAGCATCAGGTTTTCTTTTACATCACATGGATGGCCAAGTGTGTGTGCGTCACTTACCTGGGGAACACATGGCACCAGGATACACTATGGGAAGACGGCAAGCTGGCAGAGGCAGTGTGATGATTTGGGCAATGTTCTGCTAGGAAACCTTGGGTCCTGCCATCAATGTGGATGTTACTTTGACACGTACCACCTACCTAAGCATTGTTGCAGACCATGTACACCCTTTCATGGAAATGCCAAAAGCACCAACAGTGGGCACGTGAGCATCAGAACTAGACCATGGAGCAATGGAAGAAGGTGTCCTGGTCTGATGAATCGCGTTTTCTTTTACATCACGTGGATGGCCGGGTGCGTGTGCGTCGCACGCCTGGGGAACACATGGCACCAGGATGCACTATGGGAAGAAGTCAAGCCGGCAGAGGCAGTGTGATGCTTTGGACAATGTTCTGCTGGGAAACATTGGGTCCTGCCATCCATGTGGATGCTACTTTGACATGTACCACCTACCTAAGTATTGATCATGTACTACTTAAGCATGCAGACCATGTACACCCCTTCATGGAAACAGTATTCCTTGGTGGCTGTGTCCTCTTTCAGCAGGATAATGTGCCCTGCCACAAAGCAAAAATGTTTCAGGAATGGTTTGAGGAGCACAACAACGAGTTTGAGGTGTTGACTTGGCCTCCAAAGATCTCAATCCAATCGAGCATCTGTGGGATTTGCTGAACAAACAATTCCGATCCATGGAGGCCCTACCTCGCAACTTACAGGACTAAAAGGAACTGCTGCTAACATCTTGGTGCCAGATGCCACAGCACAACTTCATGGGTCTAGTGGAGTCCATGCCTCGATGGGTCAGGGCTGTTTTGGCAGCAAAAGGGGGGCAAACAAAATATTTTTTGTGCCTGATCAGTGTATATGAGAGTCTTTCCATTTCTCTAACCTCTATTACTATTTGAAACCAGTCTTCTCTCGTAGGTGGGTGTTCCTTGTACCATTTGCAGGTTATTGTCTTTTTACTTGTTGCCAGTAAAATCTTAAATAAATATTTGTCATATTTTCCAACCTCATTTGAAATATCTCCCAAATATAAAACGACTTTGGCATATGTAGAGTGAAAATACTATTAATAATAGACCGTACAACCTCCCAAAAACTATTAAACTTCAGACAAAATATATGCATAGGGGAGTGCGGGGCACAACCTAACGCAGGGTTAGTTTTAACGTGCATGGTTTAAAATGTTCCACAAATGCCAGGATGACAAAACTTTGTGTATTTACTAGTCGCCATATCAACATTATTTAGAAAAAAAATTGCGCCAAAATTAAAAAATCTTTGGAAGATATTACTAAACATCTATTTTACCATAGCAAAAGTAAAATTCTTACAAATCTGATATTACTGTAATCTACTATCTGTTATTTAACAGTTGAGATCGTTCTTTAATGCTGATCTAACCAGCGTAAGACACGAGCCGTGGTTTAAATCCCAGTTGTGCTGGTGGGGTGCGTTAGGTGGGGTTCCCTTTCGAGGGAACTCGCACTGCGTCGTCGTGACGACACTTTGGGGAACGCCCTCGGCGTAGCGCGTCTGAAGCATGAATGAAATCAGTCCAATCCTGATTGGTGTTGCGTCATGACGTAGTATGTGACGGCATACTCGGAATCTACAAATGGACGCCTGCACAAAGCACAGATAGCTTTTCGCTCTTCAGCGAGGCGCTCTGTGTATGAATTGTTTGTCTATTTGGTGTTGTTTTTCCAAGAGGAGTGTTTTGTGAAGTCGGCAGGCTCGCGAGCCCCGTGTCCCGCGTCTGTTGAGGCAGCGCGGCGGCATAGATCAGGGGGCTCGCAGATGGACTTGTCACCGGGTCTCGAGACTGCTGAGGCACTTTCTCAGTCCCCGTTTGACAGTTCAGATGTTCTCCTTCCCTGTGTGGAAGCCCGAGCTGCGGCTTCTTTCCCCACGGTGGAGAACCCGATGCTCGGGCAGTCCGATTATGAGGAATCAGACACGCTCAGCATCGAGGCGTGTGACGTTTCAGCACACACATGCCACTTTATTCATAAAATAAGCTCGCTCTGCTGGGTGCGAGCCGATGTTCTACTTCCCCATACGGAAGCCCGCGTTGCAGCTTCTTCCCTCGGGGTGGAGAACGAGATGCTTGAGCTGTCTGATTCCAATAAATCAGACGTGCTCAGCGTCGAGATAGTGAGGTAGTACAACTACTTCATTAGGCATTACAGGGCTCGTTCTTGCGTTGCCGAGGCAGCATGTAGATTACGGGTCTGTAATATAGTGAACACACGGTGATACTGTGGGTGCTGGCTGTGTTCATTGTGAAACATATCGAACGCGTACAGCAGTGCGCTTTTCGGGTGTTTCAGCCTCGCAACTGTGGACTTTCATCTTGAGGGATGAAAGCCAAATATGTTGTGAATGGGTCGAATCTCGCGTTTGCGTCGAGTCCGTACACATATTAAAACAGTATCGTCTGGTGATTATGGCTATATTTAATTCTGAGGAATTAAAGGTGAATATTATCTGACTTTGAGAAGTTAGATATGTTATTCAGCCTATCATTCAGGCTATGTTCACTTGATGGGTGATTATGGTGGCATTTAATTCTGAGGAATTAAATGGGATAGCCACATCGATTTCCAGTGAACGCATGCTGCTCCAGCTGCCTCTAGAGGGACCTGCAGCTGGGCAACAAACGCATTCGCACACCGAGAATCCTTCTCAACTATCCCTGCTGGTTCACTGCTTCAGGGGGCCGGGAAGGAGGCTCGGTGGGTACCAGAGACCAGCCTTGAGAGGCTGGTTCCCCTAGTAGAATATCTCGGAGCATGTGTATTCCTTCCGAATATATCTGCTTGGGTCCTGTGTACCGTGGGCAAGGGGTACTGACTACAGTCCAGTGTTCCACTACTATGGTCAAAGGTGTGGTCTGGTCTGTGGTGTGCTCAGCCCAGTGGCCTGCTGGCCAGCCCCCTCTCCCAGGGAGCGATCAAGGTCGCCTCCTCTGTGTAGTTTTCTGGAAGTCGATGCTGCGATCCGCCATCTACGACGCTCGGGCCACATTGACTTCCAGCGAACGCATGCTGCTCTAGCCACCTCTAGAAAGACTTGCAGCTGGGCAGCGAACGCGTTTGCACACCGAAAATCCTCCCCGACTAAGCTCTGCCGGGTGGCCGCTTAAGGGTGACGCGCAGGAGGCTCAATGGGTACCAGAGACCAGCCTTGAGAGGCTGGTTCCCCTAGTAGAATATCTCATGTGCATGGGTTATGCTTCCCAAATATATCTGCTTGGGCCCTGTGTACCGTGGGCAAAGGGTACAGACTGCAGTTCAGCGTTCCACCACCAAGGTTCATCGGTGTGGTCTGAATGGTGGCGTGCCCAGCCCAGTGGCAGGTTATGGAACAGCAAGTGTGCTCCCTGTTGGTATAGGAGGCCATAACGCATATCCCTCTAGCAGACAGGGAGTCCGGCTTTTTAGCCGCTACTTGGTTGTTCCCAAGAAAGATGGGGGTTGCGTCCTGTTATAGGTCTGAGGTACTTGAACTGTTCTCCGAGGAGATTCAGTCTCAAGATGCTCACTATCCTAGCCATCGTGGGTCAGATCCAGGTCGAGGACTGGTTCGTCACGATAGAGCTAGAGGACACATATTCCACATCTTCATCCTTCCTGCCCACAGGGAGTTCCTGAGGTCCGCTTTCAGGGGCGAAGCGCACCAGTATCGGGTTCTTCCTTTTGGCCTAGCTCTTTCCCCTCGCACCTTTACCAAGTGCATGGATGCAGCGCTGGCGCCCTTCAGGCTCCAGGGCATCCGTGTACTGAACTATATCAATGACTGGCTGAGACTAGCCTAGTCACGAGAGATGGTGATACGGCATTGCTATGTCGTCCTGTCTCACATAAGGTGCTTGGGGGCTGAGACTGGACGTGGTAGGGGACTCGACCACGAGGCGGACCTGTATGTCCCCTGCGCGTGTCGGGTCTATACGGACGGACGTCTCAGTGATGAAGCTAGGCCACAGCCGCACTGTGAAAGCAGTTCCAGGAACTGCTGGGTCTCATGGCAGCAGCGTCCAACGTTTCTGTTCGGCCTGCTATACATGAGATCCCTCCAGTGGTGGCTGAGGACCAGGGGGTTTTCCCTGAGAGGAAATCTTTGCCGTATGATTAGGGTAATGCGCGGGTGCCCGTTCCCTCGTCATATGGTGGAAACCTTGGTTCCTGTCCCAGAGGCCAGTGCTGGGAGCATCATGTTGTTGGAGAGCCGTTTCAACAGATGCCTCCCTCACTGGTTGGGGTGTGGTCATGGACGGCCGCTTTGCGAGAGGTCCGTGGGACACCCGGTATTTCTCCTGGCACATCACTGCCTGGAACTGCTGGCAGTCTTCAAGGCTCTAGGAGCTTTTTCCCAGACCTCCGCGGCCGCCATGTCCCGATACGTTCTGGCAATATGTCCGTGGTATCGTATCCAAATCACCAGGGGGATCTGAGGTTGCGCCCTCTATGCAGACTGGCACACCAGATCCTCCTGTGGTCCCAAGGGAAACTGTCGCCTCTCAGAGCGATGTATGTCGCAGGGGACCAGAACCAGGTGTCCTGTCGAGGCAGGGGCTGAGGCCCGGAGAGTGGCACCCCACCCAGATGAGGTGGAGGCCATGTGCTTGAAGTTGGACCAGTGGAAGTGGATCTGTCTGCGTCCTGAGACATCCCACTGTCCGCTTGGTTCTCCCTCTGGCATCCAGCCCCACTGGGGTTGGATGCCTTGACTCAGACGTGGCCGAGGCTGCGTCTGTATGCATTCCCCCGATCACTCTGCTTCTGGGAGTTCTGGAGCAGGTCCACCGGGAGGGCATCAGCCTTCTCTTAGTAGCACCCCGGTGGCCGACCCGAGTGTGGTTCTCTGACATCTTAGCGCTTCTAGACGGCCGTCCATGGCAGATTCCTCTGAGGAGGGATCTGGTGACTCAGGCAGGGGGAAAACATTTTCCACCCCAGACCGGAGCTGTGGAACCTCTGGGTCTGGCCCTTGAGGGGGCCCGGTACCTAGAGGATGGCTTGTCAGCGGGTGTCAGAGAACCATACTCAGCTCCAGGGCTCCTTCTACGAGGAAACTGTACAGCCTGAAGTGAAATGTTTTTTCCACTTGGTGTAGAGAAGAGTTGAATCCAGTTAACTGGCCTGTGGGCAGTGCCGGAGTTCCTCCAGGATCATTTCTCCACCGGTCTAAGCCTGTCCCCTCTTACGGTGTATGTGGCTGCCATTGGGGCTTTCCACTTACCTGTAGATGATGGACCTTTGGTTAGACATCATCTGGTTGCACGGTTCCTCCGTGGGGCTCGGAGGATGAGCCTGGGACCTGGCGGTGGTACTTGAAGGGCTGGCTGAGGCCCCCTTCAAGCCACTGGAGTTGGCTGAGGCAAAGAACCTGACCCATAGGGTGTTCTTTCTCCTCGCCATCACTTCTCTTAGGAGAGTGGGGATCTTCAGGCCTTGGTGGTATCGCCAACCTGCCCGGAGTTTGCCCCTGGCGGGGGGAAAGCCATCTTATACCCCAGGCCGGGCTATGTGTCCAAGGGCCGTCCAGTGGGGTGCGGTCGGTGATTCTTGAGGCACTCCATCCTCCACCTCACCTGACGGATATCTGGAGAAGTCTGGCTTCCTCCACTTCGCAGACCGGGGATACTCGCGAGGCGGCGGGTTGGGCCACCCCGCACACCTTCGTAAGGTTGTACAGTCTGGATCTCCCTGCGACGCCTGGCGCTAGGGTGCTCGCGTCCTAAGTGTGCCTGGTGTCACACTAGGGCGTCACACTAGGGCGAGTGTGATTCGGTGTGGCATAGTGGGTATTCGTTCCCCAAAGTGTCGTCACGAAGACGCGGTGTCTCGTTCCCTTGGAAGGGAATGTCTCGGGTTATGACTAGAACGAAGGGAACGAGACACTGCGTCTCATCGCCACACCTATCACATGCAGAGCGCTCGCTTCACCGCGAAGAGCTATCTGTGCTTTGTGCCGGCGTCCATTTGTAGCTTCCGGGTATGCCGTCACATACTACGTCATGACGCAACACCAATCAGGATTGGACTGATTTCATTCATGCTTCAGACGCGCTACGCCAAGGGCGTTCCCCAAAGTGTCGTCACAACAACGTAGTGTCTCGTTCCCTTCTCAGGGAACAAGGGTTATAGTCATAACCAGAGACGTTTTGCAAATGAACACAGTTTCTTGAGGAAACGTAAAACATTTACTTTGTGTTTGCCTGCTAAATGTTTTGCATTCCCTAGAGAAACTTTGTTTCACTTGCCAAACATTTTGCGATCCTCTAATTTACTTTGTGTTTGCTTGCAAAACGTTAAAGGGATAGTTACTCAAAAATGAAAATAATGCAATGATTTACTCACCCTCAAGCCATCCTAGGTGTATATGACTTTTCTTCTTTCAGACGAATACAATCAGAGATATATTAAATAATATATAATAGAGGATATACACTGCCATTATAGACGTATAGACTGAAGGTTATTTTGTCCAGTTTTTCCTGGTTTCCCTTTTCCTGTTTAGTTCAAATGTCCTTGGTTGTAACGGTTTCTAAGCATGTTCTCATTTTTTTCCTTAGTTACTGATTATGCTTGCAACCTGTCTCCTGTTCAGTTCTCATTGTCTAGTGTATTTAAAGCCTCAGGGTGGTTCTCTCTTTCTTCAGTGTTATCTTTGTTTCACAAAGCTGTCATACTCCTTGCATTTCGATTATCTTCTTAGTTTTGTGTTAAATAAGGTTATATTGCTGCCTGTCACCTAGCTTGAGAATCATGGGCTGTTTCGAATACAAGTAAATGCAAGTAAAAGTAAAGTGACTTGACTTAAATAATAGGGTGAATAAAAGGGGACTGTACATAAAAGAGTGTACTGTATGGTCCACCATATATTAATGTGCATTAAAGTGTTGCTAAAGTTGTGCACACCACACACCGCGTCACAATAATACAATTTATTTGTTTGAAGTTGTAATGAGATGTAGTTTAACTTGCTAAAAAAAAAATTCTCCCCAGATTCTTTTTGTGTGTGATTTTTAAATGGTTGTCACGCACAATAGTAAGCATGTGTTTAGACATGTCCGTGGCTAACTGGATTAACTCACTTCATGTATTTCAAGAGAACCAGGGAAACACAAATCCAAGCAGGTCCCTCTGGACAGACTTCAATGTAAACTCCACTGGACTCTGTCACAGAGCCTGTATCACTGGGCTATTTCTTCATCTCTGCCGGCATGTGTCTAATATGGGGATTAGCCGGTGATGGCAGCTAGCCTGACCACTGGAGCGGAGGGCACATCACTAACCCGTTTTTTTTTTAAGGCTGGGGCCTGGGAGGGCTGGCCATGTAATTGCATTAGGCTGGTCACAATCTGCTGGCATCACACTTGCTAAGCTTGACTGCTACTGCTCCCAACCAACCCATACCTATACCCTCCTGGCAGAAATGGACTGTTATAGCTGGGGTCCCAAAACTGACTTAAAAGGCATTTTCAGACCTGTAGATCGCTTACTTTGTTCCAAAACATGCCTTTTCTTCCTGGTTCTGTTTACTTTCACAAGGCAACATTTGCGTCATCCTTAAAGATATATTGACAAGTTCGCTTTGTAAGCTTATTGTGGCTTTATTTGTAGCTGTCGTGACACTTGCAAACACTAATATGAATGTTCATTCCCGCTCTAACTTATTATAGGGTACAACAAGGCTAAAGAAACACCTACAATGTGCTTTTCCCTACTCCCTTAGATTCTGAAAGCACTGAATGAGATACTATAATAAATTAATATAGCTATACAGTAAAAATTAAATATGTAATTTATTATTTGATATGATTAATATCATATTTTTAAATGTGTTGGTATCATTATAAATATGATATTATCTCTAAAGTGAACACCCAACTTGATATATGATATTTACCATCTGAATCTAACCTTGTCAGGTCAACAAATGGAAAAGTCAGCCAGCTATCTGTTATCATGGTAATTAGTTTTCGCCCCAACACCAGGGGAGCCTTTTACCCCAAATAGCATACTTTTATATATTCTTCAGTTATTGAAAAACTGTTGCTTTAATTGCCTTGAACAAAATGAAGAAGACCTTTGTCTCAAAATATAGTCAATAATTTGATAAATTCTCCTTTGCAACATAAATCTACAACATTTTTAAAAACATTAAATATTAGATAAAATTAGCGCAGAATCAATTTTGCATTAGTGTACGCAATCACGTCAAGGATCTGCCAAATTGTCACGTATGTCATCAAAAGTGGTTAAGAAAAGTGCTCAGCTGAATTAAGAGAATAAAGTCAAATGCGCCTTTTACCCCAGTGCGACCCGGTTGTACCCTATATATTTAATTATATTTAAAATTATATATATAATGCAGTTAGAGTGGGAATCGACGCTTTGTCTGGACAGCATTCTTGCAATGCACAGAGAAAAGCATTTTAAGATGAATGCGCTCTGGTTTTGATGTGGTTTTGAACTAACTAATGTGCTCACTCAAAGAATCAGACACTGCTGCTTTTTATATAACAAATTTAAATTATGATGCTTGGTTCAATGGTCCGTTGGGTAGGATTGCTTTCTCACCTCAACCGAACTGCCCCAGAGTTTGTTTTCGATTGGGCCGACCTTGTTCAGGTGATCTCGGAGTGATTGTTTCAGTGCGGATCCGAGCACAATTGCGGGTTCATGCCTAAACAATCCAAACTAAGGGAGAAAACTCATCAGATTCTGAAACAAATGCTCCAAACAAGATTTATTTTGATCATTGATTATTTTTATTAATATTAGTAGTAATATTTTATATTTAAATGGTTCACAATTATACAGTAACAACAATAAAAATATGTGTATGGGCTATATATTTGGAATCAGCAATTATCAAACTTGAGTTTAGACATACAAATACATTATGTATTACTTGTCAAGCCTGTAAAGGCATAAATCAGTGATGAAAAAATGTCATTTTGTGCACATGACCTCAGATTTAACCCATACATGAATATGTCAAGTTTTTGTGAAAATATCTCATGCCGTTAATGAGTTATAGCCATTTAAGTATAAGCAACCATGTATACGTTAAACTTTTTGATATGCAGTCAAGACTGTAATTAAAGTTACATTGTTATTCAATCTCTAGAAAATTAGCAAAGATCCTATGTTGTGGATAGTTTTTTTTTTCATGGTGGAAATTGGAGACATTTGGTCAGCTTGAGCAAAGGATGCAAATAATCATAAGACACGTGAATCAGATATGGTTGTTAAGTTATGGACTTTTTTGTTGTGACCTCTGTGGTGTATAACTAGGAACAGGAAAACATTATAAATGCACAAGACCTGTCATTATTATTCATGTCCACTACCACCCAGGTGACACACAAAAACCCATTTTAAGGCACTGTGTTTAAAGTGTTTTGGATGGGTCATGTTATAGAGCACAAGGCTGTTGTGGTCGTGTAAAGCTATAATAGGGGCCGTGGACAGCCTTTATTTTGTCAAAAAGAGGTCAGGCACTTGATCTTCACAGAGAACAAAGAATCGCAATGGTTTTTCTTTTGAAAGCGTATAACTCATTCAAACGTGTCAAAAACATTGGTGGCTCACTGCTCTTGCCCCCAAATGGCCAGTGTGAATGAAATAGTGTCTTAAAATAAAACATAAATTAATTCAGTAAAAGTATGACTATGTTAGCCTTAAGGTTATAAATAAGCTGGTATATTCCAAAACAATGACATAATGTGCATTTAGAGATATAAGCATTCAAAACGTACAGTCTCTCACTTCCGTTAAAATGAATCACAGATTTTGATGACATCATCGCAGACTTCACCTACTCATCAAATCTTCTGTCCAATCAAATGCTTTCTAGAATCTGAAGCTCCCGCCCTCTACATTATAAATAGACGCTGTGGCTGAAATCGGTCAGTTGTTCAAACATTTACTAATTTCTACATGGTGACACATGGAGCCCGCTATAGTTGCGATAGAAAATGATTCAGTGTAAATATGCTTTCAGTCGAGGCGAATTAAGTTTGGTTTCACGTTAGTTCTTCACGCATCGCAGCAGCATACACACACACCAACGGCTCTGGTCTAAAGTTAGACTAGAGACATGAGAGCACAGCATCATATCCTTGAGTCGGCGCAGACAATAAAACATATCGGACCCATTTGAATTCTGCGCAGAATGCTGTATTTCAAACTGATATGGAGGAGATTATGATGATAAACGGTTAGAGGAAACTGGCTTTACCAAACAGAAAGGCTCTAGTCAAACTGTGGTACGTATATTAACAAAACGTTATTGGCTGTTTCAAAAAAGGGGAGGAGCTGCTAACAGCTGGAGCCATTTCAGGGGCATTTTGGTGTACACAACAAGAACCGGCCACTTAATTTGTTGCTATCTCTCGATTAATGCTCATTTTTACGACCACTTAAGACTTAAGGGAGTAACTAACCAGTTGCAAATTTTCATAATGCATGTAGCATCTGTGCCTGAATTCATATTCCTGTTTTATGCAAAGTATGTCTTTGTGATTGGCAGAGAGCCTGACCATGTGGGACTCCGCCAAAGCTCCACCCCTGGGAGCGACTGCCCAATAATTGCCTTTTGTGATCATATAAAGCTACAGCCATTAAAGTTAATTAGGGCTTTTTGTCACCTGGGTTTAAGCCATTTTTTTGTGCTCTTGTTCCCCAGGCTTATTCTCCTGCTGAATCCTCTGTAAATACACAGACACACAAAGATACACACCCCAGGTCTCTCAAAAAAGCAATCTCTCACTGGCCATCTCAGCGGTATTGATCAGAGGAGAGCGGTCGATCCGCAGCATGCTCCAATCAGACCAATAAGATCTGTTTAAGCGAGGCCTGGTCTCAGTATGTCCATTGACAGCCATTGATCATTGTTAGCAGGTAAAAATAATGAATTTTCCCTGCACTGATTCTGAACTCCTGCGCCATTCACGGTGTTCGATGAAAGGCTTGGACATGATCTTGTTATCACTGCTGCTTGCTTTGGAGCTCCACAGTGTTCCTGAAGCAAAACTGAAGCCCCCTAATTGTGTTCACTCGGTGGAGTAATAGAAATCTCTCCCTCTCAGGAACTCGCAGACCTGCCTGCATTTCATGTTGTGAAATAAATTCTCTTTTCACAATGGGAAAGCATTATCTATCATTTGAAATTCCAGTCTCTGCTATACAATTTATAATTGTATTATATTTTACACATTATCATGTAATAATTCACACTGCCATTTTCAAAAACATGCTGTTCTAATACAGAACAGGTCGTATTAGAGTTTAATATCTTTCTGTAGAAGTGTAGAGTAAGTTTTAAACCTGTATTAGGAAAAAGACACTGGACCAGGATTGTAGCTTTGAGTCTTTTCTGAATTTTTCTAAATGTTTTGTTAATGGTAAATAAATGAAACACAAAACTTTATTTTTGATTAATAGAGCTGCCGTATAATGCATATGGCTGACAGTATTATAAACAATAATACGATAATACTTCTTGACATTCATAACATTGTAACATGTATGTTGTTTTAGTTTCATTTACACTCTGTTCCCGTTCTCCTTAGTTCCCTAGTTAGTATACCTGTTTGTTCATTAGTTTTGTTTCTACTCCCGTGTGCTTCATGAAAGCTGCACACCTACCAAACATTTATTGGTAACACTTTAGAATAATGGTCCATCTTTAATAGGTTATGTAAGACGGACAAATGAGTAGTATTAGATTAACACTCCAGCTACCACTGTAAAATCGAATTAGTTAGACTAACTATGCAAACCGATTGCCTTAATAAATCTAAGTGACAGTATGTCGTACTAAAAGATTAGTTAGTATAGTTCACTTACACAAGAGTTCTAATTACTGAATAAATAAGAACATTTAATTGTTACCGTTGTTGTGTTTTGCATCTTGAATGTTGACAATAGACTATGATTTATTTAGAAGATATGTCACTGTGGCAAGCAGCGAGGTGAGGGACCGTTACATTGGTGCCGAAGTGAAGCAAGTGAAGACCGGGGGGGACAGAGAGCTCGCTGCCGTGCCCCTGGGTGGAGGTGGGGTGGCTGCCATCGGGGAGAGAGCGGAGGAGTCGCCGGCTTTTACCGTTGGCCGGAGCCTGCAGCCATCTGCCATGATGGGGAGGAGCAGGGAGCGCAGGAGGAGCTGCCGGCTGCCCTCAACAGGAGGCGCCACCTCCGGCCGCCAGGGGCCTGAGGAGGATCGAGCCATCCACCAAGCGTCCAGTACCATCGCATGGCACCGCGAGGAAAAGCCTCTCGGCTGGCTGAGGATTGAGCGGCAGTGTGTCCGCGAACCAGACCAGAAATTTAGTTTTTTCTCTTCAATGTTTTATTCAAGTCTTTAAATGTTTGCCGGTTCCCGCCTCCTTCCTCCTTATTCTACAAACTTCATTACAGTCACCTTTTAAAAGTAGCCAATTTATTACTTTACTTCCTTTGAATCAAAATAACTGTGATTTCTGCAAGAGAATTACAATAACATAAATTAAGTTCCAAATGCCAAACCAAATCTGGTAGCACTTTAATTTATAGTCCTGTTCCCTATCTGCATATAATGTATTTATTATAGTAATTACAATAACTTGGTAATAACTAGGTACTAACCCTGAAACTACATTAAACTTAACCCTAACACATGCAATTACCTTATATTAACCAGTACTTTCTTAGTTAAGTACACTGTAAGAGCACATACTGTAAAATAGTACAATCCCAGGTATCCTATTCTAACCAATATCCCATAGTGAGTATATGTTGTTAATTAATATTACTCAGTACTTGTTTGTTTAATTACAGTGTAACAAGGACACGTTAAAATAAACTGTGACCTAATGCCACAAATGGTCTACTGAAAAACAGTGATAATTTTCCAGATCAATATTTTCTTTAGTCTGATAGATACTGTCAGAAATGTGTCTGGGAAATTATTATAAATATCAATGTACCTGCAGCACTGCAACAATGTACTTTCATTACAGGTTTATTTAGCTGTAATAAAATCAGAAATGTTAAGCATTCTGCAGACATGCAAATATTCAGGTGTGTGATTCCACGGCAGAAAAATAAAATGTATATACAGATGAATAATGTCATGGCACCTCTAAAATGCTCTGTTAGTTGCATGTTCAGATATCCATGCAACAAAATATTCAGGTGGCCATTACATTTTTGTGAACTCTAAAGCTTCTGATCAACTTTTTTATTCTCTTTAGATATAACAAAATAACATACCTTCAAACATACAAGGAAGGGGGCAACAGACATATTGTCAATAATTTAACAATCTTTAACAATAATTTAACAAAAATAGCATTCACATTATATGGTCATTCCTTCACAATCCAATATGTTGGAAGAAAAACATACTAGGTTTAGACCATATTAATTTGTGCTGTTGTACATTCACAAGTCAATTTTTTAAGGAGGCTATAAATCCAAAATGTTTTGCACACATGTGCGGAGTGAACCAGTTCTGAATGATTGTCTTTTTGCATCTGTGAAACCAGCAAACAACATTCTCTTCTGTAATGAACTAATACAGGAGTCAGAAACAGCATTAAGAAGGCATAGAACTGGATTAGACATGTAATCAATTTGTAGTAAGGAGGACAAAACAAAGCTTACCTAGCTTGACAACAATTGGACACTCCCAAAACATGTGAAGAAAAGTACCTGAAGATACAGTGTAACAGATATGGCAGTAATAGGTTGATTGCAATTTCATTTTGAACCTTATGTATACAACATTTTACAATGGTGAACATTTTTTAAAAAGATGATTAACCAAGTTTTTAGGAGTTAAAATAATTGTATACCACATCCTCTCTCAGTCAACAGATAAGTTAAAATCAGATAATTCACTATTCCAAATAGATAGAAAGAGGCTTGTGATCATTAAGTTTGGAGTGCAAACTCTTGACGATCTACTGCATGCACCACTCTCCAAAACAATGTTTACCCTTTTACGCAGCTGCTGGTTTGAAGGCAAAATCTCAGAATACACAGCAATATGACTTTGGATAAAGCCAAAACTTCTCTAGATCTTGAAAGCTCCCAAAAACCCAATATTGGAGAAACCAGAGAAAACAATGAATCACAACTGTGTCTTCTCAAGTCCAAGAAGAAAGTCCTGATCCAGAAGAAGTGAAAAGTTTGACTGCTGGACCCCATCCCAAACCAAACCATCAAGATGAAGCGACCCATGACTAAATTAAATAGCAAAATAATGATTTAATAATGATTTGTTTCAAACACGTTTCCCATCATTGCCTTTCCCACCAACCTGATTGGATGATGCACATCACTTGCCTTCATGGCACAAGAACCAGTGAAGTTTGATGATTTGAAGTATGCTTTTTTTTGCTTATATTTATAAAGCATAGCTGGAGAGAGGACAGGAATTTAAGTGGCAGTGAGAGGGGGTGGGGGCGGGAAAGAACCACAAGCTGAGACTCTGTGGGCGGGTCACCCGAAGTGCAACCATGCTACAAATCGGAGCACTGCCCATAAGGCAGTGACAAAGTTTAATGTTGTTGCCTGTCCATCCCCATTCTGTCCCGTATTCCACCATGAGAAATCTGGTCACCTGGTCAAGCACAAATATCAGTACATGTCAAAACATCTCCAGGGCCCACAAAACACCTCAGACTCCAGAGGATTAATGCACATGCATAAACACATCTCTTCCTCTGTGCTTCAGTAAGTGTTTAAGTAAGGAAGCAATCTGCCCGTTGTGCGCTCTCAGATCTCATGAGTGGCTGACCTGAAGGCTGCAGTCCAGTGGGGCCTAGAATTTAAAAAGGGGTCCATCTGACCCAAGGTCTTCACAAAAACCCCAATTATCTTGCACGCCGCGCCGTCTTAATTAGCCTTGTCTGATGTGCGGCAGATCCATTATGTTTCTAATTAAGTTCCTATCAGCTTCCCAGAAATAATGGGATACTGCACATCAAAAACGAGACATTACCACTCCGACAAGATTACGCAACTATCGCGTGGCAATCTGCCCGACATTGGGATGGGTGGAGTAGGGCATCCTTTAAGGATTTGAATGGGCTCATCAGAGCAGCTCTATCAGCGAGCGGAGTCCTAAATGCATTCAGGGCTTGAATTAGACTTATCTCCACAGCACAGAGGAAAGACCTCCATCACTCCCGCGTCTATCTCCTCAGCACAGTGAGCCAGAGAACGAGGGGAAAGAAGAAAGACAAGCATCCAGCTCCCTGAGAGACACACACGCGTAATTTGATGCAAACACAGTGTTCGGTTTACCCAGAGAGCTCACTGAGTGACACTTAGACACTTGGACTGCCGTCCTCCCATAAGCGACTGATCTATACAAGGTGACATGGAGGTGGAGAAAAACAACTAATAGATGGAGTCCCGGCTTAAGCACACAGCGGTTTAAAATATGGCACTGTTTACTGGTCGATTTTGTTATCCACCACACGCAAGCAGAACGAGTGGCAATGCACAATGAAAACATAATCAAAACTGTCATACATTCATTGTCATTTCTTTTTTATCAAACTGTTATGATAAAACAAACATCAACAACACACATTCTGTTCATATTCTGTATTTTGTACTTATTCATACTCATCCATACAAATATGGTATATGCATTTTTGGACAAAATACACAGACACACACATTCTTGTATATGTGGTTTACAGGGACTATCCAAAGGCGTGGTGGTTTTTCTACTGTACAAACTGTATATTATATCCCCTTACACTACCCCTACCCCCTAAACCTACCCATCATACAAAACATTTGGTATTTGTTTGGATTTCATAAAAACTCAAGTTTAGTATGTTGTTTAAGCCATTTGGTTTACAAGGACACAGGGAGTGTCCTCATAAACCATATTTATGTTGTAAAACCCATGTCATTTTACACATTTGTGTCCTCACATAAACCACACACATACACACACACAATCTGTAAAAACGATGTAAACAAAACAAACGTGCAAAAACCCAACAGCAATATTTATGTAGGAAATGTATGTGTTTTTTTTCTTTTTCAGAAAATGCATTGTCTATCGGAAAGACTGAGTAAAGAGAATGTAAGGGGGTTAAACTCCAGAGTGAAGATATTCTGAAGAGGATACAAGCAGGATTCTCTGATCAAACACCTCTTTCATTCAGAAGACTGTAGGCAAGCTGTTGATGATTTTCCTTTAGTACATACAAACAAGGATGGGTACAGAGCACACTCAGAAGTTTTTTTTTTTTTGTTTTTTTTTTTGCTTGTTTAGTTTAGTTTAGGGACCAAGGATCCTTTTGTTGGAAAGAAGAATGGAGCCACCAAAAAGCTAAAGATTGCGATTTAGTGGAACTTTAGTTTTTATTGAACATTTAATTTAATTGAATACTAAGGGTGTAAAGATACACTCTTCACGACACGATACTATTGCGATACTAAACTCACGATACAGTATTTATCACAAAATATTAAGTCAAAATAAAGTTGCTCTGTTCTGCCTCTGCTGCTATTAATGCTCTCTATATAAAAATAAACCATTTAAAACGCTTTGAATAATCATACTACTTAAACTTAATATGATATGGTGATTTAAATGATGTTTGCGCTTTAAAGAGTGCCGCTTTAAATTATATTTGCGGCAGCATGTGCTCTTCAGATTATCAAAGAAATCAGTTACATTTCTAATGCAAGAAAGCGTGTCTAAATGACTTTTCCCAAACTGTAAATGGTTAGTTCTGCATTTACTCACTCTCATGTTGTTTCCGCGTGTCACGTCACATTTGAATGTCCGTGTTTTCTACAGTATGTGAGTCGTCGTAAATCTGTTCATCATATAAAGCCATTGTGTCTCTTCAGAAGACTTGGATTTGGATTAGAGCACTCAGCTGATTATTTTTTACAATTACTTTTTTTGGCTCTTTTAAGTTTGAGAGGAATGGATTTTCCGTTATTTGTGAGAAAACGTTGCCCCGCCAAACAGAATTTTCCGGGTTTACGCGTTTTCATTGTTATAGGGGGTGTTATTACGCATCTTCTGAATGAGTACAGAATCTCCTGATCAAAACACAGGAGATTAAATGCATGAAGCTAGAATAAAGCGTTTTTTGTTTTGTTTAAAAGCAGAGGCTCTGTTATTTATTTTGATAAATTGCATGTTTAGATATCCATACAACAAAATATTCTGGGGGCCATTACATTTTTGTGAAAATGATCAAAAACACTGGTGCTGGCTGGCAACTTTTAAAAAACGTTGGCAGGGAAAGAGTTAAGCATGCAATAATTATCAGACTCCCTATATTAGCCTAGTGCCACAGAGCCTTGGTTTATTTAAAGGTTCAATTTTCTTCTTCAAACTGAACAAAATTTAATTGATAACCAAGTACACCAAACATCTGTCTTACAAAAAACTCTGATTCATCAAAGCAACCCTAAAATAAGGATTTATTCCTTCGAACAGTAGGAACGAATAATGAAGTAATATTATAAAAAGCAATAATAATATTAATGTGCAGTTATTGATATGTGGTATTGCATTTCCATTGCATCATGCGTTTATTTTCATACAGCTAGAACTAATCCGTTATAAAAATTATGTGTTATTAAAGACAAAGGCTGAATTTAATTCTGGGGAAAACGTATCCTTTGATTTAAGTTTTTACATTTTTATTTTTATTTTTCAAATGTATAGCTGCTGGATCTGTGAGTAAAATCACCAGCAAGTGTTTCAAGTGATGATTTCAACCTCAAACATCATCATTGTGATGGAGAGCCCTTGAAAATTAGGCTACCATAGCTCCAGAATGGTGCTTCATTCAACATATACAATTCATCAGTTTACAGACACTTGTAATCAAGAAAGATGTGCTCCTTCAAGGGGACTGGGCTGAATGGGAGAGTCCAAAGACCTTACAGTGTCTTGCAGGGGACGGGAAAATGAATGCATTGCCTCTATGGTTGACAGAGACTTGCGCATAGATGCTCATATGTGTACGCACATAAATAAGCATCCCGCATTGCTCAGGTTCGCTTATATGAACATGGATACATGCAGCCCTTCGGCATTGTTTGGGTGAGGCTTGTAAAGGGATTTCACCACCATTATGTTGGTCTACACACACTGGTTGGCTTTCACCCACCATTGCACATTGTCAGAATTGGCTAAACATTTATATTCTCAGAACACAGGTTGTTTCTCTATAAGCCGCTGCATTCGAGAACCTTTTTATTGCCGTTTGCACCTTGCAGAGCCGAAGTCTTTTGTGTAGCCAAGCAGACTTACTTCAAACTACAGGGGAGACATTCGCTTCCGAGGTGCTTAATTTGTCATGCATAGCTTTGCCTCTAAATCACTCTGACCCAAATTAAAAGGCTATTGGAAAGGCAGTGCAGCCTGGAACGGCAAAAGCTGAGGCTGAGTCTAGAGCTGCGGGCCAGCAGGACATTTATTTAACTCTCCACTGGAGCAGAAATATCAAAAAGAGGCAGAAGTCCAATCTGTTGAGGGACAGTACATTAGGCCAGACAGGATTCCCTCTGGATAAGACTAGTGTATGATAGAGCCAGATGAGAGAGAGAGAGAGAGAGAGAGAGAGAGAGAGAGAGAGAGAGAGAGAGAGAGAGAGAGAGAGAGAGAGAGAGAGAGAGAAATTGAAGCAGCCCCAGTATCACATGATTCCTCAACTGCATGTCATTTAATAAACGATGTGGAATTATATTTAAACAATATCCAACATAGGCTTGTTTTGAAAAATGTGCCTCTACTTACAGTTTTTGCACCTCTATACAATTCACTGCAGATTACAGTTGTAATGAACACTAGTGGCAGTAAAACACCAACAACTCTTATTTCATAAAGAGATGCATGGTTTGCATCATAGGCTATGCTAAAAAAAAGT
Organism: Gobiocypris rarus; assembly: GCA_023029165.1. Lineage (NCBI taxonomy): Eukaryota > Metazoa > Chordata > Actinopteri > Cypriniformes > Gobionidae > Gobiocypris > Gobiocypris rarus. The sequence goes on along the minus strand of CM040934.1, from coordinate 8,326,029 downwards.
TGTCTTACACCGTGTCCTAACTGCACACGACAAAAAGGTATCCTTTTCATGTTAAGTACAGTTTTTGTCTAAACCAGCCACAACGGCGACAAGCGATGATTCTATTTTATTAAACGGTTTCTATTTCTGCGACGTTGTGGCTGGAACAACTAAACAAAACATGGCAATGATAATCTCTTTGTAACGTAGTCATACTAAAAGCAACAATGGATAATTCACCTCAGATCTTGAAATTAAACAAATTTAAGAACATTCAAACTGTGAACAAACAAGTATAAAGTTTGTTTGAGTAACTTTTAAAAACTTTTAAACTTTTAGTAATGTTTAAATGGCATAATATTTGTGAATTTGATTATGCACTTATCCATTTCCTTGCGAGTGGCGTCAACATTAATCTCTGGTGCCTTGCACTTGCCGCGAGAGCCCGCCAACAAGCGGTTTTTGATTTTGATTTTTCGCATCTCGTAGTCACGTGGCGACGCGGTGTGGACAGACAAGTTGCTTGTCGCTGGAATCGTATCGCATCGTGTGTAGTTATGACACGGTGTAATACATTTTTCCACAAACTCTTGTTGCGTTGTGACAGTTACAGTAAGCCTGGCTTTCTTTGATTGGCCATCGCAATCATTTTGACATTGACGAGCACATTTCGAAAAAAAACCTAGGCACTTTTCTAAGCGAGTAAACCTCACTCCTCTGATCTCAAGAGATGCTGACAGTAGGGATTGCAGCCTTTATCCTCCTTGTTAGAGTGTCCAACTTTCATGCCGGCAGACCTGGGTTCGAGTCTTGCTTGGAGCAGGCGTTTGAACGGGAGGGGTTACATTGCTGCCATGACTAAGATGAAAGTGAGGTTTAGGGGGTAAGGAAGGTGTAAAAGAGGCCAGCTAGTAGTTGCTGTGCGAGTAAACCTCACTCCTCTGATCTCAAGAGACGCCTAGCGACTGATGTCAGGGGCCGTAGCCTTTATCCTCCTTGTAAGAGCGTTCAACTTTCATGCCGGCAGACCTGGGTTCGAGTCCTGCTTGGAGCAGGCATTTGAACGGGAGGGGTTACATTGGTGCCATGACCCAGATGAAAGTGAGGTTTAGGGGGGTAAGGAAGCTGTAACGGAGGCCAGCTAGTAGTTGCTGTGCGAGTAAACCTCACTCCTCTGATCTCAAGAGACGCCTAGCGACTGATGTCAGGGGTCGTAGCCTTTATCCTCCTTGTTAGAGCGTCCAACTTTCATGCCGGCAGACCTGGGTTCGAGTCCTGCTTGGAGCAGGCATTTGAACGGGAGGGGTTACATTGGTGCCATGACCCAGATGAAAGTGAGGTTTAGGGGGGTAAGGAAGCTGTAACGGAGGCCAACTAGTAGTTGCTGTGCAAGTAAACCTCACTCCTCTGATCTCAAGAGACGCCTAGCGACTGATGTCAGGGGTCGTAGCCTTTATCCTCCTTGTTAGAGCGTCCAACTTTCATGCCGGCAGACCTGGGTTCGAGTCCTGCTTGGAGCAGGCGTTTGAACGGGAGGGGTTACATTGGTGCCATGACCCAGATGAAAGTGAGGTTTAGGGGGGTAAGGAAGCTGTAACGGAGGCCAGCTAGTAGTTGCTGTGCGAGTAAACCTCACTCCTCTGATCTCAAGAGACGCCTAGCGACTGATGTCAGGGGTCGTAGCCTTTATCCTCCTTGTTAGAGCGTCCAACTTTCATGCCGGCAGACCTGGGTTCGAGTCCTGCTTGGAGCAGGCGTTTGAACGGGAGGGGTTACATTGGTGCCATGACCCAGATGAAAGTGAGGTTTAGGGGGGTAAGGAAGCTGTAACGGAGGCCAGCTAGTAGTTGCTGTGCGAGTAAACCTCTCTCCTCTGATCTCAAGAGACGCCTAGCGACTGATGTCAGGGGTCGTAGCCTTTATCCTCATTGTTAGAGCGTCCAACTTTCATGCCGGCAGACCTGGGTTCGAGTCCTGCTTGGAGCAGGCGTTTGAACGGGAGGGGTTACATTGGTGCCATGACCCAGATGAAAGTGAGGTTTAGGGGGTAAGGAAGCTGTAACGGAGGCCAGCTAGTAGTTAATCAATCATTAATTGGCAGTTCAAATTCATATAAATAGCCTATATAAAGGTCATACAAATAAGCTTTAAAATCAATAAATAAAGCTATAAAAATGACTACATAAACATTCAGTTCCCTCTATATCTATATCAACTAAACTAACTTTTACTGCACTGACATAGTAAGATTTTCTTTAAGTTGTCCTCTTTCATAGACAGCTCTTTTCTTCTTGCCGTGTAAATGTGTTTAAATTCTCAATATTTTTCAAATATGTAATATTCTGCAGAAGAGAGAAATGGATCTCACTGCATCTCTCGTGAGAAGTGAATCTCAGTTTCACTGATCCACAGCGTGTGATTGGCTGTTCACTAATGATGTCACAGCTAAACTCCTAAACTCAGGATCAAAGCCTGCATCAAGTGACCAACAAAGCCTGAATAGATTGGTTTGGTTTTGTCAACTCAAAACTAATCCTGTAACCCTGAGTTTGTTAAACTATCATCATACAGGTAAGTCTGCATTTGTGTACCTTTGTCTGTTCCTCTGTTACTTTGAGGTTGGCACGTTTGAGAAGGTTTTGAAGTAGTCTATTTGAGATCTACTGTTCAGAATTTTCACACTCTGTACCATGTATTCTACCAAACACAATGAAAAACAGGCAACTTATTTATGTGTTTTTTTTTTCTTTCAGAGCACAGCTTTGAACATGTTTGCCATCGGATTCAAATTCACATATTTTATGCCTTTCATGTGAAGGCCAGCTCTTTGAGTCAGAGCATGCATCATTCATGAAAGGATCTAAGGCCATCTGAATCTCAAAAATTTCCGAGACAATGCACATCAAGTCACAGACTATGTCTGTTTCCTATCAGGTGAAAGTGTGAATGGACAAATCTTATGCCTGCTACAGACTGTGTGATTTTGGCAATCCTATAAGGATTGGATCTAATAAACTTGGGTATGACATTTATACAGACATGATGATGACACAGATTAAATCGTAGGTTACAACACAAGTTACACAAGGATAGAAGAATAAAATGTCATCAGCATGCGCTAGTGTTCAACAAGTTGAGCAAGATGAATCGCACTTTGGCAGTAGTTGTTTTTTTGTGCGATGAAAAAAGAGAGTAAGTGAAAGAGAAGAATATGGACGCGTTCATGGAGCGTGAGGTAAAGAGTTTTAGTGAAATGTCGCATTGATCAAAATGCCATTTCATGTTGCATTTTTAGTCACTAGTTACTAGACGTTGGTCACAGCTGCAAACACACTGTGAGGTGATCACGCTAAATATCCAACATGTCCTCCAACCAATACGCGTATATAGGTCGTTTGTCACTTCCTTGAAATACGACCCACAGGAGCGTTTACTGAAGTTGCGCCCCTATCAACAATATTTTAATTCATGAAATTCGACCCATAGGAGCGTTTTCTAAAGTTGCACCCCTATTGACAACAGGACACTTTCATTTGAAAGCTTTTTTTCCTTTTATCTGCATATTTCAGGCTTTGCATAGCTCATTTGGTAAAGCATTGCAATATACAACAACATGTGATCATGCAATGGTGAGTTCGACCCCAGGGAACACATGTGCTCAGAAAGTGTGTATGCACTAAATCACTGGGTAGGTTTAGGGATGGAGTTGGTGTAGTTGTAAAAAAAATTTTTTTGCTAAATGGAAATATGTCAAATGGTGGTAAAAAGTCCACACATTGCATTAAAATGAACACACATTTTGATTGGTAATGACAGTTATATGTCATTTCATGACGTCAGACGTAACACGACACTGTCATTTTACGCCAGCTAGAGGGCGCATGACTTTAAAACGGAAATGAAGGTCATAATAAGGTGCTTGAAAAACGACCTACAGAGTCAGGTTTTTTTTGGAGGACAGTTTGTAAATATATCTGACACTGTCATAAAATGATCTCAGGCTATTTTTGGTCACAAGACCATCACAACGGCTGTCTTTGAACCTCTCTCACTGTACGATGAAGGACAGCCCAAAATCGTGCAAAGTTTACTGGGGATTAGAAACTGGAAAGAGGTTTCACTTCTGTTAAGAATGCTGGAGAAATTAATGATTAATTAATGATTACGTCTAACGATGATTATTAATGCTGTCGAAATTAACGCATTAATGCACGTGGTTAATTTGTTCAGTTTAACGCAATTAACGCAGCATCCTTTTTTTCCTGGCATCTATTGGCTAGCATTACATTATTTGATGACTTTGTCATTTATTCAAGTGCTATTAAACTGTTCAAATTCGACAAGATAAAAGAAAGAACTGAAGCGTCTGTGAAGCACCTTTCTGTGAACAAACATCAGAAATCCACAAATAAATCCACTCTTTCATGCTTGAATCGACAAAGACACAAAAGATGTCAAAATGCCCATTATTGGCAAGTATCCTTATAAGCAGAGTCTTAAATGAGTAAAAAAATGAACGTAAAGGGTTGTCAGAAAATAGTGTGTCAGGTCAGGGGTCAGGCTTTTAAAGCGACAGCAGCCTAATAAACCTGCTGCTGTCTGTCATTAATATAAATCAAAGAGCAAAAGACAAAAAGAGAAAATCACTCACTGCTCTTGACTGAATCACTTTTCTAGCTTTTAACTCAGTTTATAATTTATGCAGTGAAGACTTTATTAACTGCACACATACAGAAATTATACAATTTCTGTATATTTACCTGTTAGACCTAAAATCTTAAAGCACTGTTTACACAAGGTTAAGCATGATTTAAAAAACAATAGCTTTTTTATTTATTTTTTTGCCTTTTCCATCACGATTTGGCCAGTAGAAAAAAAAAAACTTAGCGTTGAGATCTGATATATTAAAGCCACATCTAAATGTGACATTTATTACATTATTTTAAAATGCTTTATTTTTTTTTTAAAGCCTATTAAATGTTTAAAACGATAGCGTTCAATTACACTGTAATGTTGAATAGCTATAATTAATTGCTAAAATCTAAAAAGAAAAAGAAAATCAATTTAATGTAGACATCATTATCAGTACTGGTATCAGTGATACTGGCCTTCATTCATAGTGCTTAGTAAAAAGATGCCATTAAACACATATTTAAAATATACCCATCTTTTTGTTGTTTCTATATTATTTTGGATATTCATTGTGAAAATATTATAATATAAAGATAGGTTAAAATGTTTCAAGTAGTACATGTTTATAAGGATACCAGTGATAGTTTTTTTTTTTCAGAACTTTCAAAGATCTCTGGGTTATATTTTGCCCCAAAATCAAAAGAAATTACATTCTGCATGATTAAATGTCTCTTTCAGTTGGCACTGGTATTAGTCATGCAAAGTAATTCCTTGAAATGCTAAATATACTAAATTCCTCTCTGTTTAAAATTATACATTTATTTATTCAGATCTCAGGAGAGACATTTTTGTTTTTGTTATATTACAATGCATTTCTTTTATCATATTCTCTTGGGTTGCCAAAATAAAGCCAAAATTCAGCATATATTATATCTATCATCAGTTTCTTTTGCATAAAGAAAATACATCCTATTCTTAAGACCAAGAGTTGTTGTCTTGTGAAATTTTCATGATGTGGTCCAGGTTCAGATTTTGAGTAAAACAGCTTTCAGTGAGCAGAGCTGGCTCTCAGCCCCAGTTGTGCACCAGTCTGGAACCCTCTTTGGACAGAGTGACTTCTTACACAGAATGAAAGGGACAGAGAGGAAGTGGTTTTGCTGGAAGCAGGAAATGTCAGATGCTTCAGAGACCTCAATTAGCCACATCGTCGAGATGCTTGAAAAAGCTTCACGTTGGACTTTAGATTTTAGTGATTTATAATGTCACAATCCAAAAATGGGTCACAGGATAGACCAACTATGCTAAATGTGAACAATGAAATGTAACCAGTAGTTGTGGATACAGTACAATAAAAAATATAGGCTTTAAAAATAATGCTTCCCATAGCGTTCCCTTTTAGCATTCCTTGTGAAAAATAAATATTGCATAGTGTTAATATAATGGTAATATACTGAATATAATGTTTCAGACATGTTATTTACAATTAAATGAAAAAAAAATACTTTCTACTATTGTTGAACTTAAGAGTGCTTTACTTTGACCTACTTAAGTAGTTATTAAGTATATCGTTGCACATCAAAATAAGTGCACTTCTTTAAATCACAACAAAATATTATTAAAAGATAATGATAAAAAAAAACACACAGTTGATATATTTACAAAGTGCACTTTTGTAAAAGTCTAAGGGCCCTATTTTAATGATCTGAGCACGGCGCAAATGCACTTAGGGCATGTCCGAATCCACTTTTGCTAGGTTAATGCGCCCGGCACATGGTCTAAAAGGGTTGTACCTAGTCTCTTAATGAGTCATCATGGGTGTGTTTTGGGTGTAATGAGCAATAAACCAATCAAGAGTCACATCTCTCATTCCCTTTAAAAGGCAGTTGCGCTAGTGCCATTACACAATAATAATCGTTTAAATTTTAATCCTTTAATTTTTCATATTTAAAAATGTTTATAGGAGAGTTTATGCATTTTGTGGACCCGCCTATAGGTGCGTATTACTAATGAGCCTCTTTAAATAATTAAAAAAATATGTTGCACCGTTGACTTTAGACCAGGTTTCATTTTGTCAATGGCACAGACGTTTTCAGTTGCCTCAAAATAGCAATGTGCCAACAATGCGTCTGAACGCACCTCGTTTTGTTATTTAAAAATAGTAGTTATTGAGTAGCTAATAGTGAACTACCTCATTCAACTGAGCTATTACTAACTAATTCGTTAATCAGAGTTTTTTGTTAGTTAATAGTAGTTCAGAAAGACTCGGGAGGCCAGATGAAGTACAACAGACTAGCAAGTTTATTAACAGACCAGCAAGTATTATAATTAAAGGCCCCGTCCGTAGCTCTAGTCTTGAGGGTAACGGACACTGCATTTCCTGCCTGAAGATGAAGGCAAGGGCGCAGCTGACCCCCTGCAGGTGTAGGCGGGAACCAAACTGGTGGTGTTGGGGAGGATGGAGGTGAATGTTGGCGTCAGCATCTCCAAACTCAGACATGTGTAAGTGACCATATTTATACTCTGAGAATTAGGACATAATTGGTTAGGTCTGGATGTGATGAGTGACATAACATTGAATCTTCCTGGCAGAACTTTACCCTAGAGCTTTCATTTACTAATGTAATATTGCGTTACTCATTTGTTCCTGTTTAGTCATTCATTCATGAGTCATGACGGAACAGTATTCTAAAGTGTTACCGCTTCTGCCGTATAACAGTGAAAACATGGATAGCCGGAAAATTCAGTCAGTGACTATTCAGACAGTGAGATATACGCATAGCTAGCCAAATATAATACTTAATTATACTTGTAAGTGTACCTCGATCAAAAGATTGAGTACAAGTAAAGTATATGCCAAATATACTTAGACGTTTCTGTCAGTACAAGTCAAGTATACTTAAGTGCAATTTTTAAGTATATTTCTGAAAGGTATAAAAAAAATAGACTGAAAGTATACAGTCTTATTTTAAGTTTAAGAGTTTACTAATAGCACACTTGAATTAACTTCTTTTTCGTAAGGGTAGGCCATGTGTTTAATCAAACTTTAGCGAGCGCTAAAACATGGTTTTACTCAACTAGCAGTCTCCATGTGTCCTTGATGTGTTTATGTTCTCTTGCAGGGCACGATGCGCTCTTATGATGCATTTCAGAATTTCGTTGTAAAATATTTGTGCTGGAACTCATATCTGCAGCAATAGGAATATCAGGGGACCGCTCTGGCAATATTGTGTGTGTAAATGATGGAGAACATAACAGAGAGACTTTGAGAAGTTTCCTTTACATCAGGTAATTGTGTTTTACATCATGCAATTGCGTCTGTTGTGTTTTATCTTTCATCTTACAGTTGTTTATGCTATGAATTTGTTTAAAGTATTCCCTTATGAAAAAGAAGTGTGCCTCGTTTTATTAAATGTGCACTTTTAGTGTTCTTCAAATCTTGAAAGTTTTTATTTATTTATTTTTGTAACTGTACTTGCAGATAATATAATACTTATGAAATAAAAGGGCCACTTAAGTCATGACTTTTTTAGACGCATTTAAATACACTTTGCAAAAGTGCACTTATAATGTTTTACTTTTAAGTAAATTTTAAATCTTTTAAATAAGTCCACCTGTGTTGTGAGTTATTTAAAGCTGATGATATTTTAAAATGATGTATTTTAAGTGAATTCAATTGCATCGTTTACCATATTTTTAGTTTACCATATTTTTCCCTATGTACTTTAACCAGTGCTCTTTATCCTTATTTCAAATACAATTAGTTAGCGCTTAAGTATATATATATATATTTTTAAATTATAACATTTCCATAATAAATACTCTTTTAAAAAAGTATGGTCAGTGGACACGTGATTCTTGACAAAACAAAGTTCCAATGCAGCAGTCTGTATGTTAAGTCTAAATATAGGCTATATGCACTATGCTGTAATTTGATCATGTTAGTATGTTCTAATAGTATTCCTCTTTGAACAATAGTGTTTTTTACAGGCTCATTGTTAAAAATGTGAGACAGACACTCCCTCAGTCAGACGCGTCTGTGGTTCCCCTCCTTTAGTAAGATCCCCTTGTGGTGTTAGCAAGCAAACTTGACATTATCTCCGTCTGGGCTTTTATTAGCTTTCTATCTCAGTCTATCATCACCTCTCACTTTTACCTGTAATGACAGCTTACGGAGGAAGCTCCGCCCTGTCTCGACTAGCGCTGAACACACACCTCCAGTACATACGGCACATTAAACAGGCCTCACTGTAATTATTGCTGTCAGTCACGCTTGAGTCTGACACCACCATTAATAGATTATTTGCTGTTTTAGGAGGCCTGTGCCAGTTTTCAACCACTGCAGTGACAGTAGTAGCTATATGTAAGTTAACAATGTTTACTTTTTCCTCTGTTACCTGCACTGAGATATCCAACTAGTTGTCAGAAAAGTCAGTAAAACACATCTTCCAGTGTCATACTACAGATCTTACTTCCACATTTTTGTATCCCCGCTCACAGACAATTGGATCGAGCCCAGTGCATTGGGTGTTGAAGATCTCTTTTCTTCTGGCAAAAGCGAAGGCCACAGCCAGTATTTCTTAGGCAGCTTGTTTCCACCACAGAAACATACAAAAAAGGTATTTTTTATAGCAATTGCGAGTTTACATCTCACATTTCTACGTGTAGTATGAATGTAATTCAGACGTAATACATTAGCCATGTTGTCATTATTACGTGACCTATGCGTCCCTTCACCTCCATTTACAAATCCTTTCCCGTGGCCTCATGGGATAATAAAATGTCAATCATATGCACATTTCAGAATCTCGCCAGAAGAAGTAGGTCATTTGGGTACTTTTTGCCTACTCTTTTATGAGTACTGTGAATTCTGACATACTGCTGTTCCCTTTCGTTCAGTCACCCTGACGTTTTTTCACGTCTTTTCACGTCTTTTTCACGTCTTTTCCGGGTGCGATCGATATCCATTGCTGTCAATGGGCACTTTCACTGCTCGATGTGTTTGGGCTTCAGCACGTTCGGGCAGTGTTTGTGGGCGCCCTCCCCCCTTCCCACCCGGCCCCAGCAGCAGCCTTCACCGGGGCCGTGTCAGGGAGGAGGTTGCAGGATGACGCCCAGTCCACTGCACAGCCTGACTAAACGCCAGGCTGGAGGTGGACAACTCAGAGATGGGTTCCAGTTCTTTCCAGGGGATGGTAGCAGGGCCTCTCCTTCCCCCGGTGGAGGGCCGGGGGAAAATCCTTTCGCTGCCGGCCTCCGGGCTGGCGGCGCTTGGAGAGAACTGGTGTCCCCATCCCTGAGGACACGGAGACTGTTGATGGCAGTGTGCACCGCCCTCAGGCCGCGCCGCTCTCCTCCCTCTCTCTTGCCAGCCTCTCAGAGCAGACCCCAGTGGAACGTGCGTCCTTCCCTGGTCTTCTCTGTCAGGACGCAGCTGCTGGCTGTGCCCCCACACCGGGACGCTACGCCTCCCACGTCTAGGCCAGTCACGCTGCCTCGCTGCCCCGCCCGGGGTACGTCTGGGGTTCAAATGTCCCCCGTGGTCAGTTACTGGGAGTCTGCTACAGCTTCCAGGACCGTCCGCCGGGCCGCGAAAACCAACAGGCTCGGCTACGCAATTCAATTCGCCCACTCCCCACTTCAGGGAGTCCGCTCACCATGGTGGGGCCCAATGTCCCAGTTATGTGCGCGGAGGTTGCCACCCTACTGGTGAAGGGTGCGATCGAGCCTGTCCCTCCAGCCGAAATGAAGTCCGGCTGCCTCGGCCTTTACTTCATTGTACCCTGGAAAACCGGTGTGTTATGGCCAATCCTGGATCTGCCCATCCTGAGCCGATCCTTACAGGCTTCCGTTCAGGATGTTGGCAGCGAATGCCTTCTCGAATGCGTTTGTGCTGTTGATTGGTTGCAGCGATTGACCTGAAGAACGCCTACTTCTTTGTCTCCTTCCTCAACGCAGACCGTTCCTACAGGTCTGCTTCGAGGGGCGGACATTTCAGTACGCGTTCCTCCCATTCGGGCTAGCTCTGTCCCCTCGTGACTTTACAAAGTCTGTCGAGGCAGCCCTTGCGCCACACAGGCAGCACGGGGTTCGCATCCTGAACTGCCTCGGCGACTGGCTCAGACTGAGTCACTCTCGAGAACAGGGTGCGAACACAGAGTTCTAGTGCTCCACCACGTAGCCCGTCTGGGCCTTCAGGTCAACTGGGAGAAGAGCAACTCTGCTCCGTGCAGGGGATCTCTTTTCCCGGTATGGTTTTCAACTCGGTCGCCATGTGCGTGCAGCTTACCAGCGTGCACGCGTAGTCAATGCTGACTTGCCTCCGTTAATCGAAGCGAGAGTGGGGTTCCACTGAAGTTGTTTCAGAGGCTCCTGGGGCATATGGGCATCTGCAGCCACGGTGACACTGCTCGGATTGCTTCATATGAGACCGCTTCAGCATTGGCTTCGCGATCGAGTCCCGAGATGGGCATGGCAGTCTGGCGCTCCGGGTCCAAGTGACTCGGGCCTGCTTACAGACGCTCACCCCGTGGTCGAACCTCGGGGGCCCTTAGAATGAGTTTCCAGGCATGTTGTCGTCGACGGATGCCTCTGCCACGGGTTGGGGTGCCATGTGCAATGGACAAGCAGCCGCGGGCTCCTGGACAGGACCCCAGCGCCTCCTGCATGTCAATTGCCTCGAGTTGCTGGCAGTACGGTTCGCCCTGCACCGCTTCCGAGCATTGCTGAAGGGTCAACATGTGCTTGTCCGGACAGACAACACGGCCGTAGTAATGTACATCAACCACCAGGGAGGGTCTACGCTCCCGCCGTATGTCTCAACTCGCCCGCCATCTCGTTCAATGGAGTCAGAAGCGCCTGAGGTCCCTTCGTGCTGTCCATATTCCGGGAGTCCTGAACCTCGCAGCCGACGAGCTCTCGCGGTTTCAGCTTCTCCCGGGAGAATGGAGACTCCATCCCCAGTCGGCCAGCTGATTTGGGAACAGTTTGGGGACGCGCAGGTAGATCTGTTGCCTCCCACGACTCTTCCCACTGCAGCCTGTTCTATTCCCTGTCCGAGGGCACGCTCGGCACGGATGTACTAGCGCACAGCTGGCCGGGGGCCTAGGTTGTGTTTCCCCCAGTGAGCCTACTCGCACAACTCTTGTGCAAGATCAGGGAGGACAAGGAGCAGGTCCTTTTGGTCGCCCCGTACTGCCACGGCCGGACCTGGTTCCCCGAACTCTTACTCCTTGCGACAGCCCCTCCCTGGCCTATTCCTCTGAGACCTCCTCACTCAGAGACGGGGCACCCTTTGGCACCCGCGTCCCGATCTTTGGAGCCTCCACGTATGGCTCCTGGATGGGAGGCGGCAGGTTTGAGTGGCCTGCCACCTTCGGTGGTCGCCACCATCACTTCCGCTAGGGCAGAGTCCACTCGGCATGCCTATGCATTGAAGTGGAACCTCTTCATCACCTGGTACTCTTCCCGCCAAGAAGACCCCTGGAAATGCCCGATCGGGTCCGTGCTCTCGTCCTCCAAGTAGGGTTGGAGCGAAGTCTCCCTTCACCCTCAAAGTTAATGTGGCCGCAATATCTGCCCACCACGATCTCTTGGAGAACAAAAAGGTAAGTCAGCACAACCTGATCATCAGGTTCCTGAGGGGGGCGAGGAGACTGAATCGTCCTCGCTCTCCTTTCGTACCCTCTTGGGACCTCTCAGTAGTATTAAGTGCTCTGCAGAGGCCTCCCTTTGAGCCTTTGTGGTCGGTTGATATTAAGTTCCTGTCGATGAAGACGGCTCTACTGACCGCATTGGCCTCCGTCAAGAGGGTCGGGGACCTGCAGGCATTTTCGGTTGACGAAGCGTGCCTGGAGGTGGGGCCGGCTAGTTCTCACGTGATCCTGGGACCCCGGCCTGGATGTGTGCCCAAGGTTCCCACCACTCCATTCAAGACCAGGTGGTGAACCTGCAAGCGCTGCCCGTGTAGGGGACAGACCCAGCCTTGGCACTGCTCTGTCAAGTATGCGCGCTCCGCGCCTACGTAGACATGACGCAGTGTTCAGGACCTCAGATCAGCTCTTTGTCTGTTATGGTGGAGAGCAGAAGGAAAGTGCTCTCTCAAAGCAAAGGCTGTCTCACTGGATAGTGGACACCATTGTTTGGCTTACCAGTAGCAAGGTCGAGCATGTCCCCTTGGGGTTCGGGCTCACTCCACTCGGAGTGTCGACTCCTCTTGGGCTTTAGCGCATGGCGCCTCGCTAACAGACATCTGCAGAGCTGCAGGCTGGGCGACACCTAACACATTCGCCAGATTCTACTATCTCCGACTGGAGCCAGTGTCCGACTAGGTACTCCCGAGGGTCAGTAATGGGCTAGGCTCAGGTGTCTTCGCTTGCTCGCCATTCCACTCCTCGGACTGGATACGTGCGATGTTTCCTCAGGTGAGCTCCCCGAGAGCCCTGAGTCCCTCCAGCACTGCTTACGCTGATACCTCGTGTCCGGCCAGGTGCCCTGTGTGCATGGTTCCCCTCCAGCGATCCCCACATGTGTATTTCACCGTAAGCCTCCGCAGTGAGCGGGTTTCTTCCCTTGGCATATCCCTGCCACCCCTTGGGTTAAAAGTCCACCTTCGGCTGGTACCCTAGAGTTTTCCTGTATGCAGCCCCTGCGGGTCATATGTGTACTCTTAAGTCCTCCCTACGGGTAGGCATCTTGGCATTTCCTCACTGGAATATGCTCCCCAGTGTACCTTGGTATTCCTGTGATAAGGGGGAGTCGTTCGTCCATACTAGTCTTACGACAAGGTACTCACACTTACGCAGGGCACTGGAAGACAGTTGAGTGGCGGGATTATATTGGACCCCCATTCGTTAGTCACTAACGTTACGTTGTAGTGACTGAACGAAGGGAACGCCTCGATTCACGGATGTAACCCTCGTTCCCTGAGGAGGGAACGGAGACGTAACGTCCCGTTGCCACATCAGCTGTGCTACCAGCAACGCAGGAGTTCAGTCTTGGCTCCTCAAGCAGGTAACATATTGCGATGTTGCCATGTACCTCCTTATATACTCACACAGTGAGGCGGAGTTACGTATGCAAATTCTGCATGCCCCATGGCATTGGCACGCCATTGGGTGTTTTCTCTAAGCTCGAAGATGATAGGCTTCTGCGAAACCCCATTCGTTAGTCACTAACGTTACATCTCCGTTCCCTCCTCAGGGAACGAGGGTTACATCCGTAACCGAGACGTTTTTCACCTACAGCAGGGATGGGGAACATTGATCCTGGAGGGCCACTCTCTTGCAGAGTTTAGCTCCAACCCAGAAAAAAAACATTTACCTGCCTGTAATGTTAGTATTCATGAAGACCTTGATTACAGTTGCCAACTATGTAAATTGCTACAGAGAAAAACTGAGCCATATACATTAAACAACAGAGGATCACACGCTACTAAGTTTATTTGAACACAACAGACTCATGCAGAATCATGCACACTGTTGCTGGGAATGAAAATAATGTGTTCTAAAATCACCTCAAAATAATTATGTTTTAATGACCTCAGACTGGATGAAATCAAAATCTAAAGCTAAACATTGGAACCTGCCAACTGAAATCTGCAGACTGGCTCTGAGCATTGACTGTCCAAACTGTCAGTGCACAAAAGCACACAGGTGGTAGCTCATGAATTTCTGGGTTCAATCCTACATACCTTTGTTTACTAGTTCAGATATTTAACCACTAAGCCAGCCACCACATTCTATATTAAATAATAAAGGAGAGTGTTTTTTCTCTTAACATCAGTGAGTATTATCTGAGGATGTTATTGCTGCGTCGGAGCGTCTCGTGAGAGAATGTGGCAATCAAACTGCCATTACTTTTCTGGAATTGAACACCTCATCCTGCAGCCTGACATACATGTTAAACAAATTATAACAAATGCATGGCCCAACGAAAAAAGCCTGGAGAAATTATGGCTTTTAAATGTTTGTTCTCTGCTTTTGGTGCGCTTGTCATTTATGGTATTGATTGCTGTTAAGGTTTTAGTGCTTTAAGGTCTGACATCAAAAACTAATACAAATCTAGATAGACAGGATGTTGATGTGAGAACCAAGTACTGGAACCCAGCGTATATCCTGATATCTGTGTAGAGATAATGACCAATCACTAATAATAATAATAAACATTACAAATGGTATAGTATATGGAGGAGACCAAATGTTTCCCTTGGGACCGAAGAGAAGCACAGGGATAGAATAAACACATTTTTAGAGGAAAAAGCCTACAATTAGCCAAAGCTGGGAGTAGCCTGTCAGAATGCACAACACTGTAATCAGTCTGTCAAAAGTACACATTAAAATCTGCATAGCTATACTATCATTATGCGAACATAACATCTCTAAATTATGCAATGACTGTGGTAAAAAAAATAATGTATAATCAATTGCCCATTAACATGGGTCAATGACATAGAGTGTCTACAATAAAGACAAAGACATACAAATTGTTTAAAACAAAGTAAAAAGTTCTTAAAGGGACCCTATTATGCCCCTTTTTACAATATATTAAATAAATCTCTGACGTCCCCAGAGTGTGAATGTAAAGTTTTAGCTCAAAATACCTGACAGATAATTTTTAATAGCATGTTAAAATTGCAATTTGGGGAGTAGGCAAAATTGCTAATTGGGGCAAGAACGCTGCATTTTTGTG
The DNA here is from genome assembly GCA_023029165.1 of Gobiocypris rarus. NCBI lineage: Eukaryota > Metazoa > Chordata > Actinopteri > Cypriniformes > Gobionidae > Gobiocypris > Gobiocypris rarus. Next base: position 8,310,732 of record CM040934.1, on the reverse strand, counting down.
TTTGTCCTTTTAAATGCAAATGAGCTGGTGTTCCCGGCCCCCAGCAACAACAAAACAGGACAATCTCACGCACTGAAAATGCCAGAAACTGTCAGTAGCGGCTTATATTATGAGACAATAATGGAGAGACTCATGAAGAAGTGACAACATGTAGAATGCAACATTTCTGAGTTAATTGATGAATTTATATAGTTCATGTGGAGTTAACTATGTTCAAGTCATTCATTAGCATGTTCCATCATGATAATCTATAAATCTAATAGGGAAGATCATCACAGGCTTTGGGCAGGGATTCTCCCTACAATAACGTCATTATGGGGGGAATCTGAATCAGCTTGTTTGAAGAGACTTCTTTTTGATTTTGGAAAAAAAAATGAGTGAGTGAATTTTTACCATGTTTGTTCTCACACACTGCAGACACACATCAGTATAAAAGTAAATTTTGCATAATAGGTCCCCTGTAATCTTTGTTCAGACTGTCAGTCCAAATCAGTGTTTTGTGCATATCCTATTGAAATCCGACCAGATTTAGCAAGTATGAATGGCAAAAAAGAAATCATATGAAATGCAATTTTTACAAATCCGTTTCAAGCTACATTCATATGTGGTTTGAAATCCTATTTCATACTCCTTGTATTCATGTTGGCTTCATAAAATATCGTTTTCAAGGTAAAAAGATTCAAAACGTGTACGTGTATGTACAAAATTGTATTTACTATTTATTTTTAAACAACATATTGGGAAAAAATGAGCATCGTGTCATCAGAGCATTCGAATTTAAAGGTGCTTTAAGCAATCATGGTTGGAGTAACTTCTTGTTGGCGTTCGAAGTGTTGTCAAACAAAACAGAGGCTATCTAGATTCCTCCCTCCTCCTCCCCCTCCACCTCCTCATCCTCCCCTCCGTGCTTCCTGAAACAGTCATGAACAGATGAACTCAGCCGGAGTTCTCGCCACCTTTTGAAGGCTTTTCCGATGTAAATTCTGGACTTTGCGCGTTCCTTCTTTTCCCTTTTCGTTGCAAGTTGTTCAACAGAACCTTGTCTCTTTGGTCGTGTGTCGGCCATATCAAAATCATTTAATTCGAACCTCCTTCTTTATGCTTCTTTCTTCTACACACACCCCTTCATTTGCATGCGCACTAACCCCAAACCTCCACCCCAAAACATTCTTGTGGGTTATTGGCTGGAGCACTGTTAAATTATGTTTCATTGTCCAGACTGCCCAAGTTTGTTTTTGTTGCCGTTTGTGGAGCTTGTGCTGACTACAGAGACCACATTTTTTACAGTGTGTTCAGGGGACAGGCAGCTAGCGGATAGTGAGGAGATGTTTGCTATATGTGACAAAAATTGTTTGGCCTAAAAAACGTGTGACATCGCTTATAGCACCTTTAAGGGTAGGTTTAAAAACCTAAAAACCAAAATGCTTTTTGTGTGTGAGTGTGTTTGTGTGTGTGTGTGTGTGTGTGTGTGTGTGTGTGTGTGTGTGTGTGTGTGTGTGTGTGTGTGTGTGTGTGTGTGTGTGTGTGTGTGTGTGTGTGTGTGTGTGTGTGTGTGTACAGACGATAGAGTTGTCAAACGATCCCCGCTCACATGGATCTGCGAAAATGACCAAAAACACTTTGTTATTCATGCAAGGCCAGTAGATGGCATATAGATCGAACACATAATACGCATGCGCAATGTGGAACAGCGCCTCTATTAAAAAATAGTAAATGGCAACTTTTCTTTAACTATGTTGACTTTAAACAAATCAGTTAATTTTTTTTTTTAAAGCTGATTGATTTAAAAATGATTAATCTAAACTTTTGTTTTTGATTAAAAAAATTTTAAAAAAATTGGAATCAATATCAAGCCCTGTCTGTAGAACCAAGTTAATGTTGATTCATTTAGCAAACATGGCTGTCTGCTGCTTAAGAAATAGCTTTAAGTATGAAAAACAAATCATGTGCCATTTCATTTTACACCTCATTTAACAGGCTAAGCATATAACCCATTATTGCCTTGTGGCAGAAGGCGGTTTCAGAAGAGAATGCCTCTCTAATGGCGCTGGAATTAGCGCAGCTAAGTGCTTCACACTCCAAAGGTCAGGGCTAGCAGTGATGGAATATTAGCTTGTGTTGCACAAATGAAATCAATTACCTATGCACTCTTAAGGAGAGATAAGGTTTGAAAATGAGATGAAAGTGGAAACGTGTTAAACTGGTACTGTGTGGTCAGCGTGTGTCACTTCATTCTGTCCAAGTGGACTGCTTGAAAGCATCACATTTTCATAGTCGGTCGATTTTTACATTGACTGTAATGCATGAGTGTTTTAAAATATTACAAGTTTTACAATTTCAGTATATGAAGCAGTTCTGCCTCAGCATTATATGACATATTGGACACAACAAATCTGTAACACTGAACAACCTGATAAAGATGAAGGAGACAGATGAAAGTCGGTTTCCACAACGATATACAAGGTTTAATGTGAACAGGAATGTAACAGCATCTTAACAGGTATACAAACAATAACTGAAAATGGAAAGAACTGAACTCTGGAAGATGGGAGCTGACGGTGACGTGAGGATGGATGACCAGGGTGACAATGTGGTGAGGGAGGCCGAAAGGAAGGTCGGAGGAAGCTAGGAGTCCAGTGATGACGAAGGGGTGCAGGTTGAGGGTGCAGCCCGAATTTCGGAAATCCGTGGCTGCAGCTGGGCATCAACCGCCAAAGGCAGACCTAGAGTGCCGATCGAGCCCAGCGGAGCTTCTGGACAGACAGACCACGGAGGCAATATAGGAATGGTGGGTCGAGATGAAGGCAACGGGCTGACATGTCAAGATGTAGGTGTTGGCCTCGAGGCGTGAAAGATGAGCCACATGGAGTAAGCGGCAGTGGCAGAGCCGAGGAGCTACACAACACCAGTGGTGCCGATGGATCCAGGGGACGGGCCGTGGCCAGCGATGGAGACAGGATAAGGACAGGCACAGATAAGGGCAGAAGATTTCTGGGCGAGACCAGCGATGAAGATGATGATGATATGAGAGTGGGGACTCGGGTGGGAAAAGGATCTGCGGACCACCCCACATGAAAAAATATTATAATATATTATAGTAAAATTACAGTAAAATTACTCCAGTAAATACTATAGTGTATTTAAACCATACTATAGTAAAGGTACTACAGTAAATTGTAGTATATTATAGTATTTACTACACTTTGTTTATTTACTGTAGTATATTTACTATACTATATGGCTCAAAAACACTATAGTATTTACTGGAGTAATTTTACTATAATATACTATAGTATTTTTTTTCACCCCTGTAATATATGTGCTCAGTAGATCCTAGGATTGAGCAGACAAACTCCCCTCCCTAGCAAGGGTTATAAAGCACTACGCTGAGTACTGCTCTCCAGGATACCTGTCTCCGAGATCCGGTTTGAGGATTTGTTTGAAGAGTTTAGGAAAAATATTGGAACTCTTTGGCCATTTATTTTTTTTAGCAAGATGCTAACGGTCTAATCAGATTCAATGATCTATGCTAAGCTATACTAAAAGTGCTACAGCTGGAGATCGACTGAATGGATTCAAAAATGGTAAAACTCAACTAATATATATATATATATATATATATATATATATATATATATATATATATATATATATATATATATATCGTTGAGTTTTACCATTTTTGAATATATATATATATAGTTTATTAATCATTTAACTTACACTTTCTAAATGATCTCATGAACCACTGACAACTTCTCAATAACTGGTTTGTAAATAATGAAATACTTAATTTTTAGATATGCTTCTAAATCAAGAACAAAGCATTTACAGCCTTATCTATAAACTGCTTATTAATGTCTATTTATATTTATATTAATGATTCATAGAATATGAATGATTTATAGTGTGCAGTTATTATAATGTGTTACCCAAAACTTTAATATTGAAAAAGCTAACTACAGTTAATTATTATTAGCTACTTTAAATTGATTGAGGAAGAAGGTTTAAAAATAAATGAGGAAGCGGGCATTGAATGACATCCCCGGGTCACTGAAGACATGAGGTATGCGTTAGAGGGTTAAATCTGCAAGATGAATGCTTGCTTTTTTTCTCTGCTCGATTTGGTTGTCTGTTTTATTAATTGAGTTTTGTTACAAATCTGATCCATTTACAATGGTAAACTGGAGGGAAAGCTTATCAGACTTAGATTTCGGTCTGTCGCACAAAGATATCAAATAAATTCAGATGATTTGGAATGTAGTGAAGAAGTCAGAATACAGCTCTTTTGCATTCTTTTCGCAACTTTGTGACTTCAATGAAGGGACCCATGCGGACCATGGTTTTCAAATGTTTTCCCTTTGGGTTCTGTGGAAGAAAGAAAACCAAATGGTTTTGGAACAACACAAGGATGAGCATACAATAACAGAATTTTGATTTCTGAATGAACTAATCCTTTAATAATCCAGTTTGGACACATTATAGGATATTACAGACCTTTTTAACAAGCCTGTTTGCTTTGCACCCTGGAAAAAAAGCCTTTAAAATCCACCCAGTTTTCATTTCCAGAATCCCTAAATCTGGTGGAACGCTACAACAGAACAGTCCATTTGGATTTTTGGCTTCATACAATGGATTTGACAAAAGTCTCAATAAAATAAAAAATGCATTACCCCCTGTCTCCAAAAATGACAGCTTTGACCTTGATGTGATAGGTAAAAATGTAGGAGATGGGGCTTTCAGCTCTTTGAGAGCCACTTACGATCACGAGACCCTGGGGCTCAGGCATCAGACAATGATAGTGGCTGACATTTAGTCATGAGAGTAACACCAACAGCGGTCAATACTCACGTATCCAGCCATGGATTATAAATCACATTTTTAACGTCCAATTACATCCCCAGCAGAATGGTATGAATGGATTAGCGGTTTGGGAACACAAAGGAACTTGACAGTGGCCTCCAGAACATATATTTAATTCTCCACACTGTCAGTCTCACGGACACACAGGCACAGAGATACAAAGCCAGCGCAGAGAACTAAATTCCTATGCATTAGAGAACAAAGACATTATGTAAAGAGAAACCATTTAGTGCTAAAAAAAAAAAAAGAAGCAAAAAATTCATTAGTAGACCAGGTTGGTTAGATTATTCACTAATAAAAAATATGCCGTACTTTAGTACAAAATTTTAACATTATCTCAGTGTATTTAAAAAAAAAAAAAAACATATATAACTCAAAAAAATGTATTCTGTGTAACACAAATACTTTTCTTTAAAGAATATCCTGGCCGCTTTTTCCATATATCTCAATACGAGGCTACCAATCTCTAAAATTACCCAAAAAAATAAAATAATAATAATAATTTGCACAACTCATGCAGCATTCTTCTGAAGCCATAGAGTTACGTGAGGAAAACATTTTTGTTATTTACCTATACGTTTATTATTCTTAGCACGTTTATGAGAGAAGTTGCAAGGTCAAATGCGAATGAATCTATCGTTTGAGACAAATCTTTTAACTCTTTCCTCCAGTGTTTTTGAAAAAAAAATACCAAACACCGCCAGCATTTTTGATCATTTTAATGAAATTTTCATGGCTCCCAGAATATTTTGTTGTATGAATATCTGAACATAAAATATGACAAAAGAAATAACTCTGCTTTTAAACAACAACAACAAAAAAATTTATTCTAGCTTCATGCATTCTTTATTTATCAACAATTGAATGAGGTAAGTTTCATAAAAAGCAACATTTTGAGCTGAGAAAAATCACGTTTTTGTCAAAGACTACATCCAGATCAGATTCAGAACGATGATCAAACACAGATAGAGTAGATCAACACCTCCAAAGCTTCACAGTCCTAGAGCTTGTCCTGGGTCGACATTTCATTCAGTAACATTCATCACTCATTACTCAGTGGTATCAAGTGAATTGAGAAGACTTAGATCATATATAAATTACGAGTCATGTGGAATACTTTTAAAATACTCTTGTGATACTTTTATGGTCTTTTTTCACGGAGATTGACTGTAATTTTCCTTTGGGCAAAGCTTTGCTTAGCATACATTAAATCTGTTAACCCCCCCCAGACACACTTAAAACCATTAAAATCAACATCAAATGTTAGCGATAAAATGTCATGGTCCAACAGTTCTATCAAATTTCGCTATTATTCCGATCACCATGGCTTATACTCACAATCACTCTTCTAAATTACCATCCAATGTGATAAGGATATCAGATGAGACTCACTCAACAACAATGGGCACATCTTGTAGCCTCAGCTACAAAACATATTTCCTACAGTTTTCCCGGCAGTTTTCACTTGAGACCTCTAATTGCTCTCCTCTACCCATACGTAACGGGACATTCACCCATTTATCAGACAAAGAACTGGATCTGTTTGTGTTGCACATCATCTTGCAGAATAAATGAGTTATAGAAACATTTAGACCCTTGACTTGTTCCAAAATGGCCAGAGTTGTGAACTCAATGAACAACAGAAAAATCCCTGAACAATGAACAACTAGAATAACACTAGTAACCCTCCCTGTAATTGGAAACTTTTGCTTGGGGAATAAATTAATAATGCAAATAGGGCATTTATACAGTGCTGTCAATAGCTGAAAACTGATGCTGCATCCATATCAATAGATGCCACCGACCACAGAAAATGATTGCCGGGCAATTCACGACACATTATCACAGCAAGTTGTATATCATGTTGTATTTGACACAACGTCAATGGCAAATCATAACGTTTGTCTATTTTTATTTTCCCCAAGGAATTCCAGGAGAAATATCAGAGACAACAACTCTGAAAAAAAGCTATAGCCTTTGAGTACTTCTGAGCTATGAAAGACCAACCTCAAAATGATAACATTTACTTCATTTAGAAGAGCTCTAGACACTCTCTTTTCTTGCTTTCTTTCTTTTTCTTTCTCTTTCCTCAACATTTAAATTTGCTCCCGCACATCACCTCTCTTCACAGTGACATTTGTTGCTACCATAACTCTGTACTCTCCAGCTGGGCTCTTCAGCGCTGAAACTGACCCCATCCAAGTCACGAGGCGGAACCAGACGTGGGGCGGAAATGCCAGCGTGCAGGGGCGAGTCGCGTCAATCAACTGTCCCCTGTGTAATTAAGAGAAAAGCTGCTGCCTCCACTGCTATCGCTTCCCGTATCTCCATATTCCCCATCTCGTCTACAAAGACAACAGATCGGTCAACCTTCCAGCCAACAGAAAATCAAAGAGACATTTAGTCAATTCCTTGCACCTCCCATTGACGTTAGAACCGTTGCCGCTCTTTCACCGGCTGTGGTAAATATCATGCCATTCCAAGGCCTCTTTCTGAAAGCTGCTTTTATCCCCCTGGCAGCGTGCGGTGGACAAATGCCAGGGAAAGTAAAGGCAAGTTTTTCTCAAGGCTGAAGTTTAGATGAAGCAAAGGAGGGGAAATCCACAAGTTACCACAGCTGACCACTCACGCCCACTCGTCTGCATTCCTGTCCTGAACCTCAGACCTCAAAGTGACCGGCAACATAAACAGAAAAACATAGACACACATGCATTACACTCCCAGATATAAAAAAGAAACATATTTTCACCACTCCAGGTAAAATAAACATACATGTATAGACAGGTTTCAAAATGAACAATCGCCAAACCCCAATGACGTGTAAAAATGGCTTTAGCTGGTAGCTTTATTAGAAACTTGTGCATAATGCTTGCTTTATCATACAAATTATAGTCTTGATGATCCATGTGACATAAAAAAGGTTACAATACAGTTACAGTCAATGATAGGAGCGGCAAAAGTCAACTGTGGATCCTGATATAGTGTACACAGCAAACGCACTTCCTGTCAAACAGTGATCCGAGGGGGTCAGCGTGGATTGAATGCGAACTGAGGCCCATGACATCTGTCAGTGTTCAGATATTCAAAATCAGCACTTTTAGCATTGGCCCCCACATTAGTGTTTAAATGTACTGCACTGCAACATTCACAAGTGCTGAACATGCACAAAGTCCTGACAAATTAATTAGTATCATGCAGTATAATTCCACACATCTCCAGCATCTCACAAAGACATTGTTTGGTTTCCATGAAATATGTATTGCTGTGTTGCTGATGGTACTGTGAAACTGATAGTGTTGCGTTTTATCTGTGAAAGTGTCTGGCCTAAAGCAAAACAGGAGAACATCACTTTTGCACACATGAAAGTCCTGTAGTTCATGCTCTTTGAGGATCTGATCTGCTTTTTTTTATAGAAGTGAATTATTGCTCTGAAAGTACAGCTTCCAAAACGTTTTACAACCAAATACCATTGGAAAACCTCTCATGAGACCTGAAAAACCTACAGTATATTGGATAATGTCATAGGGGAATGTTTTGATTGCACTTTATTTTACAGTTTGTGCACTAACATGATCTTACAGTGTACCTAAAAAAAAACATTAGGTACAAACACTGGGTAATACGTTTGTTTTCTTCAGTCACATGTATCTATTTGTCTTTATATTTCTTAAAGGGTCATGAAACCTCCAGCTCACCCTTAACCTGCATCCTCCACATACCAGTCCATTGGGACCATCTCAGCCAGGTCACCCGTCTTCCCTCGAGCCAGAAAGATTTCTGACAACTCTGACCTGGCTGCCAAGATGTTCGCCACGCCAAAGCCCTCTGCCAAGATGGCAGGCCGTGCCACCGTGCCATCCCTGTTGTGTTAGTTTGTTTCCTTGCTCGTTGAGTAATTTCTACTTAGTTGAAGTTTCCTGTGAAATACTTTTTACTCAAACAACATTTCCCATTTTATTGAAGATCCAAAATAAATTCCTATAATACCTTTGAAGTTCTTATGATGTAAATTGAGATGCTTTTAGGGTTCTTATGATGCCATGCATGGGATAATGTATTTTCTATGTATTCAGATGTGCATAATGTGCTACAGTAAGACAGTGTATTTATTACTTAGCAAATCTGCTTAGCCAATCTTGTGCATCCATGGAGGATGTAATGGCTTTACAAATCAAATTGGATAAAAGAGAAAAAACTTAACATTTTCTTTTGCTTGCTGCAGTGTTATAGAAGGTCTGGGGAAAATGAATTGCAGTTGGGCTTAGCTTTCCTCTCATATTTCTCTATGCAAATATTCCCCTTTGAAACCCCCTGCTTTGTACTTTATCAGCACAACGAGGCAGGAAAGGTCTTTGCTTTTGTCATTTACACTTTCTAAGACCTGTCATTATCACTTTATAGGTAGATTAGAAGAAAACCATTTAAATGCACTTTCTTTTAATATGAAATATAGGGGTAGAACAATCATCGTTGTACAGTGCCGCTTCCTAGCACAAACCCAAAGGGAGGCTATTTTTGGCTTCTCAACAATTTCAGCCCCAGCATGTAGGATCACTGTGAGCTTGAGTTTTCTCCCCAGGGCTTTGAAAGAAGCACACACACCAAACAAGAAAAGCCTTGGGGATACGGAAACAACTTTAAAGACAAAGCCGTGGAATCAGCCTCAATCGCAGTCTAATAGCAAAGAAAATAGATGTAGGAGTCGTGTGTGTATGTAATGCAGATGTGTATCACACAGAACTGAGAAACCCATTAACCTTGTGTTTACAGAGCTTATTTTAAATATACTTAAGACATTCTATATGTTTCTTTTCATCAAATGGCTCCTGTAAATCACACACACGATCAGCCATTCAGAAACACTTACTGAATCTAGCCGAAAACTGTCAAGTTATCGCAATATGTTCAACGGGTGACACATTAACAGCGACAGCTCCTCTACCAGATAATCAGCCCTCCAGCAAGCAGGGAAGAGGAGAAAAAATAGACTACAATGTCAAAGCGCCACCAAGAACTTTACCAGGAAAAGTTAAACTTCATATACTGTCACAGCACCTATGACAACAGCAAGAGCAATATCAGAAAAACACCTGGCTCTAATAAGGCTTATTGTATCTTATACAATGTATGAATGCTATTACTCATATTAAAAGATGAAAAAAGCAGTTGTCCCCAAAATTATTTGTATATAAATTAAAATAGATAACAAAGCATGTGGCATCTGTTGTGCTCAAATGCTGCTAGAACTTCAATTTTCTAAGCCATTTTTGCTCAGTTAACTCTTGTGAAAAAGAGGTGTGCTTAATTGTATTGAATTGAAATGCATACTTTGAAGTTATATTTAATATTCTTCTGTCATGCTTTAAAGAAGTACACTTAACATACTAAAGCACATGTAAAGTACTTAACCTTCATCCTTCCCTCGCAGGTCAAAATGACCAGAAGCCCTGAAATTATAGTTAATTTTATTATTATAGTCCACAAAGATTATTTCGTTTAATTTTTATATTATTTTTTTCTATTTTTTATGTAATATTTTGTATTTTTTGTAGTATTTACCTTTAAATTACTAGATTTTATCAATACATAATAAATAAATAATAATTTAAGCACATTCTTCACATTATTTCTTTGCCAACCTCTTTTGGAAAAAAGATAATAACGTAATATTTCATGACTCTAGCCATTAGATGGCCGTATAGAGCAAATGAGCTGTTCTGCTGGGTCCTAAAGTAATTTATCTTCGGTACGCATCCAGATACATATGTAGACATTATAAAAAATAAAAAATAAATGTTCAAGTTTTAGCATTTTTAATTAGAATTTTGTACACTATGTCTACTGAAGCATTCCTCGCATTCCATTCACTCCGATGGGGGTCCAATTGACCCGTAAGGGAAGTATTTGCTTTCAAATTTCAACCCCACATTTTATTATTTATTTTTTTTGTGAATTTGTGAATTTGTGTTTAAAGTGCGACAAATTTTTTAAGGTACTGGAGCACTCAGATGAACACTCATTTAAAAAAAAAATCAATAAAAAAAATAAAATAGTTTCGGGTCAAAAGGACCCGAGGGAAGGATGAAAAAAAATTAACTGTAGTGTTATTACATTTAAAGTGAATTTACTTCCATACCATAGCAATATATTTAAATACATGACATAAAAACTTGACAATGAAGTGTTTTATTTTATCATAAATGCTTGTCAGGGCGTTCAGCAGAAACTTTAACCATATTTCAAAGACAATAGAAGTAATTAAAAAATTACATACAAAATGGACTTAAGTCAAAAAAAAACATTCTAAATGTCAGCTTATTGCATTTAATATGAATTCAAACTATAACACATTTAATTGTAAATAACATGCTGTTAATAAACAGTAATTGTCCAAAAACATTACAGTTTACTCTTAAGTATACTATTTTAAGCATAGTATTTTTAAATTTGACTAAAGATACTTCTGTTATGATATACGATAAACATTTGTCATATGCTATTCCTCCATTATTGTGTAGAAGGTGTGTAAACTGTAACACATAACCAGTCACAGCAGTTCTAATCCACCTTACCAGTAATAAAAGCCTCCCTGTCCTGCAGTTCTACAATCACAGATATTCTACCGTGGCAAATAACGGGATCTTTTGACTTAGGGGTGTATTCAGAAACAGCTGTTTCGTTTTTTCCACTCTCAAACCTCTAGAGTGCATTAGCCAGCATCTCCTGCAGTCCTTATCTTTATTTACTCATGAGCGATAAGATTTTCAGCAAGCTGAGCAATATTGAATATCACTTTTCACCCTTATCAGCATCATTGTGAGTTTGTGTATGGTGGAAGAATCTGTACGGCATAAAGCGTTTAAGGATTTCACACACTACGTTTTGACAGTATTGAGTATAAAAACGAACTGCTGGCCCAACATTTCCCCTATCCACTTTCAAACAAGTGGAAATCAGCAAGCTGTGATGTGGAATGGAATACAAGCTTACTATTTTTTTATAACAAGTAAATAGTTTAGTAAGTAAAACAGCAGGCATTATTCCTCAATAACCATGATAGCATTAGCAGAGTGTCATTATTTTACAGTTCTGTATACAGAATGCTAGTACATTATTCAGAACATAGGTGCTAAATGTGCTTAAAAGTAAATCTGGCCAACTTAATTTGGATTCAGGCAAATCAAATGAAATTCTAGAAACTATAGAAACAAGTCAAACAATATCATTGAAGCACAATACCTGCATCAATCCAGTTAGCCCAGCTCTAAGGCAACCATTCTAGAGATTTTTTTTTTTTTTTTGCACTGAATTCAACATCAACAGAAAGGGAAATTAGAGGGTGCACAATTTAGCTTAAAGAAATTGTTCACCCTAAATCGAAAATTAAGTCATAATTTACTCACCCTGGTGTTGTTGTAGTCCTGTATACCCTTCTTTCTTTTAATGGACACAAAAGGAGATTTTTTTTAAATGTCTCGACTAGACTTGACTTGACTTTACGATATGATACGATGCGACACGACATGATTCCACTTGACTCAAATCAACGACATGACTTGGTTTGATACAACTTGACTTGACACGTCATGACTTGACTTGACTTGACTTGACATGACATGACTTAACATTACATGACAATGCATGACATGACATTTTCTAATTTTCTTTCCTTGCATCCTTCCCTTGCATCCTAAGTGGGGTGGATTTGGGAGGAAGTGAGGAAAATAAGTAACTTTAAGTAACTTTAAATATAGATCAAAGATAAAAACAGCCTCTAGTTCAACACCACAGTTTCTGCAAGATTCTCACATTCTTCAGCAATATGGACTCTCACTCCACTGAATCCCAGCATGAACCTCTCACATATGACTCATTCTATCTATATCCCTTTTAAGTGCAAAATAAACACCTCTTTGGGACAATTTCATGGCATCTCCCTATGCTGGCAACTTCATTCGTCACCACAGCTATTTTTTCAAATCATAAAGTACAATATGTTGATTGATATATATATATATATATATATATATATATATATATATATATATATATATATATATAAATATATTAGTGGTGGGCCATTATCGGCGTTAACATGCTGCATTAACGTGAGACTCTTATCGGGCGATAAAAAAAATATTGCCGGTAATCTATTCTCAAAGTTGGGTTGGGAGCTGGGTCTATAACGTTACTACGCAAGCTATGATGACTTTCACCTTGATATTTTAGCGCAGATGTATACCTAGCTGAATTGCACTGTAGGGAGCGAGAACGAGTCTTCGAACCTGTGTGTATGCCTACTGAACGCTGTCTTCCGAACTCGCGTGCGCACCCGCGAACCGTACTCTGCTCGTCGTCAGCGTTCTTTAGAGGATTTGCAGTATATCCGCGGCAGATAGACACAAGTGCCATTACCTACTGAAGCTTTGGTAACAAAACCAATGGTTAAAAAACAAAAATATAAAAGTTAGGTGAACAACGCTATTCATTTTGCCACCTTCTTGCTCGACGTCGTTACCAAGTAACGGTGTAAACAGCTGCTGCTTTGATGACGCAAATGCACCCCGGTTCGGACCATAGACCGTATGGTTCGGACCCAAATAATAAAATATGAACATATTATAGCGGGGGCAGGGGGATGGGGGAGCAATCGAACTCGGGTTCGGTCCAGGCAATCATTCTTCATTATTTTCCATAATGTAATGATACAAATTTAACTTTCATATATTTTAGATTCATTGCACACCAACTGAAATATTTCAGGTCTTTTATTGTTTTAATACTGATGATTTTGGCATACAGCTCATGAAAACCCAAAATTCCTATCTCAAAAATGTGTATAACATGAAAAGGTTCTCTAAACGAGCTATTAACCTAATCATCTGAATCAACTAATTAACTCTAAACACCTGCAAAAGATTCCTGAGGCTTTTAAAAACTCCCAGTCTGGTTCATTACTCAAAACCGCAATCATGGGTAAGACTGCCGACCTGACTGCTGTCCAGAAGGCCATCATTGACACCCTCAAGCCAGAGGGTAAGACACAGAAAGAAATTTCTGAAGAATAGGCTGTTCCCAGAGTGCTGTATCAAGGCACCTCAGTGGGAAGTCTGTGGGAAGGAAAAAGTGTGGCAAAAACGCTGCACAACGAGAGGTGACCGGACCCTGAGGAAGATTGTGGAGAAGGACAGATTCCAGACCTTGGGGGACCTGGAAGCAGTGGACTGAGTCTGGAATAGAAACATCCAGAGCCACCGTGCACAGGCGTGTGCAGGAAATGGGCTACAGGTGCTGCATTCCCCAGGTCAAGCCACCTTTGAACCAGAAACAGCGGCAGAAGCGCCTGACCTGGGCTACAGAGAAGCAGCACTGGACTGTCGCTCAAATTTTGCATGTCATTCAGAAATCAAGGTGCCAGAGTCTGGAGGAAGACTGGGGAGAAGGAAATGCCAAAATGCCTGAAGTCCAGTGTCAAGTACCCACAGTCAGTGATGGTCTGGGGTGCCGTGTCAGCTGCTGGTGTTGGTCCACTGTGTTTTATCAAGGGCAGGGTCAATGTAGCTAGCTATCAGGAGATTTTGGAGCACTTCATGCTTCCATCTGCTGAAAAGCTTTTATGGAGATGAAGATTTCGTTTTTCAGCACGACCTGGCACCTGCTCACAGTGCCAAAACCACTGGTAAATGATTTACTGACCATGGTATTACTGTGCTCAATTGGCCTGCCAACTCTCCTGACCTGAACCCCATAGAGAATCTGTGGGATATTGTGAAGAGAAAGTTGAGAGACGCAAGACCCAACACTCTGGATGAGCTTAAGGCCGCTATCGAAGCATCCTGGGCCTCCATAACACTTCAGCAGTGCCATAGGCTGATTACCTTCATGCTACGCCGCATTGAAGCAGTCATTTCTGCAAAAGGATTCCCGACCAAGTATTGAGTGCATAACTGAACATAATTATTTGAAGGTTGACTTTTTTTGTATTAAAAACACTTTTCTTTTATTGGTCGGATGAAATATGCTAATTTTTTGAGATTTTGGGTTTTCATGAGAAATTTCAAATTTCCTCTCTACTAAATATTCCACGGTCAACTGTTAGTGGTATTATGACAAAACGTCTCCGGTTACGTATGTAACCTAGGTTCCCTGAGAACAGGGAATGAGACACTGCGTCAGCTTGACGCTACGGGGAACGCCTCCAGCGTGACAGGTGTCTGAGCTACAATCGAATCACGTCAGTCCTACTGACCTGCGACAGCCGGTGATGTCATCAAGGTGCGACCAGGAAGTATAAAAGGTCGCCTTTGCCAACATGACACCGCCCTTCGTCTTCAGGGACTGTCTGGCAGGCAAACCCTGAGGCATGGCAAAGCGACGCAGCGTCTCGCTCCCTGTTCTAGGGGAACCTAGGTTACATACGAATCGGAGACGCTCCTTCGAAGGGAACTCACGCTGCGTCAGCTTGACGCTACGGGGAACAAAATACCAACGCCGCCATGCTGAGGGGAGTGCATGCCTACTGGCAGTGACAACTGTCAGAACAACCAAATTCAATTGAAATGCCTGAACCACCCCCCCTCTGGTCACAGAGGCTGTCAGTGACAGCATTCCCTTCGGTCATGGCCCAAGCTATAAGCCTGAGTAGGAAGCTTCGAACACTTAGAGAAGTTCTACCCAGGCCACTCAAAGGCCTGGATCCAACCCATTCAAAGGAAGGGGGCTCCTTCAAGGGAATGTGGCTAGGGGGCCCTAGGGCGCCCCAGCCAGCCACTACCACCACCAAGGAGGCCTAGCTTGGTGCCTTTTTTAACGGGCGCTTCAGCCGGGCCATCCCTGTCTGTTCGATAACAGAACCTCTGGATACTCGCCTCCTGAAGAGGTATCCAGTCCCAGGGACTGCAGAGTGGCAGTGTCCTCCTCGGACCAGATCTCAGAGACGGGAACCCCGGAGAGCAGCACTCAGCATAGCGCTTTCTACCCTTGCCAGCGAGGGGAGTAATCTGCTCAATCCTAGGATCTACTGAGCTATTATCAGATAGAAACACTCAGGAGGCCAGACTGGCCTAAAAACTGATCTAATTGGGAGGCCACCCTAGGGGCCTACGACCACCCGATCAGACCCAGGCAGCTTCGGCTCACATACGACCCTTCCGAAAGGAGGGGAGCTTAAAGGGGCTGCCCGGTAGGTAAACCAGTTTGTAGGCTGAAAACCCCCTCCTCGGGGACCAAGTAGCAGAAGAGACACTAGTCGCACTAGGGTGACCACTAGCTGTCAGTGTCATGCAAGTTAACAGTCCTTGTACTGAGAACCAAAGACCCATTAGGGAGGCCTAAAGCGGCCCATTGTATGATAGAAATGTATGCCAGAGAAGCCTGAGAAGTCATGCTCAGGAACTCGCTTAGAGGGAGGCCTGGTGAGGCCTACTACCTGATAGCAGTTGAAGCCCACTGTCAATGTAGGTGGAAACCGGAAACTTGTCTCTTCAGGGAGGCCTAGTGAAGGCCTACTACCTGAAAGCCGAGCTACACTAGCTAGCCGAGCTACACTAGTTAGCCGAGCATCCTAACTCAGGAACTCGCCCTCAAGGGAGGCCTAGTGAGGCCTACTACCTGATAGCGGGCCTGCTGGAAGGCCCAGCCCAGGAGTACGCCCTTAGGGAGGCCCGTCGAGGCCTACTACCCAGCAACAGCCTAGCAGCTCCTGTGCTAGCTGACACGGCGACTGGCAACAGGAGCCTTCCTTACCTGCCAATGGTTCATCACAACCTGCCAAGTGACTGAGCCCAAGAATGCGTCCTCAAGGGAGGCCTGGTGAAGCCTGCTACCTCATACCGAGTCTTCAGGGAGGCCTGGTGCAGCCTACCACCCCTCAGCAGCTTAGCAGCTTTTCCATGCTAGCTGACACAGCAACTGGCGAATGGGAGCCTGCTTTCAGGGAGGCCTAATTGGGCCTACCACCTCACAGCAGGCCTACAGGGACGGCTTCCTGGTGACGGGAGTGAAAAACTGTGATGTTATACCCTCGAGCTGACAGTAGCTTCTCTGCTGGCTGACAAAAAATAACATCCAACTGTTAACTAGGGTTATAGTTGGGAAAATCTGCTACTTGAAAGCCGACATCGTTGGGGAGCAACCTCCCCAAACGTCGGGACTCTCTCGCAAGGAGGCCAAACTTTGAGGCCTACCACCTGACCTGGAGTCTACTGCCAAGACTGCCCCAGCTGGCTACTCACAGCCAACTGGCCTAAAATCATCCCAGCCTAGCTTGGTGACCCATCCAGGAGGCCTCCAATTCCTTCTGGAGCCAACTGTGCAATGGTGCAGTCTTAACGGCAGCGCCTACAAGCCCTGGAACCTAATCACATTGTCCATAGCAGGGTACTCAGCAAACCAAACGCCCTGCACCCCCTAAGCGGAGGGAGTACCACATACGCCACCCACCTCAATGAAGGCCCTAGCTTTTAATAGCTGCCTACCATATCGTGTGAGGGCGTCAGCCATGGCAATGCTCTGGCTACAAGGGAGCTCACGACCAAACCTACATCAACAAAAGGTTGCGAAGTGCTGCTCAACCATAATGATACAGAGCTAGGAGTGGAGGTTCTCAAATCCACCCTACTTTGTCAGGGGAGTACTGCCAACTGGCCAGGTCATATAAGGAGGGCCAGAGCCTGCCAAAAAGCTGGCGGCTTTCTTAAGAAACTAGCTCTGGAGGGCAGGGCTGCGCTTAAGCATAAAGTCTTTTCGTACTCATATGAAAAACGGGCTAGACCCTGCCCCACGACCACTGGCTAAGTCGCTATCAATTCTGCACAGCACCAACCTGCATTCCTAATGAGAGCCCCAGAACGCAGGTAAGGGGGCGGGCCTTGGCCGGACAACTCTACATAAGAGGAGGCTACATTAGGGACAATAAAAAAGCTAGATTCAAAAAAGAACAGCTACCCGGAGCGCCCATGCTTCTTGGCGTGCACCTCCGTAATCCCTAGAAAGCCTAGGCCAATTTAGATCCATACCCGAGGTCCGAGAGGGCCGCTTCTTTAATATTGCACCAAACACAAAGGGGCACTCAGGTAGAAGGTCCTCGGGCCATGACGGACAAGGGCCTCCCGCCTGCCTGGGCGCGGCCCCGGATCTCCGCGGAATGCATTATTTAAATGCTGCCGAGCGCGCCTTCGCCTCTCTGAATCTTTCCACCACCGCCTCAACGGAGGTGCCAAAGAGTTCAGAGGGCAAACCGGGGCATCGAGGAGAAAGGATTTCTCTTTCGCCCCGATGTGCGCCAGGTTCAGCCACAGATGTCTCTCCGTAGCTACCATAGCCGCCATCGCCCGCCCGATGGCGACTGCTGTGTGCTTGGAAGCACGGAGAGCCAGGTCTGTGGTGAGGCGGAGCTCAGCCATCGCGTCAGGGGGTAGGCCCTCCCCCTGATCGAGATCCTTCAGCAAGTCGGCCTGATACGCCTGCAGCACCGCGGTGGTGTGCAGTGCTGCAGCGGCCTGACCTGCTGGCGTGTACGCCCTGCCGTTTAAGCGGGCGGTACTTCTCAGCGCTTTAGACGGCAGGGTGGGAGCTCGGCGTCGATGGCCTCCTGATGCGAGATAGTTCGCAAACGTCTCATCAATCAGAGGCATCGACATGTACCCAGACTCAGCCAATCCCTCGATATCAGCGAAGTTTCCACGCTGATGCCGAATTATCCTGGCCGAGTATGGGTTCTTCCATGCCCCCGTGATCTGATCATGTAGATCGGGGAGGAATGGAAGGCTCCCCAGAGGTGATGGGTTCTGGCCGGGGAGAAAGGGATCATCCAGGCAACCAGGACGTTCGGGTTCTCTCCTAGCGCGCCGCCATTGTAACTCCAGCCTGTTGGTGGCGTGCTCCATAACTCCCACCAACTCCGCATACACGGGGCAAGATGGCTGAGAGGGTTTGGCCTCAACCGATTCATCACCACCCTGCCCAGCCATCCTCTGCTCGAACGGAAGAGCATCGGCTGACGAGGAGGAGAAATCCGACTCCTTCCCCGTCAGCCGCCCCTCGCGACCTGGCTGGTCATCTGTGAGGACTATGCCCTCCTCCAGACAACGAGCCAAGTCCGTCTGGGAACCCCAGGACCTACGTCGCCGCTCAGCCTCGGCGTGAGCGGGACCGTCCCCAGAAGCTGGTCCCTCTTCCCTCGAGAAGAGGGCCAGGCGAGAGTGGAGCGTTCGGATGGGAAAACGCTCACAGTTCGCGCAACAGGCTCCCTCGAGAACCTCCCGCGCGTGCTCTTCCCCCATGCAGTACACACAGAGATTATGCGTGTCCTCAGGCGTCAAATACCTGGGACACGGATCCGCACACTTCCTAAAGTGCCGGGTCTTCTGTGAGCACTTCATCCTACTAATGCGATTCTCTTTTTTTTTTGTAACACCAGACAGGACAGTCACTGAAGACGAAGAAGCGGTGTCATGTTGGCAAAGGCGACCTTTTATACTTCCTGGTCGCACCTTGATGACATCACCGGCTGTCGCAGGTCAGTAGGACTGACGTGATTCGATTGTAGCTCAGACACCTGTCACGCTGGAGGCGTTACCCGTAGCGTCAAGCTGACGCAGCGCGAGTTCCCTTTCGAAAGGGAACAGCAACTGTAAAATCATAGAGCGGGGTCTGAGATGCACAGTACGCAGAGGTCCCCCAACTTTCTGCAGAGTCAATAGCTACAGACCTCTAAACTTCATGTGACCTTCAGATCAGCTCAATAACAGTGTGTAGAGAGCTTCATGGAATGGGTTTCCATGGCCGAGCAACTGAAGCCAAGCCTTACATCACCAAGTGCAATGCGAAGCTGTTATAGCTGCAAAGGATGGGCCAACTCCATTTTAAACCCTACAGCTTAAGAATAGGATGTATGTTTAATAATAATGTTTATATTAAGTTTGATTTTAAATTAGCATTTTGCTCCACACATTGCACATTTGGTATGAAAAATGTAAATTTACATACAGAAATACATTGCTATTTTACATATTGCATTTGCATTTTGCATATTACATTTCAAATAGAATATTACTACCCATAAGTTTCCATAATTTGTTCAAGAAATTTTTAAAATGTAAATTTATTTCACTGTAATTTCATCACACAATCTTATTTTATACAATACTGTACATAATTTGAGGTGTAATAATTATTGCTGTTATATTAAATATATAAAAAATATTATTTTATTTTTTAAGGAGATGGCAGGAGCATGAATAAAGAAAAATGTGTTTATTAAGAAGGTTGTGGAATATGGAACAGGATTAATGGCTTTGCTCTTAACACAATTAAGGCCATTAACCATATTCACAGCATGCTAATCTGAACCAATTAGCCTTTAATAAGCCGCCCAAAGACGTCCTTCTTAAATTATGCCTGACCTTTTAGTAGTTTATGAGAACAATTTAGGGCAAACATAAAAGAACCCTCAGTGTGCACATAAGAAGTCATCTAAAGCCATCAAGATTTGCCATTAAATGCATCATGATTAACAAAGACTTTGAAATGTGTTTATAAATCAGAATATTTGATCATTGAATACTGTTCAAATTGTCCACCTCTGAAAGGGCACAGGATTTGAAAACTCTCCAGTGTATCTTGATGTGAGCTTTGAAATGAATTTTCAAGAAAGGAGGCGCATGTCATTGTTCACTAACAGAATGCTGAATCAGACAGAACAAGCCAAAAAAAATTCTCCATTTTTCATAAACATTGAAAGCCGAAATAGCTTGCCTTGACATTACCATATTTCAATATCAACCTTTTCAACCCCCTTTTGCTACTTTGATGAATATGTCAAAGCTTCACTTCTTTCCTCTAACTTTCGATTTGGCTCTTCACTTTTGGATCGTTGAAGCTGTCGCTCACATGTTTATCCAATACCTCAACAGATTCCCTCTGATTGAACAGGAACAACAGCTGCTGGTGCATTTGAACACAACCGAGCGTTGAACCATTATGAAGAAAATATTAACTTGAATACAGCCTTTACATTTTAACATGCTTATTTCTCTGAGACACTTCCAGAGGTAAACATGAAAACGAAAGGGGACGCATAAACTGCACACTTTCAAACCATAGCTTAATTCACTTTGATTGATTGACTGGAAACAGACTGTTATTTATTTAAATGCACGATTTACTAGTCTTACAAGTCTGTCTTCTAAATATCAACATATTAGCCACTGGTAAGAAATATTCACAATCCATTTTAACCATGGACGGGTTGCTTATGTTGCCCACGTGTGATAAAAAGTAAAGGCTATCCCCAGCAGTTTTAAGAGAAACTCAAATGTAGCACTGTAAATGGGTAATGCATTCAGACCTTGCTTGTATCAGAATCCTTTGAACCAGCATGACCTTGTGGTTAATGAGTAACACTTGACTGCCAGCGTCCTTTCACCCACAGGGCGCCATATTGGGCAGAATCCAGCACTGTAAGAGTCTCAGTGTCCTTTTCTCAAAAGCTCCAATTAGACTCTGTACTGCACATTTATTCTGCTAGTATGAAGAACTTAGAAAAATTAAATACCCTGAAGGCCATGGCTCTTTTAAACAGTTAAGGAGCAGTCACTGTCAGGGTTA
The DNA here is from genome assembly GCA_023029165.1 of Gobiocypris rarus. Lineage (NCBI taxonomy): Eukaryota > Metazoa > Chordata > Actinopteri > Cypriniformes > Gobionidae > Gobiocypris > Gobiocypris rarus. The sequence continues at coordinate 8,289,261 of CM040934.1, read as the reverse complement.
CGTTTTGTTAATTGTGTTTTGGTTCTGTTTCTGTCTCCCTGCCATGTATCGTGACCTAGTTCCCTAGGTTGTGTCTGAAAACTGGAAAACGCTGCCTTAGAAAGACACATTTCAAGGCAGGAAGGCATCAAGGAACGTCAGAATGCATTGTTAGCTTCACTTCCTCCTGCCTCGTGGGAGATTTTTGAAGGCAGCATAGATGCATCCTTTGATTTCCCACAATCCTTGGTGTTCCATTTGGTGACAGTTGAGCAAGAAAAAGAAAGATGGCGTCTGAAAGTTGCAGTTGCTGGTCAGTTTGTGTGTAAATGTATTTTTCTTTTCCACTTCTGATGTCATACTGTAGTAATTAAATATTTGTTTAGTTCTCACCAAAGCTTGTCAAGTTTGCCGCCCATTGTAGTGTTTTCCTCCTCCTTCCTTCCTTTGTTTTTAATCACTCTTTCCACACTCTTCTTCAACGACTGCACACTGTGCACAGTACTATGCGTATTGCCACCTAGTGGACTCTTCTGTCTCCATTCTACGTGCATCGTCTGCGTGGTCTTGGGCTGCATCCGCAAACCCTACTGATCTGTCGTGCACGGACACCAGGGGCGTTTCCTCCAAGGACGCAAGGGAGGCAGTGCCTCCTCAAAAAAACTGGATGAGAAAATAATCAATATTACAAAAATAAAACAAAGCAAATATTACAAAATTTGACGATTATAATTGTAAAAGCCACTTGTTTTTATAAAACAATACTGTCCATCAGCAACACCCACAGGTGAAGTTACAGCAGTAGGCGTGTCTTCTCTGTCCCCGTTGACTTAAAGCAGATACCATAATGGTGCGCTGAATTTTGTTCTGGATAATTATAATGAATGGGGAAAAGTCACGTGAGAGGAGGCAGTGCCTCCATAGTGCTGTGATTGGATATGATTGGTTCATGCAATAAATGCCGCCTCTTGTTTTCGTGCGCATTGACGGATCGGCCTGAATGAAGATAATGATGTTGTTAATGGGAAAACTAATGACAAAGTAAACAACACAGCCATTTAGATATCACTGCATTATGTCAAGTCAATATCAAACTTGAAATGACCTGAAAACATGATGACTGTGGGGGTTTTAGTAAGCAAACAGCTTGGGGAAATTAAAGGTACATCGTCGTGTGTGTACAGTGAAGCTTACATGTACAAGCTTGATGATGACGGATGAAAATAAGTTGACTCTTAAAAAAAAAAAGCTGAACATTAGCTCACAAAAAAATATTTATTGTTTAAATTGTAACTGCATTTAGTTATTAGTTTGGAATTAATATTAAAATGTGTAAAAATATAACTTGATGAAGTTTATACTTGATTTTAAATAGAATTGTTAGATGAAATAGAAAATAACATAAAGATACAAAATAGAACTGTATTTGGTCTCTCTTTTTAATGTGATCTTTATTTAACCAGGAAAATTAAGTGTAACAAGGAAATAAAGTTACATTTGATGTATATAAAAAAAAACATAAGGCCTTTGCTTCCTCAATTTAAAACAACACCGCACACCACTGGCGGACACGGATGGCCGATACAATTTGCCTTAAGAGAGAAGTCCCAAGGGACCGTCTGCAAAGTGCAAACCCTAAAAGCGTTACTACAAAAATAGTAATAACTTTCAGTGTTACGCAGTGTGTAGTGTCACCAAATTCAGTTTGCACATCAATGGTCTACTACTAGTCGTACTACAACACCTTACTTAAAACGTCTTTTTGCACAATTGCAATTTGAATTGTATGATTATTATTTATTATTAGATAAAATCAATAATGTCACTGTTATTAGAAAAAAATTTCAATAACTTACTTCACTGTTATAGAGTGTAATGCCAACAAATTCACGAAGTTATCATGCAAACGCTGTGGTTGTAAGTATGTTAGTTGGGTGCCAACATCATTTGTGTAAAGGATAGGCCTTCTTATGTGTATGTGCTATTACTTGCCAAACTAGTTTGGTGACAGTACGGTGTGTTACAGTGGAGATATTGAATATGAACATTAACAATTGAAGAGTGCCAAGCAGTTGAGAATGTGGAACAATTTTTATTATTTAAAATGAAAAATCTTCTAAATCAAATTGAGTGACCCAGCACTTTCAAAAAACAACCCAGCAAAAGGGTTAGTGAATAAAAACCAAGAAGATGGGTAAAAATAACCCAGTATGTGTTCTGTCCAATATTTACCCAGTGCTGGGTTGACAGATAACCCAGAAATGGTTGTTTTTCACCCAGCATTTTTTAGATTGTAGACTCGATATTGTTTCTTATACAAATTGTGAAAAATAAAGAAAGGTAGTAAATCCAGATTATTTTATTGAACTAAAACATGATGTTATATCCACAGGAACAAACCCATCCTATTTGTTGTGTAATGACTGGTCTGTGTTCAGGACGTTGTCATCGGGGCATCATGACCTAGTAGATGCTGCCAGGGTGACCGACAAGGGAGGGTGCGCATCTTCTTCTCAGTGAAATTAAAAAACAGAACATTTTCCTTTGTGGACATCATGATGGTAGTCCCCAAAGTCAGCTGTTGTAAGAACAAGGTCTATAGAGATTGGATATTGTTTAGTTGGTTGCTATAGCTCACACCCATCAGGTCCACAAGGAATATTAGCCCAATGTATATAAACAGCAAAGACTGAAAGACTTATTGATTTAGGGATGACCTCAAGGTCAGCAAAGGATAAATCAATATGAGATAAAGTTAATTTAATGGTTTTGGTGTAAAGCGATTTTTAAACATTAAATTGATACATTAAAGCATATGTATCACATAAATTATACATAAAAAGAAATATGTTTTTTTATGCAGAGGCCTCTAGACTAAATTACTAATACACAAATACACTGATGTGGAGTAAACCGCTGTAGCATTTGTTTTAACACATTCAACACCATGTGTCCCATGCTGATGGCTGTGACCAAACAATTTTTAAAGCACTTTTTGAAGTCCAAAATAGCTCTATTTGACGTTTAAAGTAGCGCTGAACATTGCAGCAATTTGTTTCTGATTGAGTCTTGCTGTCCCCATCACAATTGTTATTAAATAAATAATTCACACAAAACTGAAAATTCTGTCATCATTTACTGACACTCATGTCGTCCCAAATTTTATACGATTTTCTGAAGAATCTTCACACAGCTCTTGCCACACAACAACCATTTTAGTGACCATGACTGCCAAGCTCCATAAACAACAAACATATTAAAAGAACCATAACGCGATCTGTAATATTCCAGTTCCTAATGCAAAGCTTTATGTGCCCATTTTGTATTGAAGATGTAGTATTTATGAGGATCTAGGATAGAAATTATGGACCCACTTTATATTAGGTGGCCTTAACTACTATGTACTAACATTTTAATTAATAATTTGATACATTGCAGTTATTGTGTACATACATGTTTTTACATTGTACTTACATTTTTTAAAATACCTTAATGTAATTACATCTGTAATTAATTTCTGTAGTTACATTTGTAATTACACAGTTGACAGTTCCCTTACACCTAACCCTACCCTTAAACTGACCCATCCCACCACACCTGTCCCTAACCCTACCCATATCCCACCTCAATATCAGCAAAGGTGTTTTGCAACACAGTATGAACACTGTAAGTACATTGTACTTATTTTTTATGTAAGTACATAGCAGTTAAGGCCACCTAATATAAAGTGGGGCCGAAATTATATATAATATACATAACTATATTTTCAGTGGTGTATAAAGACCTTACATAATGAACTGCTATGTTTTTATTACCTTAGATGGAGCCATTTCTACCTACAGAGGGTCCCCTTACAGTCGCTATATTGCGCTGTCATGTTTCTACAGTAGCCCTAAAGGGACAAACTGCTCTATAGAGCTCTAGCTACTCCCTGTTGTCTTAGATAACGACATGTTTGTCCTGTGTCGGCCACCGTAGTTGCTCTATGTGCTTCGAAAGGGAGAGGTGAGCAGTGGGCGGTTGAAATTCACAACCTCACCACTAGATGCCGCTAAAATTTACACAGTGCACCTTTAACTATTTTTATGGTGTTCTTGTTATGTTTTATGGTATTTATGGTGATTTTTTTACAAGGTCTATACGCTTAAATAGTCTGGGGATTGCTAATGACTCTATCTTGAAGGCAACACCACAATCAATAACAACATATGCATTTTACAGCTATGTGGAAGATTTGGACCAATGAGATTTCACTTATTCACACCATGACAGGAATAGAAATTAGGGATTGTCTACAGAAGCATTCATACTGACAGCAATATGCCGAAACAAAGCGACTGGAAGTCATTTATTTTTCAATGACAGTTAGCCATTTGAGGCGACATGAGTGACAGCGACCTTTGCCAATGTACAAAGTTGAGCAGAGTTTTAATAAAAATGTGCAGTGACACGATGGGGAGTGACAACAGTGAACTTCACATGATCCACCACCTGAAACATTAGAGTATGACTTCCTATTAGAAACAGTACAGAGACTTAGTGACCTCCATTGATTTAACCACTGTCATAGTGAACGCCCCTTACACATCTTGTGAAATCGCTTGTCACAGCTGGTTAGGACAAGAACTTAAATGGAAGAGATCGGATTTATTGCTTGTCTCTTCATCCTGGCATTCCTAATTAGGACACAATGTAAAGCTTAACTGTCAGGTTATCTGCTCTGAACCAGATTTTAAAATCCCACAATCTAAAAGGATGCCAGATATGTTGAATAGAATCATGTGCACTATCGGTCAAAAGCTGAAGAAAAGCTTGATTTTAATTTTTTTTTAATTATGTTTTTGATAATAAGCCGTTTGGATATCTTTTATGATGGATGGATGCACTTTTTGGGCTTCAAAATATCATCCTCTGTTCACTGACTTTATAACGCTTGGAAGAGCCAGGATATTATTTAATATATCGCCGATTGTATACGTCTGAAAGAAGAAAGCCATTCACACCTAGAATGGCTTGAAGGTGTGTAAATCATGGGGTCATTTTCATTTTTGGGTGAACTATCCCTTTTAAGTATGCTCTAGGCTTAAGAGACTTCCTTCAAAATCAGTAAAAAATATGGATTATTTCAAACTTTTAATTCTGACACATCCCTTGCCTTTTTGCAAATATGGGTATTGTCACTTCCTTTGACTTCCTGTGACTGCTCAGCCCTCTAATTCCACACAAACCATAAGGAAAACACCATCCTAACCTCTTCCTACTGGGAAAGTATCCGCTCCTGTCTAATCATGAGGCAGGAGGGAGAATCCAAGCCAAGCACAACATGCCAGTGACTGGCAACACATGAGACACAGAGGCCGCTCCTGTTTTCAGCAGACCATCACTCCTTCCCTTCCGCTCCAGTCATCCTCCGTCTGGGCAATGATGTTGAATGTAAGTCTGGAGGTGAGTGCGTCCCACACTGACCCATATATAAACACGGGAGAAAGAGAAGAAAACAGGAAGCAGCCCACGACAGCTGTGGCTGAGCCCAGCCAGTTTTGCAATGGGCACATGTTACATTTGTCTGACAGGAAGTTGGTGGTAAATGGTGTATTGCAGTATGTTCCCACAGAAATGCCACATCAAATGGTCCTCGCTATCTGGATCCCTTTCTGCATGATCATGATACTTGTAATCAGAGTAAATGTTGACTGATTGAAGTTCAAACTGACACGTCTGGGTCAATCCGTCCTTCAATCAAACATGTCAGTTCATGACCCTTGAATGTGCATTGGTCACTGTCCAGTGAGTGTTGGTAGGCGCTTAAAAGATACTGTACTAATCCATCAGTCTAAACTATGAGGAGGTCATAAAAGATTGGTCAGGAACTGGAAGGGCTGTTTTAGTATCATCAAAACAGCAATCCAGCTAACAGGAAATGTTCTCAAAACTTGTTATAACAGTGTGACAATGTTCTATGGCAAAGTTATTAAAAGAAATAATAATAATAATAATAATTCTTCCAGATGTGTTTAAAAAATGACTTTTTAAGTTATCTGGTCTTTAATAATGTTCTCAAAAAAGTAAGCACAAAAACATTACACATCATTCATGGAATGTGTTTCCCTTAAACGTTTAGTTGGGTGTTCGCCTACATTTTTTAAAATGGTGCTACTTCTTTCAGAATCTTCAGAGAACATTCCCATTATGATTGTAAAATAAAAACAACCCTTCCTTAACGTTCGCATAACCAACGGTGTGTTTCAGAGAACATTCAGAAATAATGTTTTCATAACTTAATGGGAACATTAGCAAAACATTCTTAGAACATTTTGTTAGTTGGGAGCCTCCGTATCGAGTGGTGCAGGTATGATGTCACTTTGTAGGCCAACCGGCAGTTAGCATCGCACTGGTGCCCTTGAGAAAAAAACAGTAATAGGATTTTCCCATAGGCTTTTGGATTATCGCAAAAAAAAAAAAACACAAGCTCTGTGATCAACAAAAGTTTACAATATTTGCACGTTTTGTCCATCAAGATAATTATCACAGATCAGCATTGGAGCCTAAATGCAGTTGCCATAAGTAAAACGCTAAAGGCAGGCTATAAACGAACTACACCAAGGTCCCACGATTTCAACGTCACCATCACTAAGCTTCCAACAACTCTTTCAGTTTTTATCTCAAAACATTTTGCCAGAACGTTTGAGTTAGACTGTTTTATAAGAGCACAATTATGAGCATAATGAGGCTGTAAAAGCGGACTTGCAAGGTTTCCTGCTCGGCTGATGACGTTTAATCTCCTCGACTGCCTCTGCAGTCCCATTTAGCCATTTGTTAGCAACCGCCTTCTTCAATACACGCTTCAAAAAATCACGAGTGGGGTAATGCGGATGTATTTTATGTTGTAGAATAAAACGTGAAAGTGTCTTGAGCTTGTGTTCACCACAGACTTTATTTCAGCCATTTAACCAAAACCCATAAAAAAAACAAACAATTGACTTCAGGACAAGGGAACCAGAAGTGTTAAAATGCTAACTTCTGCGTTTTGGCCTACAAAGTGATGTCATACCTGCAACACTCCAACCGATTGATTTCTATTTTGTGATTACAACTGGCTGGATGTACATTATACCGCTTATTATATGGCTACTTGCCACACAACTAAATAATTAGACAAACAATATTGATGTAAGTTGAAATGTTTTATTAACTCATTAAACGCAAAACGTCTGTGGTGTAAAAAGTGATCAGTTGACATAACTTAAAAAAGTGAGAACACCCATTGCCTTAAATTAAGTAAATAAACTACATGCATAATTGAACGATTTAAGTTATTTGGAATTGTGAAGTTCAAATAACCTATTCTTTTTCAATTAGGCATGAAGTTTATTACTTAATAATTTTAAGGCAATGGGTGTTCTCACTTTAAGTTTTCCTAAAGTTAAGTCAGCTGAATAAAAATAGTTCCTATTAGCCTAGACAAACAAACAAGACTGACATTTAAGGTATAATGTAAAATTGTATCAATTATTACACCGATTTTCAGCATAAGTACGAGGACATGAAATACCAACGCTATCTCACGACCAATTCGTATGTATTTGTACTAGGTGGCTAATTCATACAAATTCGCACAACCTCACTTTTTTGAGTTCGTACTCATCGATATGTTCAATTTAGCAAAAATTTACCACTGCGTAAAATATGTACAAATTGCTGTGAGATCGGGTTGAAAATACTGATTTGAGAATATCTTATACCTGTTTATTATCTTATAAACCATTACAGTGTACAAAACAATCATTCTAGCAACATAACAAACAACATTATTACCGTAGGCCTACTGTTAACACTGAAAGCTTGATTTTAACTCTACAGTCAATAACTGAGGCACAAGCTGGCAGTCATTATACAGCGTTGCTATTGAACACAGTCATTATCAGAGAATAACTGACCTCATAATGTTGCAACTGACCAATCAAGCATTTCGGAGAGCCTTGCAACAGTGCTGTTTATTGTACAAACATTGGGCAGTATTACACTCTCTACAGCCACCTGCCTGCACAATATTGTGTAATCCGTCTAAAAGAAATCTGAGAAAGGTTAAAATGACAGGATTTAACCTCAACCGAGGGATTTCTGTGCTTTTCTTTATCCCAGGCTTTAGCTAAAGTACACTGGGAGGACTCATCGCCTCATTTCACGACTGAATCAGCACGCTCGAACAAGACTGTCAGTTAAAGACCAGCAAAAATATGACCTTGAGCAGCTCTCTGAGCAACAACTCTGTATTTCTATTTAGGTGGGTAGATAATAGAAAACACTCCTGCATATATTTATTTCTTGAACACTATGCACTTTTACACAGCGCAATGGTATGGCACTGTGCCACTCTGTGATCAAAGACAAAATCAGTTTTTTTATTCTCTAGTCTGTCATTGTTTCTCAATTCAAAAGGTTTTTGTTGTCCAGGGCTACTCATCCACTTGCATTCAGCAACAAACTGTGTGTGTGGGTCTGAACACTTAACATATCATATAACATCTCATTCATCTTCTAAATCTGCACATAGTAAGAGTTATATCTTTATTTTTAACAATTTCTAATCCTTTCTTTTTCCAAACCATTTGCCTGAAGCTGGAGCAGACCATGCACTGTTGTTTAAATGTTTATGGTCTGTAAGGGTGTACTCACAATAGGCACAGTTGCCTTGTACTGTGCCCGAGCGCCCCACTCCCCCACTGGCCTGCACTCACATTGCACTTAACGTAGTGAGCCGGAGCACGATTACATCATTCACGATTCCTGATTAAGAATACAGGAAGAAAATTGCTTTCCCTAATAGACTGCCTAATAGATTTATCATTTATGCCGCGCAACGATTTTCTCTTATTTTGCACTGCACGTATCAGAAGATTATTACAGAGGCAGCTGGCTTTGATGGAGGAATTTGCATTTTGCAAACTACAATTCATGTTCATCAATAAGGTGAGAACCAGTTATAAACCTAAATACATGTGCAGGTCATATAATTAGAATATCATCAAAAAGTTGATTTATTTCACTAATTCCATTTAAAAATGGAATTTTGATGATTCCATTTTGATGATTATAACTGACAACTAAGGAAAATCATGGCATGGAGTCGATCAGTCTGTGGCACTGCTCAGGTGTTATGAGAGCCCAGGTTGCTCTGATAGTGGCCTTCAGCTCTTCTGCATTGTTGGGTCTGGCATATCGCATCTTCCTCTTCACATAGATTTTCTATGGGGTTAAGGTCAGGCGAGTTTGCTGGCCAATTAAGAACAGGGATACCATGGTCCTTAAACCAGGTACTGGTTGCTTTGGCACTGTGTGCAGGAGCCAAGTCCTGTTGGAAAATTAAATCTGCATCTCCATAAAGTTGGTCAGCAGCAAGAAGCATGAAGTGCTCTAAAACTTCCTGGTATATGCTGCGTTGACCTTGGACCTCAGAAAACACAGTGGAACAACACCAGCAGATGATGTGGCACCCCAAACCATCACTGACTGTTACACTGGACCTCAAGCAATGTGGATTGTGTGCCTCTCCTCTCTTCCTCCAGACTCTGGTACCCTGATTTCCAAAGGAAATGCAAAATGTACTTTAATTAGAGAGCTTTGACACAAGGCATGAAACAGCTGAAACCCATGTCTTGCATACGTCTGTGCGTAGTGGTTCTTGAAGCACTGACTCCAGCTGCAGTCCACTCTTTGTGAATCTCACCCACATTTTTGAATGGGTTTTGTTTCACAATCCTCTCCAGGGTGCGGTTATCCCTATTGCTTGTACACTTTTTTCTACCACATATTTTCCTTCCCTTTGCCTCTCTATTAATGTGCTTGGACACAGAGCTCTGTGAACAGCCAGCCTCTTTTGCAATGACCTTTTGTGTCTTGCCCTCCTTTTGCAAGGTGTCAGTGGTCATCTTTTGGACAAATGTCAAGTCAGCAGTCTTCCCCATGATTGTGTAGCCTACAGAACTAGACTGAGAGACCATTTAAAGGCCTTTGCGGGTGTTTTGAGTTAATTAGCTGATTAGAGTGTGGCACCAGGTCTTCAATACTTAACCTTTTCACAATATTCAAATTTTCTGAGATACTGATTTCCTTAGTTGTCGGTTATAATCATCAAAATTAAAAGAAATAAACATTTGAAATACATATCAGTCTGTGTAATGAATGAATATAATATACAAGTTTTGCTTTTTGAATGAAATTCTTATTAAACTTATTGATGATATTCTAATTATATGACCAGCACATGTATACTTGAATAAATTGAAAAGTGTATCCAAGTAGGTGTTTGCTGTTGTAATGATGACAGTAGCACACACGGTTAGCGATCACACTACATGCGTAGCCAACCAAACCCGAGTCCAACCAAACCGCGCTCTGGCCCACCTCTTCCAAGCGGGCCAGTGCCGGATAAACAAACTGTGCCCGGGTACGGTACAGAGCTCTCACACTGGTCAACCGAACTAGACTTTGGGGTCAAACGCACCCGGGCACGGTGAGTACACTCTTACTATGCTTTTGAAAGTCTGTTATGCTCACCAAGACTGCATTTTTTAAATAAAAAATACAGTTAATACTGTAATATTATATAACTTAAAATAACTTAAAAGTAATTTATTTGTGATGTAAAGCTTTGGTGTTTCTATGGTTTCTACGGAAATCTAGTGTAACGTAGGTATGATGTCATTATAGGCGACGCACGGACACAGTCCATGTCCTGGTTATAATTGCTAATAAACATTGTTGGAAATATTTGGTATAGTGTAAATACACAATTCAACAACCTATATAACATTGTTCAAGTGGTTTTTGGATATTTTAATCCAAAAAATCTTACCTATTGTGCAATTAAATAAAAAAAAAAATGAATTAAATACTAAACGAGTTCTAATCAATAACATTATGAATTACCATTACAACTAATGACAAGGGAGAACAAATTGGATTGTTGGGGAAACCGGGGCACCCATAGGAAACCCACTCCGATATAGGGAGAACATGCAAAGAACAGACTCCTGGCTCAGACGGGACTTTAACCCACTGACCTTCTTGTTGTGAGGGTCACCCACTGATCCATTGTGAATTATTGTAATGTCATGTATTATACTCAATTTACAGTTCATTATCGTATAAAACTACCACCCATTGTCTTCTTGATCATGGACTACACCTCTACTGCTGGCATCTCTATAATACTTCAGTCCTCTCACATGCAGATCACTTTTAACACCAATACCAATCAAAATGACTTATTTTAAGCACTTGCACAGAGTCTATACAGCTTACAGGTCTTTTTACAGGTCTATACAGCTTACAATCTCCAGTGACCACCCAAATAAAACAAATTCCAATACTATCAGCAACACTATCAGCAAAGCTGTCCCCTGTCACACATGTCCAGATCAGACAGTGATATCAAGAGACAATAGTGCCCAGCAAGCAATAGCCATCATTTCACCGCCTCGGTTAACAATAGACCTGATTGTCCGGCTATGAGTCACCCACTTCTTGCCAAAATAACCTTGAATTTGTCGTTAGATAATAACTTGCGAGATGTAATGTATGATATTCCATCATGTAAATGTAACCCCTCCTGGTCAAACCGCCCGCTCCAAGCGGGACTCGAACTCGGGTCCGCCGGCATGAGTCGGATGCTCTAACAAGGAGGTTAAAGGCTGCAACCTCTATCGTCAGTCACTAGAGCGTCTCTTTAGATCAGAGGAGTGAGGTTTACTCACACAGCAACTACTAGCTGGCCTCCGTTAAATAAGCAAAGTCAACAGTGATTATAAGGTGTTTGGTTTCATTTCTTTGACATATTCATGTTCTAGATGACTAGTGTATTCTTGGGCTATGTTTAGACATCTATTAAATTTTCACTGACAGACTTGTTTTAGCCTAGACATCAGCGCTGTTTGGACGGCTTATTAGATGTCTTTTAAAACTAAAATTGCTTGCTGGGTGAATAGTGGGATTGGTGAATTGTTGTCAGGTGGGCTGGAGTAGAATTAAGCCTAGATGAGTATTTTCACTTTGTCAAAAAGAAACAATAGATGCACACACACACACACACACACACACACACACACACACACACACACACACATAAAGACAGCAACAACAACAAAAACAAGACAAAATGTGACCACTGCCATTTTACCTAAAGGACCTTAAAGGTGCACTGTGTGAATTTTAGAAGTATCTAGCGGCTCACCTCTCCATTTTGAAGCACATAGAGAAGCTACGGTGGCCGAAACAGGACTAAAATGTCGTCATCTGAGACAATAGAGAGTAGTTAGCGCTCTGTAGAGAAGTTTGTCTGTTTAGGGCTACTGTAGAAACATGGCGGTGCAATATTTTGACTTCAATGTAAAGGGACCCGTGGTAGATTTCTGAGGTAATAAAAACACAACAGTACATTTTGTCAACAGAGCCTCATACAGGGACGTGCACAGGGGGGTTGCTCAGGTTGCCCGGGCAACTGCCCATATGCCCTTCTCGACTCACGTTGCCCTTCCGAGGTGGAAGAAAATTAATAAAAAAAATTGTTCAATAGATGCAGAATTTCACGTAGGCCTAGATAAAAATAAATAAATAAATAAATAAAAATAAAAATTCAAAGCATTATTCACTTCGTATTCGGGCACCCGTCCGAAGGGAACGTCAGTAGGGGAGGGCAAACTCTGTTACATGGCTGCAGCGGTTCACGCGACCGGCACCTGAGCTGAGCCTGCATGAGCGGCACTAGAAGGAGATTGACGCGGTTGTATAGTATGGTTCAAAACACTATAGTATTTACTAGAGTAAATTTACTGTAATTTTACTATAATATAATATAATATACTATAGTATTTTTTCATGTGGGATGCATTACTTCCATCATTCATTCTTCTTGCTAAAACGAAATGTGAGAAACTATCAGTATCATAGTAACTATAGTAAAGATACTACATTAAATTGTAGTATATTATAGTATTTACTACACTTTGTTAATTTACTGTATTATATTTACTATAGGGTTCAAAAACACTATAGTATTTACTAGAGTAATTTTACTATAATATACTATAGTATTTTTTCATGTTGGATCACATTAATTATTTTATTCAAAATGGTTAAATGCCTAAATCATATCACTATTTTTTGGGTATTGTTTGAAGCCAAGATGCCCAATAAAAAGAGGCGGATTCAGGAGAGGGAGAGACAATTCCATACAAAGAGTTTGGTGCCCTTTTTTTTAGGTCAGAGCAACTGCCCCTCAAAATTCCTGTGCACGTCCCTGGCCTCATAAATACTACACACTGCACCTTTAAGGAGAACATGCAATGATTTAATCACTGAATGATTCAGTTATATTTTTATGTTTTATATTTATCATAATATATTTATAAAAGTGTTGTTTGTTTTTTTATTGGTGGTTTTCAGAATAGCTCTGTGGAAGAAAAAAATAAATAAAAATGTACATGAGATACCATTAAATGTGAAGTGTTTTGGGAATATCATGTTATGGCTTTTCAATGTAATTTATAAGATGATTTATTTTCTTTTTACTTCTTAAACGTGTACATTTAACGGTATTTTACTGTAAAATTACATCCTGATAGATCTATTACCGTGTTTTTTGTTTTTGTTTTATATGGAAACATTCTGGGACTGTACTGTTAACCAATAAAGGGTTACAATCTTTTACCATTAAGTTACAATTATTTTTCACTGTATTGCAATTCAATAAAAATAACACACACATATATATAATGTTATGACAAAATATAAATACAGTATACTGTAGCAGGTGACTGATGAAGACTAATCAAATGAGAGTGTTGGCATATATTCAGTATGGGATCTCATCAAGTTTTATACTTCTCAGTATGCTTCATTGTTGTGATGAGTACAGGAAAGATGAATGGTGGATGGAAGCTGGACTCATTTCTGATGATGGATGCTTGGATGAAATTATGTTAGATTGGCACGGTATGAGTCACGCAGCTCTATAGGCGAGAGATTACACCCTGTGACTGCCACGTTTAAGTGTGCGGATGCACTTCATTGCTATCCGTTCAATGTGTTCAGAAGTCAAGGTCACCCACCGATGGATTGTGTTAACGTGTATATGCTATTTAAAGCTCTATTTATGTGGAAATTCATAATCAAGTCTACATGAAGATTCTTCAACAAGGAAGTTTCATTGTAGTTTAAACCATATGGCCAATTATATGAAAACATTTTCATCATATTATGCTGAATATAATTTTTTATTTTTTTTTCAACCAACTGTGAATGTATTTTGCTGGTTATAAATAAGTAACGTTCTGCGGATGGTGTCTGCGCGCATGTAAAAGGTCAGCCACTGCAGTTATCAATAATGTAAAGAATTCATCTGCCTCAGGCTGAAACTCAAGTTGAGATCATCGTTTACAGAGAGACAAATAAATGCCAGCTCGGAAAGACATTTGTCAGTCCAAAATGAAAGCGGAGCCCTTGAGATCATGCTAGTTATGAAAGTGGTTCCATTCCTTCCTTTCTTTGTTTCATTCATTGTTCTTGTGAGACAACTAGAAATGAGCAGCCAGATTCTGACTGGAATGTAATGTGATCTTGCGGACGCTTTATATATGTAACCGGTTTTTAGTTTGTTATCAACTGTACCTGCTCTTTCCTGTCTGATTTGTCACTGCCACCAGTTTCCGAAATTCTAATTTTTCTAGACCTGTCAATGGCAGAAGTATCAAGAAAATAAATAAATAAAAATAATAATGTAATAAAATATTTAAAAATTAAATGAAATAAATAATAAAATATTAAATAATAAAATAAAAATATTTAAGTTTAATGCGTTTAAGTATTATTATGTAATTTATTGAAAAATATGTAACCTTGCACTTTTTAAAAGTTTGCGTTTTCAGGACCTCAAAACACAGTTGTCGTGCAAATGAACGCATAAAAGGTTTTCAGTTTTTAATTGAAAACGATGTTGTGTAAACAACCCCTAAATTAGCTGTTTTTACTAACCTTATCACCTTTTCTAACCTATTACACATTATTAGTACATTATCTTTACGAATTGTCCTTATTGTAAAATATTACATGAGCCATCTTACTTTCACAAATGGTGTTTTATTGAGTCCAAATTTTGGACCCTGACTTCCACTGTAGAGACTTTGTGATCATTATTGTCTAAAACTTTCCTCAGGCTCACTTGTCATGCAAGCCTGACATTAATTCATTTAATTGTGACTTCTATCTGGAGCGCTGTATTCCTTTTTTTTAACAACATCTGAAGATTAGCTACAGTTTGTACCTTGGACTCAATCAAGTTGTCAGACAGCTCACATAGCAGACTTCAAATACCGCTGGGAACACCGCGGACCGTCACGTCAAAGTCTCAGAAAAATGAACATTATGCTCTGTGTAACGAAAAGAATAGGCCACAAAAACATGAGAGAAATTCAATTATCCACCTCACAATACTGCAATAACCCTCATTTTATTCAGGGACATGCATCTCAACAGTCTGGGTGTCAGTCAAATAGATGCAGCGAAACCCTCGAGGGACGTCACATTACTGCCTGACTCTAAAACCAATAGAGATACTGAGACTGCTTCTGAAGGAGACCCAGCTGGACCTATGGTGTAGAATCATCAATTCACATTGATCCACTGATACCAGCCCTCTTCAAAGTTTTATTCCCACATTCCAATTTTCTTCTCCTGGAGGAGGAACAATCCATTCTTGAAAAACCTCCCTGACTTGGCAAAGAGTCCACCTGGGATCGATGCCAAGAGTCAGCCACCTCTCCTCTAGCTCGAACACACCGGGTCTGAGCTCACATTCATTCTGGAACACCAAAGGTCATCAACTTTTAGCGACAACAACTTATAAATATGACACTCTGACAACATCCTGGGAAAAGCATAGCCGAGGAGGCGAATGGAAAAAATGCTAAATTTCACCTCGTTGACCTCTCTCTATATAAATGCTTACTGCTATGCATAAAAGAGAGACTTTTAGACACAATGCATAACAAAATTATGTATTCTGAATCAGGGTTTGAATGTTTGTTTGTTTTTACCATTTTATCTATATCCCCATTTATTGTGTAAAGCATACTTTATATTTCCATTAGAATGCGAACACACTCAGTGAATCCGGAGATCTTTTATAGTGCTGAAACATATTAAAAGTGCAATAAGGTGATCTGAGAAATGCTAACTTTAGCTTGCTAGTATTGAAAGAATAATATCCCATCCTCCCTGCAAATCGCTGTCCAAAGCCACGCCTCCTTCAAAACACATGAATGCGCACAGACGACCAGAGACAACGTGACATCGTGTGTCATTCACCGGTGAGAAAACTGTACAGTAGTGTGAGTAAAAGTACTACAATAATGAACGTAAACAACTGTTTGCATGCCATTCTCGCTGAATGCACTGATGATGTATGATGTCTCCGTGAACAGGCTTCGCAGTGATATAAAAACACACGCTGACTGAGAGGGAACACATGCTATTATTTAATTCGGAAAAAAATAGCGCCAAAATTTTAAAATCTTTGGAAGATATCACTGAACATTTATTTTACCATAGCAAAAGTAAATTTCTTACTCAAGTTTATTTTTCATTTCTGTTTTTTGTGTTTATTTAAAATAAGACAAATCTGATATTATTGTACTCTTATTTCTGTTGTTTATCAGTTGAGATCATTCTTTAATGCTGATCTAACCAGCAGAAGACACGATTTAAATTGTTTGATTGGGTTTAAATCCCAGTTGTGCAGGTGGGGCATGTTGTAACACTGCGTTACAATGAGCTCCTATTAGAATTATGCTATTTTATTCTATACTTTTTTTTATTCTTTTGAGAAACCATGAGAAAAAGGTGAATAAAGACTGAGTGTCAATGTTCAGAAATTATTCTTGATTATTATGTTTTGAACTATGCTGTATAGCTGTATTTAGCAATGTGTTTTTTGTCAAAATCAAAAATATATGTATTTTTAATGATAAAAAATTATTTTATTTCAAAAAGTTAATAATTGTATTTTATTGACAAAATATTTTATTTTGTTTTGGATATTTTTTTGATTACATAAGATAACATTTTAAGCTGTCATATGGTCATGTTACAATGTGCCCCACTCTCCCCTATATATGAGGATCTAGGATAGAAATGCAATATAATATACATAATAATGTTTTCAGTGGTTTATTACCTTACATAATGAACAGTTATATTTTTATTACCTTAGATTTCTATCTACATACATCGCGGGTCCCCATTAAGTGAAATCGCCATTTTGCTGTCACATGTAATACTCCCTGCTGTCTTAGACGGCGATATTTTTGTCATGTGTCAGACCACCGTAGCTTATCTATGTGCTTTGAAAGGGAGAGGTGAATGGTAGATGGTTGCCATTCACAACCTCACCACTAGATGCTCCTAAAATTTACACAGTGCACGTTTAAGTATGTGTGCACCAAAAGCGAGAATTAGTTTTAAATGCTTGCTAAAGCCTGGAATACACTACATGACTTTTAAAATCTAAACCAATTTTAAAACACTAGACATCATTCACTTGGTAAATGGTTACTGAGAAAAATTGGGCATCATAGACTAAATGGATCACACACTACCAGACTTTCAAGTCTTTCTAAACACAATGAATTCATGCATAAACATGCGCCTCGAGGCTAGTTGCAAGACAAATATAAACAATATGTGTTCTAAAAGCGCATTTTTATGTCCTCTAACTGGATAGAATTATATAGGGATAAAAAAACAAGAGTGCCCATAATATACTATGTGATTTTCTGCTAAATCATTCAACTCAAAACTGCAGACCGGCTCTGACTTTCGGGCAAGTAGTGTAGACTCCTCCAAACTGTATATTGGGTAAAAAAAATTAAATAAATAAAAAAATCTAGGCAAAAGTCAGTATAGTGTTGTGTATTTCAGACCTAAGGCAAATATCAGTATTACTTTCGCACACTTAGGTTTACGGATTTAAACAGCCCCTTACTCTCATTATTACACTACAATGTGTTCCAAAATATTATGCAAGTTACATAAGGATTTCAGTACAATAAACATTCAGATTTTAGTTTTCCAAAGAAAGTTTTTAGATAACTGGTATCAATCTCAAACAGGTTTGCCATGTCTACTTAGGTCAATGGAAACCCTGCTTAAAGAGATTGTTCCACATTTATTAAGCAAGTCACAGTTCTCATGCAATATGGGGAGGAAGAAATATCTTTATGAAGATGAAAAGCATGAAATGGTGCAATGGTATATGCAAAAGGCATGAAAAAAAATATTGTGTGAAAACTGAATGGAGATTATCAAACTATCATAAGATTTGTGAGTAATTTACAGCACAAGAGAACTCAGTCAGATAAAGGCATATTAAAGTTTTTGTCAAAAAAAAAATGGTATTGAAAAGGATAACAAACAGGTATTTGAAGCTTCTGGCGTCTCAAGAACCTCTCCATGCAGCCATATCTACAATCGAAAATATCATAGGCCAGGCACTTGTGGGCCACTTTCCTGCACAGCTCCAACCCTGATCAAACTGAACAAACTGAACAAGCAAATTACTGGTTCTGCGTCTAACTCCACTTTTAAACACACTCTCGCAAGCTGACCTAAGCACTTCCCCTCAGGGTGAATCTCTGCCACCATTTTGAAGTGCGTTCAAAATCATCAAGTTGCAGAGGGAAGTTTTTTTGGATGGTCCCTTGACATCTTCGATTTTGACTGAGGGACAGTCTACTACACAATGCAACACTGTTGTGATGTCACAACAGCAACTCGCAGTATTCGCACTTAAAAAAGGATAGTTCACCCAAAAATGAAAATTCTGTCATCATTTACTCACCCTCAAGTTGTTCCAAGCCTGTATGAGTTTCTTTGTTCTGCTGATCACAAAAGGAGATATTTCAAAGAATGTTTGTAATGTTGAATACATCTAGCCATATCCACTAGCACCTTTTTGACAATCGGAATATCAGACATTTCATTGTTAACAAATTTGTGAAAATTTTGAATAAAAAGGGAAAATTAAATGAAAGCAGATCATCAGTCATTCGGCACTATAGTGTGACTGCAGGGTCACCTTGAAAAACTCACACATAATATTTTAAAATTACGTGTGAAAAGGTTAAGTAAGAGTATGCGAGTTGCTGTTGTGACATCACAATATTGTTGCATTGTGGTCTATGCCCACATGAAAAAATACTATAGTATGTTATAGTAAAATTACAGTAAAATTACTCAGTTACAGTAAATTACAGTAAATACTATAGTGTTTTTGAGCCAAACTATAGTAAAGATACTACAGTAAATTGTAGTATATTGTAGTATATTATAGTATTTACTACACTTTGTTAATTTACTGTAGTATATTTACTATAGTACGGTTCAAAAACACTATTAACTATTAAACACTAAATAAACACTAAATAAACACTAAAAAAACACTATTAAACACTAAATACTATAGTATTTACTAGAGTAATTTTACTACAATATACTATAGTCTTTTTTCATGTGGGTTGGTTTGCCTGAAGTGTAAATGGGTAGACTCTCCCTCAGTCAAAATCAAAGGGTGGAGGGATTGTCCAAATAAACTTCCCTCATCCTCTTCACGAAAAGGAATGCACTTCAAAATGGCGACGGTATTCCCCCGAGAGTGAGCTGCTTAGGGAAGTCAGCGTTAGTGTTAGTAAGTTGAGTTTAATGTAGCCTAGAAAGTTACCTGCAGTTGAGTTTAACCAGGAATGGAGCTAAACTCTGCAAGAAAGTGGATATTGAGGGCCAGAGTTGAGAACCCCTGTCTGTTTTTGACTCTTTTGTCAGTCAGTAGCTACCCAAAATACCCTAGCAATTACATTTATTTCCGCTAGCAACCATTTTAAAATGCTAGCAATACAGTAAAGACACTCAGAGTATCTTAACAACCTTGTAGCCTTGCCATATCAACCTCCCAGAACATTCTAGCACACAGTGACATGTTCGAAACCACCCTGACAAGCTAAGCAACCGCATTACAGCAATCTGCCAACATAGTGGCGGTGACTTGTTTGCTTAGGCAAGCACCACTCACATTTTCTAGTTATCTCTTCAGAAAACCTGTTATATTTTCCTTGCAGGATATAAAAGTCTTAGAATTCCCTATTGCTCACATAAAACTGGTAAATGGATCTAAATGAATGATGTTGTACCTTGTGGCAAGCATGCTTTTATCTCGTAAATGACAGTTTCAGAACTTTGCCTGCTTAAAAACGCTTTAACTTTTACTAACCAGCGAAGGTTTTAAAAACTAGCACTAACTACAGCATTAATTTGTTTATTTAATTGAAGACTGCTATCTAGGTCTTTAACATCTGAAGTAAGATAAGGCATCAGGGTGCCAAGATCGAAAGAATTACCATCTAAAGCCGCGTTTCCACCGCAGGAAATTTCCCCAGGAACTAGGAACTTTGGGATGTTTTGCCCGCAGGAACCAGGGTCTAAATGAAGTTCCCGGTAAATATAAGTTCCTGAACTTTGGGACTTGGGCGCTGAACATGCTGATTGGTTGTTATTTCAACTGGCATTTTTTTAAGTATTTTGCGAGGTTCGTTCTGAGTTCAGTAAATATCAGTCTAGCTCTTTCTGTCCGATGGTGCGTGTTCGTCTGAGCCATCGGTCAAAGTCTATAATGACTTATAATGTCATTTTAAAACTAGCTTTACATCTCTTTTCCGCCATTTTGTTAATTACCACTTTAAACCAATACATAACCAGAAAAACCAGCACAGTTTGAATCTCCTCCATACTTGTTATTGTTGAACAGTGTCGCACAAAATGATTACTGTCCGTCGCTGACTGGGAGGAGCAGTCGAGCGGTGTCCTATATTACCGGACTAATAATTTGCCTAATCTTCACGGTACTTTGGACCGCAGTGGAAACACAGACAGTAGCAGGTCTGGGGGGAAAAAGTTCATGTAAAAAAAAGTTCCTGGTAAAAATTGTTCCGGCTAATTTTGTTGGAAACGGGGCTTAAGTGCTCTTTTGGACCAAATTGGATGATTTGGATTAAGTAGCATAAAGTTGTTCATGAATCTGTTGAGACAGGCCTCCTATCAGTAATATATGACAAATTATCTTTACGTATTATGGGTGTATAGAGTTGTATGTCTTCTGCATATCAATGATACAACACTCCAAATTTACTCATAATAGATCACAGAGGTAGCCTATACAGTGTAAATAGCAGTGGTGCCAAAGTTGATCCCTGGGGTACACCACAAGTAAGGGGAGCCACCGAGGATGAATGAACACCTAAGCTAACAGGAAAACTTCTATCCGACAGAAAAAAATGGAACCATTGGAGAACCTTACCTGTGATACCAATCCAGCGTTTCTTAAGAGATAAAATTATCCTATTGTCCACAAAGTCAAAAGCCATTCACAAATCTAGGAGCACTAAAGGCATAGTGTTGCCAGCATATGTGGTCATTAAAATATCATTAAATACTTTTAAAAGAGCAGACTCGGTGATGTGGAGAGTTTTGAAGCCGGACTGAAAAATGTCAGAAATTGAGTTAGTATGCAGGTAATTCTGCAGTAGAATAAAAACAACTTTTTCAAGGTTTTTAGATAGAAATGGCAAGTTGGAGAAAGGTCTATAATTTGCGTATACTGCAGGGTTCAGAGAGGGATTTTTGAGGATGGGAGTCACTGTGGCTGATTTAAAACAGGCAGTTCCAGTCATGAGGCAATTATTAATTATATCTTTTCTTTTCTAAGTGGACAATACCGGCTTTTGTGACAAAATGTATAGGGTTCAGAAAATGCTATTTAAGGAGAATACCGCACTGCAGCTAGTTCCTTTTTTTAAAACATGGCGTTTATCGGTTTTTGCAAATTAATTCTTCACTTGTTAATGCTGATGGAGAGGACTTACAGTTGTATTTTATAATGTACCTCAAACTGAGTAGTGTGTCACTGAGAAACGTCCTGCTCAAGTTGTCCTCGCAATGGAATTTTGGGTTGAATAGCTTTTTTTTCCAATGTTTCTTCATCGGACACGCGCTCAGATTGATATGGTAAAATGGATGTCATCAATACTGTCTTTACAGTGTGTACAATCACTGAGCTTTAGGAAGACTCCAGACAGAGCTGAAGTTCAGTTATGGTAATCAGTATATGACCAATCACAACAGACTGGGCCATCTGGCCAATCAGAGAAGAGTAGCTTGTGGAAAGACTGGTTCATCCATTGAGTTGTTTGAGAATCATTAACAAATGTGGTGATGTACAGTGTATATTATGAGGAAACTAAACTGTTTTTTGACCTTTGATCCATGTAAACCTGTTGCTGAAGAACTCCAAAACAACATTAGAAACCTTTAAAATAGCATGATAGGGGCACTTTGATACAGTTTAATGTCGCAAATGTAGTGACTGGTGACTTTACATTGCTCTTTTGGGCTGCTCATGGACCAGATTCTGCTATCCAAGCGAAGAATATATAAGATCTATGAGCTTCTATCAAATAGAAATGGTGGATTCTGCCAACAAGCTCATCCAACTGGCTCATCAACATTCTGTCTTTACAAAAATGTTCATGTTCCTTGTCGGAGGCTTCAAGGAAATGCATGTGTTTGCGATTTTCACAGACCAGTTTGAGAGGTAATGAAATCTTGTTGCAACAGCTAGGATGATTACAATGCTTTATTTAGGCCGGTACACCCCCCTCTACACTGTATTCTACACTGCAATGAAAAATCCATCTAGCGCTGCCATGAATAATCTTGACAAAAAGGAATGTTAATCAATTTGAGGCAGAGTTGTGAAATGCTGACACTTTGTTTGCCATCAAAGTGTTGCGAGACACTGGAATGCATTTCATCATTTTTTCTTTTTTTTTATGGCTCAATCACAAAGCACCTTTGTGTTGTTAAGCAGCAGTTCTCATATTGCTTCTCTTTAGAACCCAGGCTTTACTTTGGAAAATAAATGTTGATGGTACTAAAATAAATAATTACAGAAATGTCCTTTATATGAAACATTGAAATGTAGCTGAAAGTACTGTTTTTTTGGACACATGGCCTTTTATGTCAAAATCAAGATTTATGGGAAGCATCGCATTTTTAAAAAATTGATTTTCTACCCTAATGATGTATGCTTATATGATTACTGTATTTTTATTATTTTCATTAAGCATTTTTCCCCCTTCTGCCTGAACCGAACAATTTTAGGTTGTGGCTCAGTTGAGAACTTTACAACATGGACCGTATCACAAGCCGAACTACAGTATATGGTTAACATGTTTAAGGTTAATGATGTCAAAACATGAGAGGGACTCTCCTTTTGTTACATTCCCTTTGGCCAGCTATTAATGAAACACTCTATTTTCCAATTCATAATAAACACAATGGTGAGTTTTTATAAGCTCTCAGATTTCCCAGATCACGTCAGATGAGCATAAGAGTGAATGATAGAAGCACAAAGGATAACATCTTTACTGCTCCAGATCCTTTGTTAAATCTTGAAAAGGAGCTGAAATTGGCTTACATTAAGGAGGACAGTGTAAAATATGGAGACATTCATTAAAGCCATTTAGCCGTTGAACAAAGGGGATCCTGGCCTACATATAACCCTGAGTCATTTTACTCTCATGCTCTATTCATAAATATGCTCTCTATAAATTTTGAGTTTTATCCCTCAAGATGAGCTCAGACTACACTGCCATGAGATTACATTTTTAACACATCTTTATGTTATCTGCAAGTCTTCTTTCACTCAGAATCAAATTGGACATTAACTACAGTTTAGAGTTGGTATGCTACTTACAAGAGTGGGCAGAACACATTTTAATAAAATTTCTAAAACCATATTCATAGCTCTCCTACACAAAAAAAAGATGGTTCTTCAAAGGTTTGTTACACGTATAGCATCAGTTCTATCCAGAACCGTACCGTCTTGAAGAACACTTTATAAGCTGAAATGGATATTTGTGTTAGAGTTTAGGGTTCTTTATTCCCGCCTTTTTGTTTTTCAAACCTGTAACTGTCAAAGCCACCTCATTACTGATTTTCTGGAGCTCAGCAATACAATTTCAACACACTCTCAACAGTAAATGATTTATTTCTTAAAATGTATGCATTTTAGTTTTAAAATATTGTAACTGTTCCCTTTCGAGGGAACTCACACTGCGTCGGAACGACGAATTTGGGGACACTCCCTAAGCAACAGCGTGTCTGAAGTATGAATGAAACTATCCCAATCCTGATTGGTGTTGCGTCATGACGTAGCTGTGACGGCATACCCGGAAGATACATAAGGGGAGCCGGCGCATAGTAACGGCAGTTATCGCTCTTCAGCATAGCGCTCTGTGTTTCAAACTGTCTGTCTATTTAGTGTTGTTTGTCACAAGAAAGAATATATATATATAAAGACTCCGGGCGGGCAATACTAGCGTTGTGTGCACCAGTGTCCCAGTTATAGGTCGGGCACGGACACACATATGCTTAGTGTACAGTGCCTGGGCGTGCAGCACGCTAGGGCGGCTTCGAGAAGCCGCCGGCGGTGTGATAAGCTGCCGCTCAGGGTGCTTCGCTTGCGGCTGGCCGTGTTCAATGAGGCCGGCCAGCCTCGTGAGCCCCGTGGATCAGTCCCGCATTCGCCGAGGCGGTGCGGCGAGGCCGGTCATGGGGCTCACGGATGGACATGTCAGCGAGACTTGGGACTGCTGAGGCATCTTCCCAATCTTTGTCTGTCAGTTCAGATGTTCTCCTTCCCCGCGTGGAAGCCCGCGATGCGGCTTCTTCCCCCGGGGCGGAGGACCCGATGCTTGAACGGTCTGATTCTGGGGAATTAGACGTGCTCAGCATCGGGGCAGTCGAAGTTATAACGAGAGCTCGCCACTTCTTATATGCAAGACTCAATCTCACGATTGCCGAGGCAGCGCGCAGGTTATGGGTCTGCTATTAAGGTGAACACACGCGATCGGTGTGCATGGAATACTGGTTGGCTTGAGCTACGTTGCTGAGGCAACGTGTGGTTACGAGTCCGTATATTACAATAAAACAGTATTGCCTGATGATTATGGCTGCATTTAAGTCTGAGGATTTAAATGAAATATGATCTGACTCTAAGGAGTTAGATATTCAGCCTGACATTCAGACCATGTTTCATGTATTATGACGGGTTGAACCACGTTGCTGAGGCAACGCGTGGTTTATGAGTCCGTATAAATACAATAAAACACTGTCATCTGATGATTATGGCTACATTTAATTCTGAGGAATTAAATAAAATATGATCTGACTTTGAGGAGTTAGTATTCAGCCTATCATTCAGACCATGTTTCACCTTATTGTGTCTGTATTTAATTCCAAGGAATTAAATTAAAATATTATCTGACTTTGAGGAGTTAGATGTATTTTTTATTCAGCCTATCATTCAGACCAGGTTGCACGGGTTGGCTGACTATGATGGCATTTAATTCAGAGGAATTGAGTGTCATGTTATCTGACTTTAATAAGTTGGATACTTTAATTATGTCACCTAAGCGTGTTCGACTTGTCTGGATATTCATCTAAGGTGGAGCCCTCCTGAAGTTGATGTCGTTCTCGCCGCCTTGTGGCCTGCGGGACACATCAGTTTCAGGCAATTGCTATTCCCAGTGTCCGCCCTAGTGTTGCGGCCCTGTAGAGCAGCTCCCTTAGATGAGGCCCCTGCTGGCCAGCCCCCTCTCCCGGGTAGGATCGAGGTCGCCTCCCCTGTGGAGTTTTCGGGAATCGATGCTGTGCTCCCGCCATCAAGTATGCTTCGGGCCACATCGTTTCCCGGCGCGCAGCGTGCTGCACCAGCCGCCTCTAGCAAGATTTGGCGGCAGTCCAGCAAGCAGACGCACACCAAAAATCTTCCTCGATTTCACCCTGCCGGTTAGCCGCTTCAGGGGTCGGGAGGAGGCTCGTTGACACCGAGGCCGGCCTCGAGAGGATGGTTCCCTTAGCAGATTATCTTGGCGCATGGTTATGCCTCCGAATATATCTGTGTGGGCCCTGCGTACTGTAGAAAAGGGGATACAGACTGCAGTTCAGTTACCTTCCCCCGAAGTTCAGTGGGGTGGTCTGGACGGCAGTGGTCCCTGGGCAGGTTCGGGTAATGGAACAGGAAGTCCACTCCCCGTTGGTAAGGAGGCCACAGAAGGTGCTCCTCCGCCAGACAGGAGTCCGGGTTCTACAGCCGGTACTTCATAGTTCCTAAGAAGGATGGCGAGTTGCGTCCAACTTTAGATCTGAGGTACTTGAATCGTTCTCTGAGGAGATTCAGATTCAAGATGCTTACAGTTCCTCCGTTGTGATTCAGATCCAGTCTGAGGACTGGTCTGTCACGACGGGTCTAAAGAGGACGCATGCTTCCCTGTATCCATCCTTCTGTGTCACAGGAAGTTCCTGAGGTTCGCTTTTGGGGCAAAGCGTGCCAATATCGGGTTCGCCCATACGGCCTAGCCCTTCCTCTGTGGTAGCAGCAGTTCGGCATTGAGGTGTCGTCCTTGGCTGCTCTCAGTGCTTGGGGTTGAGACTCTACACGCAGTAGCGTATTGACGCCTTCTCAGAGAACAGTGTTCCTGGGAGTCGTATGGGATTCTCTACGTTGTGGGCACAATTGTCTCCCGCACGAATCGAGTCCATACGGGCGGTGGTCTCTAAAGTGAAGCTAGGCCACAGCATCACTGTGAAGCAGTTTTAAGGACTGCTGGGGCTCATTGCGGCTGCGTCCAACCGAATATCTTTTGGCCTGCTGCACGAGACCCTTACAGTGGTGGCTGGGAATCAGGGGGTTTTCCTTGGGGGGAAAACCGTTCTGTATGATCAGGGTAACGCGCAGATGCCTTCGTTCCCTAGTCATATGGAAGAAACCTTGGTTTCTGTCCCAGGGGCCAGTATTGGGAGCATCACGTTGCCGGAAGACCGTTTCAACGGATGCCTCCCTCACTGGCTGGGACGTGGTCATGGCGCCGCTTTGCGAGAGGTCTGTGGGAGACCCGGCATTTCTCCTGGCACATTTACTTCCTGGAAATGCTGGCGGTCTACAAAGCTCTGAGGGGCTTTTTCCCGGACCTCCGCGGCCACCATGTCCTGATACGGAAGTAAACCAGGTGACTTTCCTTGAGGGGAAATCCATTCTGTATGATCAGGGTAACGCGCAGTGGCCTTCGTTCCCTAGTCATATGGAAGAAACCTTGGTTTCTGTCCCAGGGGCCAGTGTTGGGAGTGTCCTGTTGCCGGAAATCCGCTTCAAGGCCCGGGGAGTGGCGGCTCCACCCAGAGGTGGTGGAGGCCATGTGCGAAGGGTTTTCTCTCACGCATCCAGCCCCGCTGGGGTTGGATGCCATGGTTCAGACGCGGCCGAGGCTGCGTCTGTATGCATATCCCCTGATCACTCTGCTCCCGGGAGTCTTGGAGCGGGTCAGCCAAGAAGGGATCAGCCTACTCTCAGTAGCACCCTGCAGGCCGACCCGGGTATTTTTCTCGGACATTATAGCACTGCTAGACGGTCTCCCGTGGCAGGTCCCGCCGAGGAGGGATCTGCTGTCTGAGGCACGGGCACAATATGTCACCCCTGCCCAGAGTTTTGGGATCTCTGGGTCGGGCCCCTGAGGGGGCCCAGTACCTAGAGGCTGGACGGTCAGCAGATGTTATCGAGACCTTGCTCAGCTCCAGGGCTCCTTCCACCAGGAGGGTGTACAGCCCAAAGTGGAACGTGTTTCCACTTAGTGTAGAGAGCGTGAGGTGGACCCAGTTAACTGCCCAGTGGCTTCAGTGCTGGAGTTCCTCCAAAATCGCTTCTCTGCAGGTCTTACCCCGTCCACACTCCCGGTGTACGTGGCTGCCTTTGGGCTTTCCACGCTCCTGTGAGTGATGGGCCTTTTTGGGTAGGCACCATCTGGTTGTACGGTTCCTCTGTGGGGCTCGGAGGATGAGGCCTGCCTGCTCCAGAGTTCCAACCTAGGGATCTGGCAGTGGTGCTTGAAGGCTTGGCTGAGGCCCCCTTCGAGCCACTAGAGTCAGCTGAGGCAGAGAACCTGACCCTTAAGTTGGCCTTTCTCTTAGCTATCACTTCTCTGAGGAGAGTGGGGGACCTTCAGGCCTTGGCACTTACGCCGACTTGCCTGGAGTTTGCCCCTGGCGGAGTAAAGGCCATCTTACATCCTAGGGTGGGCTACGTGCCCAAGGTACCATCTAGTGTGGTCAGGCATTTCATCCTCCGCCTCACATGACGGCGGAAGAAGGGAAGTGGAGTCTGCACAGGAGTTCTGTACAGCTGTCTATAGCTTGCACCTCCCTGCGACGCCTGGCGCTAGGGTGCTCCAGTCCTAGTTGGGCCCGTCTCCGGCTTCACACTAGGGCAGGCGCTACCCTCGGTGTGGCCTAGTGGGTACTCGTTCCTCAAAGTGTGAGTTCCCTCGAAAGGGAACGGCTCGGGTTATGTATATAACCCTTGTTCCCTGAGAAAGGGAACGAGCACTGCGTCGCGTCGCCACACCTCGGCACGCCTGGAGCGCTATGCTTCATCGCGATAATTGCCGTTACTATGCGCCGGCTCCCCTTATGTATCTTCCGGGTATGCCGTCACAGCTACGTCATGACGCAACACCAATCAGGATTGGGATAGTTTCATTCATACTTCAGACACGCTGTTGCTTAGGGAGTGTCCCCAAATTCGTCGTTCCGACGCAGTGCTCGTTCCCTTTCTCAGGGAACAAGGGTTATATACATAACCCGAGCCGGTTTCCTACCAATTATGTCTTTTTCTCTTTTTAGTTTAACAGAACATGTAAGTGTGAGCGGCTCTGCCCAGTTAAGGATACTCATATTCTCTTCTCCACAAAGTAAGATATTGTATTTATGATCCATATTGTTCGATTTTTTTTTTTAATTGTTAAAACCCCTTTAACCTCACTTTTCTACACACATTTATCTGTCAAATGTACAGACAAACTGTAACTCACTTTCCATATTTCAGATGCTGTCACATACCATAACTTCATCATCTGCAGAGAGAAACTGCCACTCAGAATACATGCATAATGAAGGACGTACAGAAATCATAGAGGATTGTGAAGATATTTCACTGGAACTTGGTCTTCATTACAATTTCAAAGTTAATTGTTATTTATTAATGTATTCAGCTATTACCTGTTGTTAGAGCTGTCATTTTTTTCAACAATTTTCCATGTCAATAAAGAAAAAAAAGTACTCAATTCACACAACATGGGGTTTATTTTATTAATTTATTATTATTAATTAGAGTATTATAAAAGCAGGTAGATAGAGGACTAAAAACAATAATGTAAAATAAGTATCTGATGTCCCCAGGGTGTATATGAAGTTTTAGCTCAAAATACTTAACAGATCATTTTTATAACATGTTAGAATTGTCACTTTTTGAGGGCGAGCAAAAACATGCAGTTTGTCTGAGTCCCTTTAAATGCAAATGAGCTGCTGCTGGAGCTTGAAGAGCTTGTTAGCAGCTCTGATTACATCATGCAGATCGGCAATGAAACTCTTCAGCCTTTTATGTCGGATAATGATGGACAGACTCAAGAAGTGTAGAAGTGACAACATGTAGAATGCAACAAGATGTTCCTGAATGGTTAGCTGATGTGGAGATAACTATCTTCAAGCCATTGATTAGCATATTCTGTCATTATAATCTCACGCCTTTTGTTGTGTGTTCCCAGCATAGACTGTAAAAAAATGTGGACGACCCGATTTAATTTGCTTCCGCTGAAGCAAAGTGAAGCCTCCAGAGGTACGAATATGGCGCTGACATCTTGCGCAGATTTGGGATCAAGTCTGACCGAGTTATGGACATTAACCCTTAAATGCATTCCTTGGGTCGTTAGCGATTTGATTGTAATTTGATTGTTTAGTTTGTCTCACGTCTATTAGAATACACGGAGGGGCAGGAGTTATGAGCTATACTTGGACCAGCCACCTGGGGGAGATCAAGAAAAGTAGGCTTCAGTTTTTAAAGGAACGCTCCACTTTTTTTGAAAATAGGCTCATTTTCCAAGTCCCCTAGAGTTAAATAGTTGATTTTACCGTTTTTGAATCCATTCAGCTGATCTTTGTATCAGTTCCTAGCCATATAGGTGTAGAAAGTCGCAACTTTTCATTTTCAGTTGGTCTTAGCACACGATGTAACTGTAGAAGAGTCCAGTTTTAAATAGTCTTTGGTCATTTTTTGAATGAGATGCTAACGGACTGATTAGAATCAATGATGTATGCTAAGCTATGTTAAAAGTGCTACCGCCAGATACAAAGATCGGCTGAATGGATTCAAAAACGGTAAAACTCAACTATTTAACTCTAGGGGACTTGGAAAATGAGCCTATTTTCAAAACAAGTGGAGTGTTTCTTTAAAACGAGGGCTACAGGCTTGGCTCCGGGGGGGCAGGGTTTATGTAAATTTCAGGGTTAGTGATGTCACTAACCTGGGAGGATGCTTGTGTAGTCGCTAACAGCCGTTTGTTGTAGTCATCAAAAAGTGGTTTCTTTAAAAGAAAGAAAAAACCTCCCTCTGCTTTGAGCGTCGAAACAGCAACATTACACACTAACTAAAGTTTAAAAAGTGAAATCATAATCAACCACCCCTTTAATAAAAATAATATATAAAAATAATATTAATAATGTGAAGAATAATACATTAATACATACATAATGCATTAATAATATGAATATACTAATATACTAATATCAATGAAAAAACTATTATTAAAAAGGATATTTATTACACCAAGTGCTGCCTATATAGGTTCTATATAGCACGTTTAAAGCATGGTTATTTATGGAACCTTATAAAAAGGGTTATATTTAGCACCAAAAAGGGTTCTGCTATTGGTACAAGCCCAAGAACCCTAATTTGGTACTGTTTAGAACAATTTTTCTTAAGTGTACAATATGTAAATATGCAATTTCCAAGAGTTTTAATATGACCTTCACATATAAAAAAAAAAACTCTGTTAAAAAAAATGAACCCAGTAGCTGAAGAAAAACACCCACACATGTTTTTCTGCAAAACTATTTCTGCTGTTATTCCTGCAAATACTTCAACTGCAGATCTAGGAAATATTAGGGATAATTTTAGCAACAGCTGCTATAGATTCTGCAGCAGATATAAAGGAAGAGGGAGGGGTTTGAGTTATTGCAAGGCAACACGTAGGATTTTTTATCATATAACACTGAGTTATATGCAGATGTATACTGTAAAGTTCCATAACAAGGTCGACTAAAAAACTTTTTGTGTGTGTGTGCATTTTTTTCATTTAATTAATGTTTGCAATCAATTCCTGGATCTAAAATGGTGATGTTCATCAAAAATGGCATAATTGCATTTTTTTTAAGTTAACATTTAAATCACAGTTATTTAAAATATTCCGTTCCCTCACATCACCCCCAGGGCTCTACATTGAACTTTAATTAATTTTGAGACATAATTTCTTATCTGCTAGTTTTGAGTCAGTAATAATCCTTATTAAGACAAAGCAATGAAGATAAATGCTTTCTCATCACAATAAATGCCCCAGACATAAACCATGGCGAACTGCCATTTCAAATTCATAATTCTTGTAGTGTATACTGTTAGGCTGATGATAAAATGCCATTGTTCTGATGATTTTTTTATTCTCAATCAATTTTAGTATGAGACCAATCTTTCAAAATCTGTTAGTTTGTCCATAAAGTACTTTAATTTGTATCTTAATTTCCCAACCAGAAGTTTATGGGGAGCTTTTGCTTATCACAATACAGAAGTTGGTCTTAAATACATAAATGCTGAGCTTGACAGCTCAGGGAATGACCTCAGCAGATCATAACACCAGACACCCAAACATTTCATGAATAACATTAACAAACATTATATGCTTAAAGGGATAGTTACACCAAAATGAATATTGTGCCATCATTTATGCATCCTTTTGTTATTCCAAAACTGTATGAATTTATTTCTTAGATAAGGGTGAATCGGGTAAACTAATGGTTAATCGAGACACCTTTTCCCCAGCCAGAATTGTTCTGAATTCTAAAGACATGATTATCATTTTGACAGATTTTTTGAACAGATAATACATTTAAATAGTTACATTTTTTAAGAACATTTGATTCATATATTTCGCTTAATATTCACATTGTATCTACTGATATACTAGGCATTATGTGACGTTTTTTCCATCAATTACAGTAACTAGTTTTACCACCACCAATCACCAGAGACGCGAGTCTAATGCGCTTCAGCGCCCTCTGTCTTCACAGAAAGGAACTGCACTAACATTCCAAGCCGAATTTCTTTAAATCGCTCTTCCTTGAGTCTCATGGACTCAGCCAATCTGAATGCTGTGACGAGGAGAGGCAGGGACCCAATATTTAACACACAGGGCACTGATACATCTACACCTGTCACTGACTGCTCTTCACGAAGAACTAATGCACTTTATCTCCCTCTTCACATACTGAAGAAATCCACACATGGGACTGCTGATCCGACGTCCGTGCGGTTCTTGAGAACAAGTCAAACGGCGGTTTCCTCGTGTTTTGTCATTATTTACCAGGACATTTTACAGATGCGCTTTATCGTGATGTACTGAAGGGATGCGACAGGACATCTGATCTTCACCAGAATCATCCGCGCAACTATGCCGACAATAAAAATGTATTGATATGCTACACCTGGAAACAGCAGGATGCAGAAGAAGATGTTTGCACCTATTTGAACATGGATCTCCTATCCCAAGGAGGATTATAGTAGGACACCACATGCGCCCTTAAATATCCTTTATTATAGCCTGTGTCATATTGTGGCTTGCTTTAGATCTAAAGATGATCCTTTTCCGTAAATTTCGCGTGCTGATTTTAATGGTGTTTCTGGTCGCCTGCACCATGCACATCATGATAGACCTGTTACCCAAGCTGGAGAAGCGCGCGGCGGGCTCGAGCTCCAGCGCTGGAGGAGGAGGCGGTTGCTCTTGCGCTCACACCCCGGGCGAGGAGCCTCGATCGTGGGCAAAACAGCGCGCCAGAGCCGCCGCCGCCGAACCGGGTTGGCCTAATAAACACTCATTGAGATTGCTACAGGATTTCAGCAATGAACCCAACTCCAATCTCACTTCGCACTCACGGGAGAAGGTGACAGAGAGAGCCGAGTCTGAAAAGAGAGTGAGACAGCTGCAGTTGGGCTCCGAGAAGAGGGGTTTGATGAGAGACACAGTGAGCGGGCAAAGGCAGAGAGCGGTCCAGGGTTCCTCCAGACTGAAGGCGCTCTATGAGCATCCGCTCTATACCATTGACCTGCCTCATCTCACTGAAGATGACACCTTATTCAACCTAAACGCTGATATCAGATTCTACCCCAAAGCTGCCGGACAACAAGAATGGCAAGTGTTACTTTCAACCTGGCATTTATTTTGTCATGTTTAAAAGTAAGCTTTAAAGTCCCTGGACCGGGTCTTTGTAACACACACGGAGTTTGTCAATATTCTGAAAAAGAATGTTGTTGAAGATGACTTATAGTACTTTCATATTTCAAAAAAGAAAAGAAAAAGTGGTCACACGGGTGTTTTTAACTACTATGTTTAAGTAAAAAAAAAAAATTGCTAGGTCCTACATGCACTTATTACGCTGATGTATTGCAAACACTTGTGCGGATATTGAGGTGGGATACGGGTAAGGTTACAGGCACAGGTTTGGTGGTATGGGTAGGTTTAAGGGTGGGTTAAGTTAAATGGTAAGGTTAACAGTGAATTAATTACAGCTGTATGCAGGTATTTAAAAAAAAATATTAAGTAGAGTGTAATCGAAATGTTAGTAAAAAGACATTTAATATTTTATTCTTACTTTTAACATTTAAAAGTGGCATGCCCTGCTAAATGGTTAAGATATGTTTCTACAGTATACAGAAATGACTTTCAGTAATAATATTTCCTGAGAAATATTCACAGCAATAAAAAAGTGACAACTCGCCCCAGTCTTGCTTCTAAAGAGATAATATAAAGAAAAGAGAGTGCGGGTTTAAAAAGCTGTTATGCACATTAAACAATTCTCTATGTCCCAGTTGCATAATTAAAATGCTAATGGAGACTGGCTCTAGTTGTTTCGTAGGGAAGTAATACGATTAATAGTCAAAAATCCAATTAAACAAAATGTGTTTTCTTTTGCAGTGGGTTTTGTATGTTGTTTTTTATGCACCTATAGTTACCAAATGACATATTAAAAGATAATTGGGATAATTGTTTTGTGTTTCACAGCTTTCCTGTTTAAATTTAGCTGAAAAGTAAGTTAAATAGTTCGTAATGTGTTTTAAATATAGATATCTTGTGGAGAATGTTTATTTTTATTTTTATACTGTAATAGATCATATTTCAAAGAAAGAAATGTTTTTTGAATACACATGAGGCTCCCATTGTGACCACATGCCTCGATATAGTTATTTTGTAGTCAATAACCTACACATACAGAAAGTGAGACGAGCGTTGAAAATGTGTTTATCCAAAAGCAGCAGGAAAAACTGGAATGACAAGAATGGCTAGAGCCAAGAAATGTCTCACATCACTCACAGGTCATAATTTTCTTGTTTAGCCCAAATTATAATCATAATAAAGTCAGACTCTCAATGGAATTCAAGAATGAAAGTAATAATGAAAAGAGGGAAGTACATCTATTTTTAAATCTAGAGCTAAAAATAAGTGTGCATATGTTGTGGAGAGACGTTTATAATTTCCAGTTGATACTGACTCATTGTGAGTGTTAAAAGCTTTGCTGCTAGGACTCGTCTCTGTTCCTCTGGTGTGATGTGTTGTTTTCTTCAAAGCTGTCAGATGCATTAAGCTTTAAGGTTTTTTTGTTGGTGTCATGCCCTTTGTTTGCTCTTGTGTCCTCTCTTTTTGTTCTTCACCCGGCAAGCTCTGGCGTCCACAGGGATATATCTCAGGGAGCGCTGATTCTCTCTGCCTTTAACTATGCCTGAATTAACTAAACATGCCTTTTAACCATGCCTGACTGGTCCAGATCCAGGTTAACTAAACAGGAACAGTTGAATTAAAAGGCCTTGTTTAGTTAGAGACAGCTTGTCATCTAGATGCGGTCACATTACAGTTTGATATTCCCTTTCATGTTTTGATGGAACACAACTTTTTAACAGACCGAATTTGGGTATTTTTTTTCTTCTTTTTTTTGAGTGTGTGTTGTTGTGAGATCAAGGGCTTTAGGGAAATGAAGTACAGCTGATGTATTCAGTCATCAGTTCAGTCATTTTCTGTGCATGGCATGAGTCCAGCCGACACATTCAAACATGCTCACCTTCATTTAAATGTTTTAAAATAGCTTTCACAGTCATCAAACTGTATACTGAATGATGGAATTCAGTAATGGGATTCATTGAGGCTAGTGTGTTAATATCAGTTAAATAAATTAATCAAACTTAAAACAATTTAAATAAATGACACCGCTCTTTTCAGATAAATGTACAGTAAACTGAGGTCAAATGAAGCTGATTTTTGAAGCACACATGGAATCTGCACAGAAAAACCTTGCAGATTTAGGGTATGTTTAACACGACAAATATCACGTTCATGTTTTCGTATACAGGCGACAACGTTGTCAAAACACGGATCCGCAAAAACAAGTAAAATCGCTGAATTACTTGCCTGGCCAGTTGATGGCAATGTCACTTTGTAAAGAAACTACGTGCCTATAGACTGAACAAATGATTAAAGGGTTACTTCAGCGATTCTTTAGCATTAAGCTTTGTATCAGTAGAAACCCGGGAGTATATTCAAATTATCGTACTTTCCCCCCTCATATGACCCTGAAACAAGAGAATTATGTATTTTAGTTCTGGAAAAATTCCTCCGATGATGCAAATATCGTCATTTTGCGTCATCGGAGGAGTTTCTGGCCAGAGGCTGAAGACTACAGCCAGCAGAGGGCGCTTTTTCCACATGTTTTCAACATCGCACTCACAGCACTCGGCTCCCGGAGCTGTGGAGATTCATGTAAACGGAGCGGTGGAGACCAAAGTGAGTGTTTTAACTTTTAAAATTAACTTCCTATGAAAGTTAAGCTTCCAAAGACATGAACTGAACACGTGCCAGACTGATCACGTGCTGTGAATGCAGCCGCAGCCGCGAATCCCGCGATTACTTCAGCTCATGTGATGAATGTAAATCCGATCCTGCTGCGTTTGTGCCGTGACGCTCAATCGGCTCACTCACATTATATCGAACAGACACGTTCAGTTTTTAATTGTAGTGTCTCTAACTGAACTGATTTTCTGAAAATGAACGTGGTGGGCAAGTGATCCAGTAATCCAGCAGCCGACTAGCCGAGCCTAGAGTAGGGCAGTGAAGCCGTGCATTCTGGGAATTGTTGTCTTTCATCCCCATGAGACAAAAATACATTTTCTGTGTTTTCTCAGTCTAGATGGCACCAAATTCAAAAATAATTTCACATTTCTACTACATTAATGACCCAGTTTAAATACAGATTCATCTACCCCTTTAATGGACCTATATAGTGTCAGTCAATGAACACAATCTCACAAAATTGTTATATTAGTCAGTGAAGCTGATACAAAATGAATCTCTTATTTACACAATGTCTACACTTTGTTAGAGAGGATTTGCGGGGCATGCAGAACTCAGCACTGGACAAAAACTTGAGCAGTGAATGGATTCTAACTTCACCTATGATTGGCCATTGCGTTCAAGAAATCAACAGACATGTCTGTGATTGGCTACATTACTCACTGAGGGCGAAAACACGTTGGAAATATAATAATTTGACAAGCGCAAATACAGATAAGCAATGGATCTTTTGCCAAGTCTTTTTCGGTAACAATATGCTATTATTATGAAGAAAACAGATCCCAGACCAGCAGTTATGGGCAGCTTTTCCCTCTAAAAGTTATCCGTAGCAGAAGCAGCAGGCGGCAGTGGTTTGAGCGAGAAAATTACACGTTATTATCAAGTCCGTCTCGCTCGGTCTGAAGAGGGGCACAGGGATATCCATAGTCCAATTTTCATTAAACAACATACAATATAACACAATAATTCAATTATTCATTTTCCCGTTATTTATTAAAATTATTCATTAAAAGTAGCATGTGCATACATGCAGTTATAATAGTCATTACCATTAAAGTCGTATCATAACTGTAAAAATCTGAACGCCAAAAAAAGACAACATCTGTATTTTCTACTTTCTTTAGATAATATACAACATCACTCAATATTAATATAAAATACTATGGTAATGCTGTAAATGAGTCCTACCTGCCGTGACATTCCCTTCTCTGCCTTCTCTTATAAAATAACCTTTTTATCATAGTAAAATCTACATATTGTTCTCAACAAAAGTGTTGTTTAGCGTAAAATATGTTGAAGATTAGCAGACAGGCAGTCAATTGATTAAATTATAAGTTTCCTCACAAAACCGATTTATTAAGTGTAGTGAAGCCTCTTCTGCATTGACTTTGGGTGACCAAACGTCCTGTTTTCCCAGGACATGTCCTGTTTTCAAGTCCTGTCCTGGACCTAATATAAGAATGTTCTATCCATACAGAGGGGGCATACTTTAAATGTATTGACATTAATAAGGAATCTTTGAGTAAACTTTGAGTATCATTCTAGTATCTCATTGCCAGGCCGAGTGTCCTGGTTTTCGGTAATTAAAATATGGTCACCCTAATTGACTTCCATAAAAAAATAAAAAAATAAAAAAACAGCATCTGGTCTCCTTTCCTGCGTACTGGCAGCCACAGCATTACCATTAGCCATTACGCTTTTCTTAGCTAATATTTGCAGTCTTGTGCAGTTTAGTGTAGGCAATCATTTCTGTGATTGACATGACCAATAAAATCGTAAGAATCGGCTGCAGGAAAAACAAATTATGCGAACACGTAATACGCATGTGTTCATAAAACTTGCGCTTTGAAACCGGTTTTCAAACGTTTGCATTTTCAGGCCCCAAAACGGCATGGCTGTGTAAAACAATGCCCAAAACGCATACAATATTTTTTACATATGCATACAATATGTCCCTCAGACAATCATAAAGTCCTCCCCACCCCTTTCATGTTTTTTTATTTGGTCCCTTGTGAAAAGAAGTTTGGTACTGAATGTGCACTTGTAGTGTACTTCAAATCCTAAAAGTACATTTTAAAAAAGTTGCTGTTTGGATGTAAATAGGCAAATGCTTAAGAGAATGCTTATGATTGGATCATTATTGCAGTGAATATTATGTTTCTAGCATGCTATATGTTTGGAAACAGTTCTTCTAAACCTAATAGATAAAGTCTGTAGGTTTTCATTTCTTAATCAACCATGTAGGAAGGGCCATCGTGGCCATATTCCAGGATGACAATGTCAAGATTCATCAGCTCAAACTGTGAAAGAATGAAGAATCATCAGTCCAGATCTTAAATTCATTGAAAGTCTTTGGGATGTGCTGGAGGAGACTTCACAGAGTGCTGGACTCTTGCTTTGTCAATACAAGATCTTGATCCAGAAATTGATGCACCTCTTGATGGAAATAAGTGATTTCCAAAAAGTTATTTCCATCAAGAGGTGCATACATTTTTGGTCAAGATCTTGTACAATAGAAGTTTTTATGAAATTAAATATAAAGATGTATTTAAGTCCTGTTTAAGTAATAATAATAATAATATTACATTTTATTTGTAATGCGCCTGTCTCAAACTCAAAGCGCTGCAACATATACAGAACAAAATAAGAAATCAAACATGGAAAATACAGAGAAGTAAATTATAATTATAAATTAAAAGCTTGTCTAAAAAGATGTGTCTTAAGAAGTTTCTTAAAACAATCCAAAGACATTGCATTTCTAATAGATGCAGGTAATGAGTTCCATAACCTAGGTGCAGTATAGGAAAATCCACGGAAAGTGGGTATTTAAAACACTCTTAAGTTGTATTTAATATACATTTAAACTATAATACTTTTTCATTTCATTGTAAATAACATGCAATTAAGTGTCTGAAAACATTAAGACTATATTTTTTTCCAAGATAAGTTGCAAAGTATGCTAAAGTGTTATTTTTATTACAAGGAGTATATTTTATCTTATTGCTAATAATATAGAAACTAATCAAAGTAATGCTAATTAGACTTTATAATAACTGTATAATATTTTACACATTACACTTACAAACTTACATGGTTTTTATCTTATTTTGAGTTCATCTTAATGTAATAACAGTAAATACAGTATATTAAAGGAGACACAGGTCACCCTTAATGTGATTTTCTGTTGTCAGGCAGTATGTGTGCTGGTAGTGACTAATGTCCTCCACCGTCCTTTACCGACAGGCATAACGAGGGAAACGTGGAGGAGGAGGAGTACAGTCCGACAGGGGAGGCCTCTGCTGAGTCATACCCCTACTGGCTCCGCTTCCACATCGGGATTAACCGATACGAGCTGTACTCCAGACACACCCCCGTCATAGGGGCCCTGCTGAAGGACCTGGTCTCCCAGAGGATCACCAGTGTAGGTAGGTTTAGGTACAGGACCAGCTCCTGTTTAATGGAACAGCCTAGGTGAAATGGGATGGCTCCAGGTGCTGTGCTGCCATCACGAAAGCAATTATTGCCAAGTGGTTTAGAGACATTATAGGAATGACATGAGCCAACTAGGTCAATGGTGTGCAAAGTGTCATTTTGTTTGAATTAATTTTGGAGGCTAAGGGTGTGATTGCTCTGTTAGTGTGGTTCATTTGAATAAGTGTGAACGCGGCCATCTGAACCCTGATGCGCACCAAACAAGTAGGCCGAGACCGCTGAAAAGACGGACACAAAATCACCTAGCAGCCAAATCTTAAAATCCCTGGTAATAACACCAAATTTGGCACACACCAAGTCAAAACTAAATATATAGGAAAAAATATATATATTCAGTATATATATATATATATATATATATATATATATATATATATATATATATATATATATATATATATATATATATATATATATATATATTTATTTTATTTATTTTTATTTTTTCCCATTATACCACAATTGTTTGATTAACATTAATGAAACAGAGAGCCTATATATTAAGACCTACTGTACTGCAGAGATCTAAAATAATGTCACACGTCAGATGTTTTTCCTCAACAGTTAACCAAACGTTCACTTAAGATTTAACAAATAATGTGAATACTCACCAAGACAAATATTTTGAAATACTGTAATTCTGTGTATATCGGGATTGCACGCTGTGAGGCGTCTTTGTGCGCAGATCAGATCTATCAGTCAGCGCAAGTAAGATCATTT
Organism: Gobiocypris rarus; assembly: GCA_023029165.1. NCBI lineage: Eukaryota > Metazoa > Chordata > Actinopteri > Cypriniformes > Gobionidae > Gobiocypris > Gobiocypris rarus. Next base: position 8,248,915 of record CM040934.1, on the reverse strand, counting down.
TCATGGAAAAGGGAAAGGTACTCCTCCCAGAAAACGTTTAAAATAAATATACTTTTAAAGGTTTAATTGCTATTTGGAGCATTAGGATTACTATAGAAGGGCTTACCAAATAGAGAAACGTGCCTGCAAATACTCACAACGCAACCAAATACAGAAATGCACTGAAACGCGCTGCAAATACTCGCAACGCAACCAAATACAGAAACACACTGAAATATGCTGCTAATACTCACAATGCAACCAAATACAAAAACACACTGAAAATACTCACAATGCAACCAAAAACATAAACAAATCGCAAAAACTCACAGAGCAACCAAATACAAAAACACACTGCAAATATTTACAACGCAACCAAATACAGAAACACACTGGAAATACACACAGAGCAACCAAATACAGAAACACCCTGGAAATACACACAGAGCAACAAAATACAGAAACACGCTGCAAATACTCACAACACAAAGAAAAACAGAAACATCCTGCAAATACTCACAGAGCAACCAAATACAGAAACCACTGCAAATACTCACAACACAACCAAAAACAGAAACAAATTGCAAATACTCACAGAGCAACCAAATACAGAAACCACTGCAAATACTCACAACGCAACCAAATATAGAAACACCCTGCAAATACTCACAGAGCAACCAAATACAGAAACCACTGCAAATACTCACAACGCAACCAAATACAGAAACACGCAACAAATACTCACAACGCAACCAAATACAAAAACCACTGCAAATACTCACAACACAACCAAATACAGAAACACCCTGCAAATACTCAGAATGCAACCAAATACAGAAACATACTGCACATTCTCACAACGCAACCAAATATAGAAACACCCTGCAAATACTGACAATGCAACCAAATACAGAAACACCCTGCAAATACTCACAATGCAAACAAATACAGAAACACCCTACAAATACTCACAACGCTACCAAATACAAAAACACGCAAGAAATACTCACAACGCAACCAAATACAAAAACCACTGCAAATACTCACAACACAACCAAATACAGAAACACCCTGCAAATACTCAGAATGCAACCAAGTACAGAAACACCCTGCAAATACTCACAACGCAACCAAATATAGAAACACCCTGCAAATACTTACAACGCACCCAAATACAGAAACACCCTGCAAATACTCACAACGCAAACAAATACAGAAACATCCTGCAAATACTCACAACGCAACCAAATACAGAAACATCCTGCAAATACTTACAACGCAACCAAATACAGAAACACCCTGCAAATACTCAGAATGCAAGTACAGAAACACCCTGCAAATACTCACAACGCAACCAAATATAGAAACACCCTGCAAATACTTACAACGCACCCAAATACAGAAACACCCTGCAAATACTTACAACGCAACCAAATACAGAAACACCCTGCAAATACTCACAACGCAAACAAATACAGAAACACCCTACAAATACTCACAACGCAACCAAATACAGAAACACGCAACAAATACTCACAACGCAACCAAATACAAAAACCACTGCAAATACTCACAACGCAACCAAATACAAAAACCACTGCAAATACTCACAACGCAACCAAATACTGAAACACCCTGCATGGATTTTTAGTAGGACTGGTTGTTAAAGATCCCTAACTTTCAGCACAACAATTGAATGGGGATGTCGTCTCGTGTGGGGTGAAATTTGGCTCAGATCTCATGGTGCCACCAGTGCGACACATTCGCCACTTATCACAAGACACCCTCTGCCGGGGTTGGCCCACCACGAGTTGATCAGACCCGGGTGTGTGTCGCACGATGGTGGCACCATGCAATCATTTGGCAGCCCATGTTGCGTCCGTACGTTTCAGCCACAGCCAGTTACTGCTCCGTTCCGCTGCAGTGGCAAGTTCTTTGATTGCCCTCCGTTGGGACTGCCCTCTGATCCCTACTTCCTTCAAGAGCCTTGTGGTAGAGCTGGCTACAAAACCTCTGCATCCCACCTCCACTGGCCACACCTTCATGTTCCAGCCCCGCCCCTCTGCTTCAGCTGCTAAGTTGGCAAATCGCAGCCTCTTCCGCTCAAATGCCTCGTCGATGGCATCCTCCCATGGGACAGTCATTTCAACGATGAAGACATGCCGGCAGGACTTGGACCAAAGGACAAGGTCTGGGCGCAGGTTGGTTGCTGCAATTTCGGGTGGGAAGGTGAGCCTCTGGTAAAGGTCTACCCGCATTTCCCAATCCCGGGCTGCGTTCAGTGTGCCAGATTCTGGGAGTGATGGCTTAATCCACTGTTTTTCCCCTTCCCGCATGAAGGTTGTTCTCCGTGGGATGTGTTGTCAAACTGATGAAGATGTTTTTTTTTTACTTTTTTTATTTGCTTGCGTTTTTTGTATTTGCATGTGTTTTCTTTTTTTGTTTTTTTGTGCTTTTTTTATTTTATTTTCAGTGCGTTGAGCTCTCTCTGCCTCCGTAGTTAGTTGACATGTAGGTACAATGTTACTTATATTCAACAGAATGTATAAAGGAGACATTTGGCTAGTGTCAGCCTCAGTTGTCACACCCATCCGTTGGCTGAAAGTCTGATGCATAAGGCACACAAAATGGAAAAAACTTCACGAGTTGCTTGAATTCTACAGAATTTCCGGGAGACGTGTGTGTCGCGTTCTTTAACAGTCCGCCTGGAAACAACGATGCCGTGACGCAAAACCCTCTTATGGAAGAAGAACACTGTTTACAACTGTGACAATGAGTGCTTGTCAGGATCAACTAAACAATGGATTTCAAAATATTTGGAGACTGATGCACTATTGTTGCAGTAAATTTGCACATTATTTTTGAATGAATGATATATTGGTTGTATGTCTGTTATTGTAGGGACATTGACTTTACATTTTCACACCCCTAAACATGATTCTGCTGTCAGTCTGAAGGTCTGGTTATGCAAGACTAACATTTTGTTAACAAGGTCAAAAATAAAATAAAATCTGATATTTAGTCTGACCTCCTGAGGTTGACATATTTTAAGCTTAAGCAAGCTCTTTTACTCTACATCCACTGAAAAGGGGGAAAAATTAGTTTTTAAGAGTTTCAGACTCTTTTTTTTTTCGTCCCGTATTCATGGAAAGTGCCTTTGATTTAGAAGCTTGTGAGGTATACAGAATGATCCACATAGACATGTTTATGTGTGCATGCACTCAGGCACTTGAGATGGCTAGTGAACATCAGGACCTATTTCTGTAGGCAGAATGATGGCAGAAGTGGCATGCACACATCCTTTTATTCCCTAGAGAGAGTGCGATTGACAACTACTCTTCCATTACTTCCATACTTCCATTAGTCTGGTAGTCCACCTGAAAAAGTTTCTTACGTGACTTTTGTGTGAAATGAACTTGATGTATTTGAATAAACCTGACACCAACTAAAGTCATTTTAAGGGTTAGTTATTATTAAATATATTATTAAAATTGCTCATTGATGGTGAAGTGTGTAATTTCTGTGTTGTGTCACCACTTAAAGGAACATGCCAACCTTTTGGGACTTTTTTGGGAATATCTTATTTACCGTTTCCCCCAGAGTAAGATAAGTCCATACATACCATTTTTATTTCCGTGCATTCCATGACTCTGTCTGACGCACCCACTGAGTCTTGGCACAAAGACTGGAGGTAAGCAGCTCCATCTAACCTACTGCTCAATAAGGGACGAAATAACGCCAACATTTTCCAATTTACATATTTCACACTTTAGTATATTATTTATCATAAATGCTTGTCAGTACATTCGGCAGTACATTTTAACCATATTTTCCAAGACAATTTAAGTAATTATGTAATTACATAAAAAGGTGTACTGAAGTCCTACTTATTTGGATTGAAAAAAAGCACTCTTAAGCTCTTTACTTCAACTGTCTTGGAAATATGGTTAAAATGTACTGCTGAATGTACTGATAAGCATTTATGATAAATTTAAATATAATACATTTGTAATGAAGTTGCAATTAGCAAGGTAGCATTTATTGAATTAGCTAGTTAAAGCTAGCCACTACTAAAAATATTTAAGTTGATAACTTTAATTTAATTGTATGAATTTGCTTACTCAAATATTTGAAGTTAAGAGCAATTAAAATGTATGAGTATGAAATCAGAAAATCTGCAAGTTCTGCTTACTTTACAAAAATTTGATGTAACGGATTGCCTTTTTTTGTCAACTTATTCTGGTTTACAGTGCACTTATTTTTTACAACAACAAATAATATTTCAACAATAATGACTGTTTTCAAGCAGGTTTCCTGAAAATTCCCCCTGTCTGCAATACATAGCCAATGTAATTTTTTTGTGTCACAGAGAATATTTAGTGTCACAGAGAGTTCACACTTTTCTTAAACTTACAAATGGCTTAATTATAGTTTTCTGCATGTTAAGCAGGGATAGGGGAAGGTATTCTATCATTAAAAAAAATAACTTCCTACAGTACGAATTGCCTTTGTTCACTTTTTACAATGTGGCTCTATGCAGCCTTTAGAACAAATAGCACCTTGCTGAAGGTAATTTTAGACATTAGGATTAATTAAGGTTATAAATTCAGCACTTGGTGAAATACTCTGCAATGATTGCAGCGCTTTCAAAAAATTATACTAAAATAGTGTTGCTGGAAACATTTAGGACACATTTAATCAAATAAATAGACCAGTTCTCCGGGGATTGAAGAAAATCAAAAAATGTGCAGTTAAATAATACTTGTTTGTGTATGTGTAGACCTAGATACACTAGACAATAGCACTATGAGCTACGGCATTATGACTTCGTTCCAACTGATGTGTCTCTGCTCAACTAATGAGTTCAATAAGACTTTACTGCCGCAGAATTGCACACGTGCTCTCTGGGGAAATATGAAACAGAATTTTTTTTGGATTACTCAACGTAAAGCCGTATCAGCCATCTTTGCTGTCCAATCTCATTAATCAGCCTGACAAAAAAAAATGTTTTCTGCTGATCTAAGGTCAGTTTCCTGACTTCTCTCACAGTTTTAAGACTACCAGAACTAGGCTGTCTGGATCTGGAACTTAAAAAGAAAATGTGCGACATGCACTGACACAGCCCTGGCTGAGAAACATGACTTCACTCTAGACATTATGGTGTAATTTTGGGGGATTATTCGCTTTGTAGTAAATTTGATTTGTTGTGACTAAGTTAAGCTGCCGAAGGCCTATGTACACGCAAACCGCTTGTGCACACTTGTGAGGGGCTACATTTAAACTTCAGAAAGTTTTAAATGCTCTACAAAATTCTTAGACAGGTTTACATTTGATATTGAAAAACATTTATATTTTTCATGTATACACATCATGTAATCATTATTTAATGTTTTAATAATGTTTTTCTCTCTATATTTACACACCGATCAGGCATAACTTTATGACCTAACATTGTGTTGGTCCCCGTTTTGCTGCCAAAACAGCCTTGACCCATTTGAGGCATGGACTCCACTAGACCCCTGAAGGTGTGCTGTGGTATCTGGCACCAAGATGTTAGCAGCAGATCCTTTAAGTCCTGTAATTTGCAAGGTTGGGCCTCCATGGATCAGAATTGTTTGGTCAGCACATCCCACAAATGCTCGATTGGATTGAGATCTGGGGAATTTGGAGGTCAAGTCAACACCTCAAACACGTTGTGCGCCTCAAACCATTTCTGAACTTTTTTGCTTGTGGCAGGGCGTATTATCCTGCTGAAAAAGGACACAGCCACCAGGGAATACAGTTTCTCACTGTCTCCGCGTTCCTTCTTCCCATAGTGCATCCTGGTACCATGTGTTCCTTCATGCTCACATGCCCACTGCTGGCACTTTTGGCAGTGGACAGGGGTCAGCATGGGGACCCTGACTGGTCTGCAGCTATTTTATTTTTTTTTACTTTATTCCCACCCAATTTATGTTCAAATGAATTCCGATTCGGAAATTTGAAAAACATGTTCGTCATTGTACTGTATTGCATGTATGAATATGAGCTATTTTAGTATCTGTGTTATTTTAGATGCTTTTTGTAGTTTTCAAATAATATTTTTTATATTTAATGTTTACTATTTCCCTTTTCATGTTGAATTTTTATTTCGTTTTTTTTGTTATTATATATTAAGTTCAACTAAATCAAAATGAGAAATTAAAACTAGCTGAAATAAAAAAGTTACATTTTTAATATTTTTATTTTAGTTAATTTTATTGCAAGTAATGAAAAAAAAAGGTTTATTTATTTATTATGAATGTCACTTTATTGTGTCTTCACGTGATTTGGCCCTTGATTATTCGTTTATGCTCAAGTACCCTGAGATCGTCATATCACAAGTATCTCATATATCAAATGTTTCAACCCTTTAACTCTTTGACTCTCATAAACAGCAGATGGTTGCTTAGTCTTGTAAATCTGCATGTGTTCACGAGATTTGCTGACAGCCTGACGAAATGCACTAAGAAATCACCACTGCTGATAGCAAAACATCACCGCTAATACATGCTTGTGTGAGTTAGAGCGAAAGCTATTTAGCATGAATGCTGGAAGAGAAGGTTGTGTTAGTGTGTAGGTGTGTGTACATATTGTCTTGTTTTTAGAAAGCTGGTCGGCTGGTGTTACAGTAATTATGTCCCTTTCACAGCTATGAAGTCAGGGGGCACTCAGCTGAAGCTCATCATGTCATTCCAGAACTACGGACAAGCCCTGTTCAAACCTATGAAGTAAGTGATACTGCAGTCTTTCATTTTTTATGAATACATTTCCAAAAGAGAACCAGTTTTTCAGAATCTCCCCTGCATACTTTCATTCCAAGTGTACTTAAGAGGCGTGGACTAAGCCTTTTGTGTTTCAACAAAAACATGTGGTTCTGCTGTTGGATGTTGAAACAGATTTATGTTCATGTATTTGCAGACAGTCTTTCTACATGTGTAAAATATGAAAAGTATGTTAAAAATAGAATGGGTATATCGCCAAGTGAATATCAGGACTCAAACTTAAAGGGATAGTTCAAAAATTATCATTTACTCACCCTCATGTTGTTCCAAACCCAAAAAGGACCGTTTACGCCAAGGACAATAATTATATCAACAACAATAAAGATATAGTTCTAAAAATAGTCCACACTATAACCAATAATAACGGCACAGAGAAACAATATCGTAGATAACAATATTTTTTTCCAGCCAATCAGAATCCATCCTGCTTGAAAGCGCTTGAGCAGTTTGAAGTTGCAGCGCGTGCATATAATAAACAGAACGATATTGTGTGGATGCTAATATAGTTAAGACTTTCGTTCATCTTAGGAACACAAATAAATAAATTTTAATTTAAATTTTATTTAATTATATTCTATTTAACTAAAACTTTGATGCTTCACAGCGTTCGTAGATAGATTGTAAAAGTAATCCATATGAATCGAGTGGTTTAATCCTATGATGGACAGATTTTTATTCGCATAAAAAACATTGACCAGTGAATATACATAGAGCATTCAAATTTGGTAAACCAAAGCTCATGCTTGAGAACCAATCACGTCCCTCCATCACGTTTGCGCTTCCGCAAGAACCAATGCAAGTACGTCAAGCAAGTATGGTTGCACTTAAAAATTGCTTAATTTGGGTTTTGGGTTTGCAATGACATGAGAGTGAGTAATTGATGACGGAATTTTTGGGTGAACCATCCCTTTAAGTGCTTTTCAATAGTATGAATGCCCTTATTATGAGCAAAGATAAATTGGGTATGCAGCTATTTGCCTAAAAATCCCCATTGAAAAACTTTTTTTTAACCCACTAAAGACTGCATCTGAGCTGAAGGATTATTATTAACGCACACAGTTTGTGCGTTTGTTGGCCGGCAGCATGAGTGTCCGTAAGATCTTTCGTGGTGGGTAATGATCAGTCTGGTTTTAATTAACATGGCCAGGCTTACACATTAATTAAAAACTGCGAGACACTATCACACGCTCTCGGGGATATTTGCCAGCAGAAGCTGTAATAGCTGCACATAAAACAGGGCGGATCGACGGAGTGTGTCTGCCATATTCCCTCTGTTGAAACAACACTGCCAGGGCTACCTGACTCATTCGTGATCAAATAATTACTAGTTGATGCTTGATTGCTTCCACCCAGAGGAAAACCTTTTTTTTTTTTTCTTGTTATTGTTTTGTTTGATTATGCTTTGTCATTTGCCATCTGTGATTTCTTAGTCTTTCTTTGTGGGTACAGACACAAGCATTCGGTGGCTAAAACACACACACAACACACACACACATTGAGAGAGAGATATTACAGTAGCATCATGAGATGCACAATTTACACACCAAACAAGGTGGCTTATGCATGTTTGAATTAATACTCCCTGCTGGAAAAAAAATTGTTGTGCTCATGTGGTCAAACAGCCACGAAAGACCGCCTAGTCTCCCACTACTGACCCAATACACATTATGGGAAGCGCGCTGGCCAGGCGCGATTTAAACTTTGTCAGCTGGAGACCCAAGGTTGGTTTGAAGATGAAAAAGGTACAAAGCATAATGTTCCCTCACCATTCCTGATTTTCTAACACACACTCAAAGCATTCGGCGTGTTTTTGCGGCTCTCATTCGGCTATGTTTTCTGTTCTCTCCGGGCGCGTTCATATGTAAATTGCGTGAGCTTATTTTGTCCATTAGAGCGAAAAATCTGAAAAAAAAACATTTACCCTCCCATAGACCCTCCCCTCGAAGAAATCAGGACAGAAGTGGACAAAAGAGACGGATTAAAACAGGTGTAAACGGGAATGTGTCTCCCTCGTCTACTTGTGATCCAATCGACTAAAACGCATCTCAATATCAGGTGTAAACAGGGCCTTCGGTTAAAGAATCGACAACAACACTGACAAGGAGTCTGACAAAAGATGGTGTGATTCAAATTGAGATATCTGATCTCAATGGCATTGAGTAAAAAACTGAAACCATAAGAACTGTGGCAATATCACCAAGACACTTGGAGAAATATGCCCGCTAAGCTACCTGAAAATTGGGCGCAAAATAAGGGGTGATCATACCAAATATTAATTTTATTTAATTAGAAGTTGTTATTTTTTAAATACAATCTACTTTTGACATATTTTTTTTAAAAGATCCTCACTTTAACATTCCTATACATTACTGTAGATGAATTAGCCAACTGATTGTTTCTGACCACCACTGACTAGTCGTTTTTGAAAATGTTGTATTGCACATCCCTAGTTTGGCGCTAGTATTGTTTGTGGACCAGTATATCCATTGGGTAAGCTTGAACTTGATCAACCAGCCTTGTTTTGTTTTTTTCATGATGTCACATTCGGTAACATTAAGTTCGTGATTATGCCTGAAAAGGGGACCACCCTAATTTCAGAGGAAATCTCGGTTTGAATTTACATGATACACCTACCTGCATGATACACATCTGCTATAGTGTCTCGGGTTATGACTGTAACCCTTGTTCCCTGAGAAAGGGAACGAGACACTGCGTCTGACGTCACTTAGGGAGCGCCCCCAAAGTGTCATTAGACGCAGTGCGGCAGCACAAAAAAAAGAACATTGCATGTTTGTATCGCATGTTTTCTGTTGAAATCTCAGCTTTCATCTAGTTCTCATGAAAGACCATGAAAGTATTTTTTTAGTGGAGTGTTTGGCAATGAATGTCATAAACATTAATTAAATATAATTTCCGACTAGACAGAGATAACAACTGAAAGGTTTGTCTGACTAACACACAGAGTTCTCTTTAGCTGTGTCTCACAATTTTGAGCAACTACACCTTCGAGGTGTTAAAACAATCATATTGTGCAATAGGTACAACTTGGCAGTCATTTCTCAGCTTGTGCTGTGAATTATCATCGCTAAAGAAGCAAGTACCATGAGCTAAGCTTGAAGAATCATCTATTCATCATATCATTGACATAAATAGCCTGCCATATGGTCCCACTCAAACCATTGAACATCCAGAGCACATGGCCACACCGCAGCAAGTATGCACTTTTTCATCCCGAATAAAGCTCTTTCCCAGGGTCTACATCCATCTCCCACTATGAGGAGGCTATAGATTTCTCCAGCTCTAAAAGCTGGGAGTATATCCCAGAATCCTTGTTGACGGCACGGGGCCACCCTTTCCCTCACCTGCCCCTCTGTGCAGCCGTACTAAGCATCAAAGCTTCTTTTGATGTGCTGCTGCTTTGAGCGGGATGCTAATCTATCTGCCGGCGCATGGAGGGGTAACTGCTCTGGTTCCCGCAGTCTTAGAAAGCCACGCGGGCTGCTGTGTGTGTATGCGTGAGGAGTTTATTGAACTGGTATCTGACTGGGATCTAGGTGCAAACGCAGCAATAAATCATTGTGCAACCTTTTACTCTACCTTCTCCATGATCAGTCAGAGACCTGACCAGTGGGACATGTGCCACGGAAAAGCACTCATCCCAACAGAATGAGGAAGGAGTAGTGTGCAGGAAAGCCTTGCTCACTGAATGGTTTAATTATGCCACAGCACTGAATGCTGATGATCGCCGAGGAAAGAGGAAGGAGATCAAATTAGAGAGACAGAAAAACCCCTTGTGTAAAAGCTGTAGCATACTTTTAAAAAGAGTGCTTCTTATGGAAATAATGTACTTTAAAAATGTTCTTAAGTGCGAATTGAATGTATGTTTTCAGACATTTAATTTCATAGCTACTTCTATTGCCTTTGAAATGTGGTTCTAAAAAGTGTACTACCAAATACACTGGCAATAATTTACTCCATGTTAAACTAAAATATACCTTAAAGTGATAGTTCACCCAAAATGTTGCCATCATTTACTCTCTGTGGTATCCTCATGTCGTTCCAAACCCGTAAGACTTCCGTTCAGCTTCGAAACACAAATTAAGATATTATTGATGAAATCAGAGATATTTCTGCCCTTCACATCATAAAATTGAGGTTAAAGCACTGGAGTCACATGAACTATATTAACAATGTCTTTACTGCCTTTCTGTGGCTTGAAAGTGGTATTTACGTATGGAGGGACAGAAATATCTCAGATTTCATCAAAAAGATGACCAAAGTCTTACAGATTTGGAAGAACAGGAGGGGGAGTAATTAATAGCAGAACTATCCCTTTAATGTCTTCTCTATTGAAACTTGCATACTATGTATTGAAATATATTTCTTATTACACATTTGTAATGATGAAGTTGCAAGTTAGTACATTTAGTACAAAATATGTTAACTTTAAATGTAATATCTAATAACAAACTACAGTTCAAATTATGATCAAGTACTTTACATGTGCTTAAGTATGTTAGTCAACATCTACCAGAAAGACTCGGGAGGCCAGATGAAGTACAATAGACTAGCAAGTTTATTAACAGACCAGCAAGTATTATAATTAAAGGCCCCGTCCGTAGCTCTAGTCTTGAGGGTAACGAACACTGCATTTCCTGCCTGAAGATGAAGGCAAGGGCGCAGCTGACCCCCTGCAGGTGTAGGCGGGAACCAAACTGGTTGTGTTGGGGAGGATGGAGGTGAATGTTGGCGTCAGCATCTGCAAACTCAGACATATGTAATACTCTGGATTTATACTCTGAGAATTAGGACCGCCAAACCCAGACTCGTCCATTGGATTGCCAGACAGAGAAGTGTGATTGGTCACTCCAGAGAATACGTCTCCACTGCTCTAGAGTCCAGTGGTGGCGTGCTTTACACCACTGCATCCCACGCTTTGCATTGCACTTGGTGATGTAAGGCCTGGCTTCAGCTGCTCGGCCATGGAAACCCATTCCATGAAGCTCTCTACGCACTGTTCTTGAGCTAATCTGAAGGCCACAAAAAGTTTGGAGGTCTGGAGCTATTGACTCTGCAGAAAGTTGGTGTCTTCTGAGCACTGAGCGCCTCAGCATGCGCTGACCCCACTCTGTGATTGTACGTGGCCTTATATTTTTTTGCCTTATATTGTTGCTGTTGTTCCCAATTGCTTCCACTTTGTTATAATACCTCTAACAGTTAACCATGGAATATTATATATAGTAGTGAGGAAATGTAATAAACAGACTTATTGCACAGGTGGCAACCTATCATGGTACCATGCTTGAATTGACTGAGCTCCTAAAAGCGACCCATTCTTTCACAAATGTTTGTAGAAGCAGTCTGCATGCCTAGGTGCTTGATTTTATACACCTGTGACCATGGAAGTGATCGGAGAACCTTAATTCAATGATTTTTTTGAGGGGTGTTCCAATACTTTTGGCAATATAATGTATGTTTGTCAATTTGTCTCACATAACCAAATCATGTGGAGCCTTTAGCACAATTAGCTAAACATCAAACACTTTTGCTATGTACATAAATATCTAATAAGCTGATAAATAATGTATTATGTTTTGTCGACTTATGTCATACAGATCCTAACAGAACAGAAATCAGCCAAACACGACTGATAGCATTAGCAACTTGTAATCATAAATTTGAGGTTACTGAAATGTCGTTTGAAATATGTATGTACTTATACATTCCCGTACCTCAAATTGAAGAGTGTGACCTTGGCAATGCCAAAGTCTTGGACTCGATTCCCAGAGTGGGAAAAAAACAACAACCAGAGACTCACCACATATTAATAGAAGTCCAAAAACAAAGTGTGTTGGCCACAAAATCCATTGCATAAATAAGGGAAAACTTTATGAATACCACTATATTTGAGCTAAAAGGGTTATTTATATTACATATAGCGGTGTTAATCATTTTATTCTCAGTTCTGCAGTGTGCGTGTTGTAATGTTACTTTTTCCCTCATTTTGATTCCGAGGGAATATGTGAACTGATAAAACATGCCTAAGGCGAAAGTAAGATGCTTTGAATATGCATGTGCATAAATGCATATATGCAACAGCTTTTTGTTGACTTCCTATATTGGGATTCCATCTTTGATTATGATTCCCACCCACCTCTTTTCCTAACTTCTAAATTCAGAGGCCAATTATTGGTTAATATGAATATTCCTGGTCCATCAAGAGTGTTGCTTGAGGAAAATGTCCTACTTGGATAAACTGTTATGAACCCTCAAACAGTCCTCGTTTACTAACAGGCTGGAAGTTTGGTCTGTGAGCAGCTCTTTAAAGTGTGTGCCAGGCTAGATGTGTCTCAACAGGAGCAAAAACTCTCACACAGCAAAATAGCTTGTGGATCTTTAAGCCAAGAGCCAAGTTTGAGTTTTCCACTCCTTTGATGTTAATGATTTTTTTTTTTTTTTCGTATTGGTTCTGAAATTGCTGCAGTGCTTTGATATGAACTCTCACAGCAGCAACAGCAAAAGTCTTTTCTGCTACAGCTGTTGTGCATTCAACGCTGTAATGTAGAATACGCTCATGTAATGTAGATTATTGCATGCATCTGAACCATGGAGATACCATTACCCCCATGATTGCCACTGTCACTTTGTGGCATCTCTGTGGTACCAGCTTCCAGTAAGTTCTGTTGTAGGCTATGTGCACACCAATTGTCTTTATGGTACATATCGGATTGGATCTATCTTTTCATTGTTGATGCATGTCAGGTTGATTTATGACATGGGAAATAATTTTGCTAAAGCACAATGCATGTCAAAACCTGCACTGAGGACTTTGTAAATCAGTGTTGTTTTGGAATGCAGATAAAAATCCCAGTTGAAAAATCCAGGTTTATTCTAAGCATCAGATGCGTTTTGTCATGTAAACTGTAAAAGAAAAAAAAAATGGAGAGAGTTTTCTGATTGAAAGTGGGGGCAGGAATAAAAAAAAAAGATGCATGATAAAACATGTTTTATGGTCAATGGATAAGCGTATTTAAAATAAATAAATAAAAACACTACATTTGCTGCACTACATTGGATCTCATATTGAAATATTCTGATGTAGTAAAAGAGGCTTAGAATATTTTAGGTTCAAATCCTGTTACGGCAGTTCACATGTCAAACTCCATGAAATATGACAACTGGGGTAATGTTTAGCGCACACTGTCTGAGCCCTCAGCCGTAGCGGGAAGTTAAGCTGAAGTGATGCATTTATGCGTAGTGTGTGGAGAAGGGTTGGATTTTTAAGAGTGGCAGATGTAGGACCTGGTGAAAAGAAACAATGTTTAGGGATTATTAAATCTGACTCAATAGAGATTGTTTGATGATGCAACCAGATCTAGAAAAAGGCTGGTAAACCCTAACGAGAAAAGTGCAAAATGCTTAAAGGGGTCATGAACTTGCTTTTTTATTTGTTTTTATACTGCTGTCAGGTCAGCTTATGACGTTTGCATGGTTTTTACATTCAAAAACATCATAATTTATAAGTAATAGGATATTATACTCTAGTTTGGGCTCTCTCAAGTAACGCTCGGTTTTGATGGGCGTGCTGCATTGAAGACCGGTATGTAAACGCCCACAGCTAGGATTGGATAAGATTTGCATATTTAATGAGCTTCTGCTCCCCAGTCAGTTCACGCGAGGAATTGTTTTGAAAACGGCAACCGGAATGATTTGCTCACAGGGCTCAAAATGTCTTTATCAAACAAACACAATGAAATACTATCACATATAAAAACATGTTTTACTCACATAAGTGTGTTGCACCATTCCTGTCGGATCCAATAATAGAAGGCACAGCATTGTGTTTTAATCTCAATATGTCTGCAAATCCAGTCTCGACCTGTGTCTTTACAAACGATTACGCAGTGAAATGAAGCAAACAAACGCGCAATGTCTTTCACACATGAGCTGGAACTTCATTCAAATAAAGTTCATCCATGTATTAATAATATTAGAATCCGAAGGAAGTTTTTTGGGCCTGGTGTCAATAAAAGCTTTTCTTTGACTAACAAGGAAGTTTTCAGCTCTGAATCTTACAGGATATTCTTATATCAATTTTATATATCAAAGGTTCAAGGGATAGTTGATTTCTCAATTTATCAACCCTTTAAATTAATGATCAAGGGGGTCAAAGTTTTGTTGGTTAGAATGGTTAGCATTGTATTTTTTTACACCACTGCCATATTATCTGTAAAAGGAAGACAAATGTTATTATTAGATTCTTCTTGCTTCAGTTTTGACAGTTTATTTTGGCTTGCCTGCTTGCCACAAGAACAACCCGCCAAAGTCGTTGGTTAAACCCAAGCCATCTAGTCGCGTCTGTATGACTTCCAAATCCTCCAAGCAGAAATCATTTATGTTGGAGCCCTGAGGAGGGTGAAGGAAACCTCCATTAATGCATGCATTTCTGAAGCGATGCAGGCTGCTCGTAGCCAGCGAGCAGTGAATCAACATGTCAAAACGCATTGTCTGCCTTATTCCTGACAGCTGTCTCGCACAGCTGCACTGCTTTCTGCTCAGATCCAGGGTCTGTGCACAGAGGGAAGTCTGTTTCTCTGCTCTGTTGAATGGGGACTTGGAGTGTGTACGTGTGTGTGGTGAATTCCAAGTGTTGAGATCTCAAGGCTAAAAGTCCAATTGGATTTGAAGAACTTCCTTTGCAAAATAAATTACCATGCTAACTATAGTTACCAAATATGCAATATTTTTGGTCAATTTGCTTTGGTTTAAAATATATAGAAAAGCTATGCCTGGAATAAGTTATGCAGGCTTACTATTTACTATCTACTATTTAATGAAATATCCACAATATATATGTTGTTTTCCATTTTTTGTGTTGTTACATAATCTTCCACCAGGGTCTAATGGGGCCATGCTAACCAGCCTCACCTTGACCCCTTGGTTACCACATATTTACGGTTGTTTTAATAACTGTAACTTATGACTACTCTGTGCAGGATTTGAACCAGATTCAACCAGCATGAGAAGCTAAAGCATGCAGACTCAGTTGTTAGTGTGCTAGGGGAGTGAGGTTTACCAGAGCAGCTCCATTACTCTCACCCCCTGAAATCTCAATACTGTCCGGGTCAAGGCACCACCGAAACTGGTCCTACTCTCACCATAATTAGTGGGATTAAAAGCAGCATCAAACTGACATGGAAGACTAAAGGACACAGACTGTAGCATTAGCTGTAAGCAGGCCTCTTGGCGACATGAGAGGTTTACCTGCACTGCTCTTACTATCTGGGCTCTGTTACACCCACCCCCCTAAAGCTCACTCCCATCCGGATCACAGCACCATTGAAACTGGTCCTACTCGCACTGTAACGAGTGGGATTTGAACCAGCATCAAAAAGCATGGGAAACTATAGGATGCAGCCTCTAGCGTCAGTCACTAGCACGCATCTTGAGACCAGGAGAATAAGGTTTACCTGTACAGCTCTTACTATCTGGCCTCCGTTGCACTCCACCCCCTAAAGCTCACTCCCATCCGGGTCACAGCACCAACGAAACTGGTCCTACTCTCACCGAAAAGAGTGGGATTAAATCCAGCATCAAACAGGCATGAGAGACTAAAGGACGGACCTTCTAGGGTCAATCACTAGTGTGCCTCTTAAGACAAGAGGAGTGAGGTTTACCTGCACAGCTCTTACTATATGGCCATTATAGTCAGCCCCCTAAAGCTCACTCCCATCTGGGTCATGGCTCCAATAAAACTGGTCCTACTCGCACCGTAATAAGTGGGATTCATACCAGCATCAACCAGCGGGAGGCATTTGCGATAACAAGGACACTAAAAAAGACCACAGCTACTAGTGTCAGTTGCTAGGGTAGTGGAGTGAGGTTTACTTGCACAGTTCTTCCTAGCTGGCCTCCCTTACATAGTCACTATGGTATTTTTATTTACAGCAAATTGTGGCTTACTCTATCCCTGTTGCTGATTTGATTACATAATTTGCAGTACTTCATAAGTGGATCATTGCCTCATGAAATACGTTAGGTACACAGTTTTTTACTGTACCTTTATCTTGGTTTGTGGTTTTGTTTTTTTGTTTTTTCTTAAGTGAATAATTGTTTTTTAACAAATAACTGTGAAATGAATCAGGGACAATATCGTATGAAACCAATGCCATTGTAAACGTGGGCGATCACTGTTTGCGTCCCACAGCTTGGTGACTCAGTCTAGCAATGACAAAAGGGGAAATCTGATGCTAGCTCTGAATTCTGGGAGCACTAGCCCTTGTTCTTAGAGTTTAACCTCATCTTCCTCCAAAACAGCCACAGCACAATATATCTCCCTGATATAATGTTGTTATGCACCAGGGAGCCAAGCAACAGGAGCTATGCTATCAAACAGCACAGAGTCAGATTTCACAGACGATTGTCCCGTTAGAAAGCTTTTGCCTTACTGTCAGGGTCCTAGTCGCTCACTGTGGCTTTTCTGGGATCAATTTGTTAGTTCTGACTTTTGTGATGCAATACAAACTTGTTCAAAGACTTCTGGGGAATCAGCTGGGATTGATGAAGGTTCATCTTCTCGCTTGGAGCCAGAGACACGAAGGGAGGGGGTGGTGGATTATTTTCTGAATTCCTCCTCCTGGTTGTTGTGTGATGGTATTACTTCATAGTTATACTGGGAATCTGTAAAGGGAAGAGTTGCTTGGTCATGTCTATGAAACTACCGCCCTCCGATGAAATGTCATTAACTTGGATGCGGCTGGTTTGGATGTTTGAATCATGCTGGTCACATGTTGCATTTTATTTTGGTCAGATTACTTCACCCCTCCCCCATGAGTCATGCTTCAAACACCGCATGTAATGCTGGGAACCACGTCTGCTGAGCAGTTCCTGCTTCACAATCTCAGCATTGTATTTTAGTTTCAGTTTGGGCTGCTCAGCGAACGTGACCCTCGGTCCAGCCCCTCATCTCTCATTCCCCTCTTTGTGATTCCATCTGTGAAATGGCAGGCAGTCAAAACACGCTCAGATAACAGCCCTCTCTATTTCTTTCTCTCTCATGAGCAAACGCTCTCTGACTTTGTATGACTGAACACTCCCAGTTCCTCTTTTCCTCTAACCTCCTGTCTACCTGTCTCTCTCCATGTCCACCTCTCTCTCTCTCTCGCTCTCTCTCTCTCTCTCTCTCTCTCTCTCTCTCTCTCTCTCTCTCTCTCTCTCTCTCTCTCTCTCTCTCTCTCGCTCTCTCTCTCTCTCTTATACTTTTGATTCATCTTTTGTCTTCCCTCTCTACCTGCTTTAATTTCTCCCTCTCTACCTGTCTCCTCCATGTCCCCACACCTTTATATCTCTCCATCCTTTTTTGACTTGTCTCCCTCTCTACCTGTTGTGCTCACATCTTTCTCGTTTTTCGCTGATTCTCTGCTCTTTCCCTATACCCGTCTGATTCTCTCTACATTTTTCTCCCGTTTCTTTCTCTTCCTGCCTCTCCAGATGTTATCACCCTCTCACTCTGCATATCTCTGTTTGTCCGTCTCTCTATCTGTCTCTGCCTGTTTTTCTCTCTACCAGTCCTCGCTATCTCTGCCTGTTTTACTCTCTACCAGTCCCTCAACTTTCCACTCTACCTATCAACCTCTTTTACTTTTTACTTGTTTCTTTCTCTCTTCTCTCTCTATGTATTAACCTATCTCTTTCTCCACTCTCTACCTGTTTCTCACCCTCCCACTCTACTCTTTTACCTGTCTCTTTCGCTCATCCATCTGTCTCTCTATTCCTTCCTCTCTTCCTGTCTGTCTCTCACTACCCCTCTTCCTGTCTCTCTTCCTCACACTCTACCTGTCCATCTCTTACATATCTTGTAATTGGTAAGATAAACTTATTTTGTCGCTATCTGTCCCTCTCTCACTTCTCTGCAGGTCTCTTTCTCTAACCTTTTTCTTTCTTCCTCTCTACCTGTCTCTCTTTCTGCCTTTTCACTACTTGAGAAAAAAAACAAAAACTTTAGCTATCTCTCTCTATTCATCTCTTACCTGGCTCTCTTCCTCTTCCTGTCTTTTTCTCTCCTTCCAGTCAATTCAATTCTACCTGTCTTTCTCTTCCTCCCTCTGTACCTTTCCTCTATGTCATCTCTCACTACCTCTCTTCTCGTCTCTCTCCTTCCCTCTCTGCCTGTCTGTCTCTCAGTACCTCGCTTCCTCTCTACCTGTCTCTTTCTCTCACCCTCTTTCTCTCTCCCAATTTCTTTCTCTTCAGCTCTTTTTCTGTCTCATATCTTCACTGCTCTCTGCCCTCAGATCTGCTGAATTGTATGTGACAAAGGGAAATGTGTGTCAGAATTAATCAGTGGACTTGAACAATAAAAACCTCAGCAATCTCACCCCTGCAGACGAGTCGAGTAACTACTGAAGCACAGAAACAGCAGTGCAGACTTTTTAATCTCATCTCCAGTCATCAAAATGTGTTTCAAAAATGTTTCCATGACATTATAAAGAGGTTTTTGAAAAGTTTCAAGAATATTTGTCATATCATTATAGCATCCACCCTGATCCATCTGCGATCTGCCCATCATAGATGATGTCTGAGAAAGCAGATGGTCCATTGTGTATTATAGCTGCATTAAGATTGATCTGTCCATCCTCTCTCATTACAGCAGACGCCAGTCAAACTTGCAGTTCTAATCATCTTGCACTACCAAAAAAATATCAATTGAAATTCCCTTCCATCTTGTTTTTTGCTATTAAACAGGAAGTGTTCTGGCTCTAGTTTTTGTCAACTTGTCTTGTGTTTGCTTGTCCAGATGAGCAACACAGCACGTATCACCTCATCCAAATCATTCTAAACTATTTCCAGAATGTCTTTATTTTTAAGATTTCCAGATATATTCTATTCCTTGTTGTTTAGTTTATAAAAAAGTAATGCCATAAAGCTACTTACACTTAACTATTGTTCTAGTGTAAAGCCACAGAGTGCTTCTGGTGGCTTAAAAGACGGTTCCGGGTTTGATACAAGTTACTATTTTGACTCGTCCGTCAGTCTGTACAAACAAAAAACATGTTGACAGATATGCACTTACATTAGAGGTCTGTGGGGAAGAGTTGTGCTTTGACCCGCATACTTCCACTGCAAGTACATAACCAACAATGCATTCCTTGTTTGTTGTCATCTGCATATCGCAGATGTTGATAAAGACGATAGCAACAGTTCACCCACAAATCTGTCATACTTACTCTTCATGTTGTTCCAAATCTGAATGTTTTTTAATGTTTCTGAAAATGGTAAAAAAACAAAAAAATGTGTCATATATGTAGCTTTTTGAATTCTGAAAAACCCTTTTCCACTGTTAAGAACATTTAGTGAAATGGAAAGATTTTGTGGATGTTAAAGGTTCTTTGTGGAACCAT
Organism: Gobiocypris rarus; assembly: GCA_023029165.1. Taxonomy (NCBI): domain Eukaryota; kingdom Metazoa; phylum Chordata; class Actinopteri; order Cypriniformes; family Gobionidae; genus Gobiocypris; species Gobiocypris rarus. The sequence continues at coordinate 8,228,733 of CM040934.1, read as the reverse complement.
CAATTCCAATAAATAACCTTTATTTTTAAGAGTGTGCATTATTAGCAGATTCAAGAAACTGAATGAAGGAAAAGAATGGAGCGTATAATAATGGCCCACACGAGCTGACAACCCGGTGATCTCCCGGCTTTGAGTTTGAGATTATCTCTAGACAAGTTCATTAATCCTCTCATGTTAATGGAAAGAACAGATAAAGCGTCCCTGACAGCATGTCAAGCCCCAGTAATCTGGGATGTGCAGAAAATGTGCAATAACCTGCATGTTCAGTCTTAGGATCGAGACTCTGAAGGAAGAGGTTGGAGACAAAGAACAGAAATGTGTTGCCAGTAATATCTCACAGAAGAGACAGAACATCTTTAAGACCAGCTCAGGTTGAGGCACTTCACATCGTACCGTTTAACATTTCAAACAGTAATTGTCTCCTAATTGCGATTTAATGTCTGGAATTATGCCACCCTGGTTGTCTAATAGGTGCATAGGTGCTAAAAAAAATGTAACTTGTGTTTTCTCTCATGCTAATGGTACGTTGGTTTAGATGTGTGGCTTCTTCAATTATGATAAATGTTATAGATGAACACATTTAAATTAACCAAGGAAAATTTCAGAGCACATTAGAAAAAAGGATTCATTCCTGCACTTTGTGATCATTAAATCAGTGCCATGTCGGTAGATTTCGCTTCTAATCACCATTTACAAGAAGAAAAAGCATTTGAATATCTCAAACCGCTGTTGTACCTCCCAGTAAAATGACAAAGTACGTATTTAAATAAATGAAGGAATACAGGGACTGAGAGTGTTTTCACACTTGGATCTTCTTTAAAATAACTGAACTCAGTCTCCTTTAAGTGGACCAAGAGGTGAGCCAGGTGAAAAAGAACCCAGGTCAGTTCTATTTACACTGTCCCTGTACCTGAAAAAGGGCTCAGATCCTTTCTTGGTCCACTTTAGTAGGAATGTGGTCTCAGACTCCTTTGTGTTCATACAGTTGCCTTCTGGATCCAGTCCAGTTCGGTGTTTGATGGATGACCTCTATGGCCTTCGACATTTGATCCCATTCACTTACATTGTACATGCCTCACTAACCAAGATGTTTGTAAAGATTATCATCATTTGTATAAATGACGCTGCTACAAATGCTGTTGAAAAAAGTTGTTCATCTTTTACACAAAAATATACATTTTGTTGCAATGCTACATCCATATTCTTGCAATAGGCAATGATAACACCAGCATACAAAAAAAACAACAACAAAAAAACAATACAATACAATAAAAGAATGAAAGAAAACTGCAAATTAAATAAACTGTTTTACATTTTCCAGGTAAAGTAGGTATGCCTAAAAGCAGCATTCAAGTAAAGCCTTGTGTACACTGGGACGATTATCACGAGTGCTTATCGCCAAAGTTTTTCGAGACGTTATCCCAAACATCTTTGTGTTGATACCCAATCGATTTTCACTGGCAATGCGTGGAGTGAACGTACAGATTCACTCCCTGACAGTAGATGGTGCTTTTGATTTGATTGCAGATCAAATAGGATTCGATGGAATCTCACCATCGAATCCTATTTGATGTGAGATTCCTCTCCATAACAATCCCTCTTATCGTGATTAAGTCGCTGTGTCGTTTGTCATAAAGTTCTTTCAAAGACACCAGCAGCTCTACATTCATCTTGCCTCATTGCATCCTCTTTTTAGGTATCAATGTGTGCTCGGCAAGACCGTTTTTTTTGTTGTTGCTTGAGCGCCACCAAGTCGTGTTTTACTGTAAATTCAACAGCTCCAGGCACATGAACTAAAGCGACAATCTCATTGGTCGGAAAGTGTTTAGCGCATCAAACCAAAAAAAAATTGACCTGAGGCATTTTTTTTTTTAAATGGCACTTTTAAGCCTGTTGTTTTGTGCGTCAGTGTGCACAAGGTGTGAACAAGCCTTAAGAAATGGAAAAATCCAATGAAACAATAAAATAGCATATTCTTCACTGTATGAATAATACGTACTCTAAAATCACGCAAAGCACGCTCAGACCCCTGCAAAGGACCAAGTGCAAAAACACCCTAAGAGCGACGTCTTAATGAAGAAGAAGAGGTAAAGAGAGGCCAAGACTTCTCAAAGTTACACTAGTACTGAAATGTTCCAACTACATCTTAATTGTGCCTTTTTCTCAAGGATAAAGGAGTGAAGCAATCATTAGCTCTACACAAACCCTTTCTTCTTGCTCATTCTATCCAGGATATAGTCCGATCTCAGAACACCAGGTCATGTATCACTTGGTCGAAGCTGAAGAAATGTAATCCTACAGCTTGGCTTTTTAACCCTGCTTCTGCAGAGCAGCAATTAGTGATGGTGTATATATATATATATATATATACGATCCTTGTTCTGTAAGTAAACAGTTTTTTATTAGACAAACCATTCAGGCAAAAAGCTATTGTTGCCAATTACATTCATATTAATTTAGAACAAAGACAGAATACAAATCTAGTCTAAAATAATCCTCTAAGGCATGCTTTCCACACATTTTTTTGGGAAATTTTGTCTTCGATTAATTGGACGAAAAGCACAATTTTCTTCTCTTTTTTTTTTAAATTGACAAAACACGCTATTATTCCATTGCACCCCTATTTTGGTTTAGGGCCAGTTGCATGTAATTATGCATAATGTATAGTCTACAGTACATGTAACATGTCTAACAGACTCATAACAAATAAAGGGTTACCCAAAAATGTTCACCCACATAATATATAATACTATATATTTTATATTAATAGAACAACCAAAGCGAATATTGTGTGATTATTCAATATACCACTCACCACTATAGCTGCGGTTTTCCTGCACATTTAGCCATTGTCTTTGTCATGAACTGTTATGCTCCCAGGTACAGCTGAATTGCCATGGACAGAGATACTTTTCTTCCTAACTTAGCTCACAGTTAGAGGTGGAACACAATGATGTTTTAAAATGGTCCTAAAGGCCCTCAGCAATCTTGCCTAAATGGCTTTTATTTGAGAAGTGTTTCAGTCCTTGCACACAATTGCTGACAGGTTCTCCAAGCACGCTATGCTTTTTCTTGGAACTAGAGAGGTTTGCCGTAATCAAGCACCACACTCTAAAAACCTTTACTATGATTTACAAACTGTAGAGCAGTTTGTCCATTTAGGGCTACTGTAGAAACATGACGGCGCAAAATGGGGACTTCACTGTAAGGGGACCCGCTATAAGAATAGGCTGTTCCCAGAGTGCTGTATCAAGGAACCTCAGTGGGAAGTCTGTGGGAAGGAAAAAGTGTGGCAAAAAACGCTACACAACAAGAAGAGGTGACCGGACCCTGAGGAAGATTGTGGAGAAGGACCGATTCCAGACCTTGGGGGACCTGCGGAAGCAGTGGACAGAGTCTGGAGTAGAAACATCCAGAGCCACCGTGCACAGGCGTGTGCAGGAAATAGGCTACAGGTGCCGCATTCCCCAGGTCAAGCCACTTTTGAACCAGAAACAGCGGCAGAAGCGCCTGACCTGGGCTACAGAGAAGCAACACTGGACTGTCGCTCAAATTTTGCATGTCATTCAGAAATCAAGGTGCCAGAGTCTGGAGGAAGACTGGGGAGAAGGAAATGCCAAAATGCCTGAAGTCCAGTGTCAAGTACCCACGGTCATTGATGGTCTGGGGTGCCATGTCAGCTGCTGGTGTTGGTCCACTGTGTTTTATCAAGGGCAGGGTCAATGCAGCTAGCTATCAGGAGATTTTGGAGCACTTCATGCTTCCATCTGCTGAAAAGCTTTATGGAGATGAAGATTTTGTTTGTCAGCACGACCTGGCACCTGCTCACAGTGCCAAAACCACTGGTAAATGGTTTACTGACCATGGTATTACTGTGCTCAATTGGCCTGCCAACTCTCCTGACCTGAACCCCATAGAGAATCTGTGGGATTTTGTGAAGAGAAAGTTGAGAGACGCAAGACCCAACACTCTGGATGAGCTTAAGGCCGCTATCGAAGCATCCTGGAAAAACGATGGAATTTTGGGTTTTCATGAGCTGTATGCCAAAATCATCAGTATTAAAACAATAAAAGACCTGAAATATTTCAGTTGGTGTGCATATATAATCTAAAAAATGCTGGGTTGTTTTAACCCAATGTTGGGTCAAATATGGACTAACCCAGCAGTTGGGTTGTTTTAACCCTGCGGTTGGGTTAAATGTTTGCTTGAGACAACCCAATCGATGGGTTAAAACAACCTAATGCTTGGTTAAAACAACCCAACTGCTGGGTTAGTCCATATTTGACACAACATTGGGTTGTTTTTTACCAAGCATTTTTTAGAGTGTATATATTGTGCCGTAGAGGACATGACTGACAAGCTCTTTGAGGGTCTGAAATTGAGCATACAAAATGGTACACAACACAACATCTGCAGTTAAAAAATACCCTTCATAGCCATTCACTTGACAGCCAAATAAAAGATTCTAAATCAACAGCAATTCTATTATGCATCATGTGCCACCGGTAAATGGCGTTTTAATGAGCATCAGGCTGTTTTAATTAAGAGGGTGACAGTTGCCGCAAGGGGGGATGGGGGGGCGTGGTGTATTCTTAGGTTGTTGTTCTTGTTGAACTCTGTGGAAAGAGCCCAAAATTGAAAGTTGTGAAAAGCCACACTGTTATTGTGGTCGTTTCTGTGGCACATCCAGTTTGTTTAAACAGACACAGATGGAGAGTTGACAGCATATACTCTCAATATCTCTCTCTCTCTCTCTCTCTCTCTCTCTCTCTCTCTCTCTCTCTCTCTCTCTCTCCCTCTCCCTCTTTCTTTCATGTCACCGTTTGTCTTTCTCGTTCTCGCTAGATTTGTTGATCAGACCTCAGCAACTGCCTGATTCACACATCTAAATAACTCCTAAAAACTTGCTTCAGAGCGTAAAGCATAACATGTAGGAAGAAAACAACTCTGCTAAGATTCATTAGTCAGATGTTAAGAGTCAAACATTAGGAGGAGTTGATCTGAGAGGATAACTTTAGACAGGAGTTGCAAAAGAAAGAGTCTGCCTGGTAACTGAAAAGCCCAAAGTGATTCAGATTATTTCCTATTAATATTGGCCTATTTGTCTTTGCATCTCGAAAAAGAAACTGAAGCAAAATTCAGCTTAAGATATTACAGCTTTGATTTGGAATGTGTTATCTGGTCAATAGCTTGTCTGGGATGGTCAATAGTTGTTCTAAAATGGTTATTCATTTCTCCAGGATGACCATTAGCTGGTCTAAAAATGGCACTTATTGGTAATTAGTTGGTATAAAATGGTTATTAATTGTTCCAACTTGGTCATTAGCTGGTATAAAATAGTTATTAATTGGTCAATAACTATTCAATTGTTATTATTGGTCCAAGCTGGTAATTAGTTGGTATAAAATGGTTATTAATTGATCCAAGCTGGTCATTGGATTGTCTAAAATGGTTCCTATTGCTCCAAGTTGGTCATTAGCTGGTATAAAATAGCTATTAGTTGGTCCAAACCAGGGGTGTTTTTTCTTTCTGCTGTTTATCATTACATAGTTCAAGTTGGTCACTACACTCTAAAAAATGCTGGGTAAAAAAACAACCCAATGTTGGGTCAAATATGGACTAACCCAGCAATTTGGTTGTTTTAACCCAGCGATTGGGTTGTCTTAGGCAAACATTTAACCCAACCGCAGGGTTAAAACAACCCAGCATTTTTTAGAGTTTAGTTGGTCTGGGATGGGATAACTGTTCTAAAATGGTTATTAATTGGTTTAAGCTGGTTATTAGCCAGTCTAAAATGGTTATTAGTTGGTCCAATCCAGGGGTTTTTTCTCTTCGTCCAAGTTGGTATTGTTTTTTGCTCCAAGACGGTGTTTACATGACAACAATGTACTAAAAACAGACGAAGTGTTGTCAAAACCATCCCCATTCACACAACTCTGCACAAATTACTAAAAAGGCTGTATTATGCATGCCAGGCCAGTAGTTGGAGATGTCGCTTTGTCAAGAAACACCCCGCGAACATGTAACACACTTGCATGAACATGTAATACACATGCGTATACGGCGTATAACGTCACCATTTCCACACATTTATGGTAAAGGTATCGTTTTCAAAACCTTGCACTTTTCAAAAACTTGCTTTTTCAGGCCCCAAAGCTGCATTCACACAGGGCTTCGGCGTTAACGCTTGAAGGAGGGCGTGGCTGAAGCTTGGCCGTTATAGTGACAACAGCCAATCACACGTCTGCTCTAGGGTCGCATGAACGCAATTGGCTAGCGCCCGCTCTAGGGTATTTGCATATGGCGATCTTGAAAAGTTGAGAAATCTTCAACTTCTGCCGCTTGCAACGCGAGTGAAGCGAAGCGACAGAGCCCACAATTCAGTTCGGCAACGGATGATGTCACCCATTCAAAGTAAATGAGAAGCGTTAACGCCTACGCCCGTGTGAATGGGGCATTGTGTAAATGAACGCATGGGCGCCGTTTTGTGTAAACATACCCCAAGATTATCATTAGCTAGTTCAACCTGGTCAATAGCTAGTCTAAATTTGTCATTAATTGTCCCAATTATTATTAGCTGTTCTAAGATTTTCATTAGCTGGTCCACGCCGGTCATTAGATTGACCAGAAGCCAACCAGCTACCAGCAGGTCATACCAAATTACAAGTTAATAAGTTGGTAGTGTAATGTCCAGCTTTTTGCGGCTGAATTTATTGCTTTAAAACCAACCTATATTACAGAAGTATCAGACAACATGAAACAGCACGTGTGATGCATTAAACTTCCTCAAAGTGGTTCTGAGGGAAACAGAATATTCAGCAAGAAATAATATGTATTACAGACTGTACATTTCCCCTTACATATTATGTTTTTCCAGCACGACCTTGGTTACATCAGCATAACGCTGTTTCAGAGGCAGAGAATGTTATTACATTTTGATGAAGTATTATGAGAAACATTTTTTTCTTAAGAATAGTATGCACTGATGAATTTAGCACAATAAGACCAGTGACATTTATGAAGAAAGGAAATTGTTATGGATATTCTGTTTTTCTGTTCCTATATGTCCATTCTTTCCCTATGAACTAGGCAGGTAGATTTTCCATCAACAGTGTCTACATCTACAGTGTCTGACGGTTTGAGACATGTCTTTTTGAGATATTCCATCAGACCCTGAGAATTGCGTGATCCTGGCAACAAAGACACTGTTAAATTGGAAGAGTGATGGAAGTGTGGCTGCATTTTGACTGTAGTGTTCTCTCATTTAACCAAAAATGCTTGCAAGATTAGAATGTGAAGTCAGCCCTCAGGTGGAAGAACATGGCGCTTTTTATACTCATTCTCAGCGGCTGTCAAGCTCTCAGATGAGCCTCTTGCAGATCCAGCAATTTCACCAGGCGCAGCAACTGGGTTTGCCATCAATCCCTGGACCGGTGCACACTGCATGCTAAAAGACCGCAACTCGATATACAAGACAGTGCAGAGAGAGGAGCTTGATAAACACCAATTGATTTTGTGTGCTGGAAAATACAGAGGAAAAGTGCTTAAGATGGCTATCAGAGTTAAGAAGCTGGAAGTGGTTGGGCTAGTCATCATTAATGCTCCTGATCACTGCTCACCGCCTCTCTCTGCTTTTGTTGGGCAGAAACACACTTATATTTTAATACCAAAGCTGGCTGTTATCCCGGGAAGTAAAGCCCCCTCCCCACTCCCCACCCCGCCTGCCCTCTCCTCCTCTAACACCTCATCCATCCTTCTGTGCGCTGTCTGGAGCCGTGAAGGATTGAGGCCTTTGACTGCGGCTCTCAGGAGAGGAATTCTTCTGGATCTCGGCTGCCCATTATTCCGGTAAATCTGGGCTCTGCACACAAAAAGCTTAGGAACGAGGAAAAATGACCAGCCCGTGGCGCTCTTAAACTGTGATCGAGCTTTCATTATCTGGTCCTACTGTAATGGCCTGCTTGTTTGTATCTACAATGCGCCGCTTTTCCCTGCATGGCTGACAATACACATCCATTAGTTTTCCGGTGGTGTTTATTTTCTTGCAGTGCCGCTCAGTTGAGAGGCTTTGTTGTTGGAGTGTGGAGTGATAACAGATGTACAGCAGAAACATTTTCTAAGAAATAAATAAGTCAAGAGTAATGTTAACACCTGGGTTTATTTTAATGTAAAGATCTGGGAGGCTGCAGTGTTGCTTTTACTGAAAATGTAGTGTATTTTCCCTGTTTGAACAAATGAATACAGTATATCTAGACAAAAAGTGCCACATCATTGACCCAATTCACTGATTATCTTGTTCTCCAGTGAGCTTTTAAACACTACAACCGGTTCTCTTGAGTCAATTAATGAATTGTTCTTTTATGGAGCTTCTTTTAAATTAACCAGTTAATATGGTTCACAAACTTGATACAAATCAACTCAATCTCACGGCCGTTCTCAATTTAACATCTCACTGGAGGAAACCAGAACAACAAATTCACAATAGTACAATAGAAGTCAAATAGTAGGTAATTCAACTAAATCAGCTCCACAGGCCAATAATGCTCCTAAAGTGTGTGTTGCAAGTGTTTGTGGCCGCCACACTGTTTCCAACAGCAATGCTAAGGGCTGGCAGTGGCATTTATTAAACAAAGCATCTAATGAACTTTAATTTGATCCCTTACTTGTTGGTTGCAATAAAGTGGAAAGCGTTTGTACTCTTATTTCCCAGCACTTGTCGAAACAGTCGGTAGCTCATTCAAGGCCACCTTGGCTTCCTCTCTTTGCTCTGTGTGCTGCCAGCAAAAGGGGAAAAAAAGAATTTGTCACCGCTGCCTTCCAAGAAATCCATTTCAAGATGAGGATTATGAATTATGGAAAGGTCTCTGCTGAAGATATGGTGCACAATATTTCCTCAGAGATCGAAGAGGGCCTGTGGTAGTGAATAGGAACCTCTGAGCTACAAAGAAGCTTTCATTGGGTTTGATATTCCCCAGCAAACCTTGTGAACGGAACAAAGTAATGTGCTTGAGTTAGACGTTGTTGAAAAAGTTGAAGCAACTGTTCATCCATTCAAGTCTCACAGGATGGAACTAGTTAAAATGATTTCAATGTCTTGTGGCTTTTCCATCTTACAGGATTCTCTACACACGATTAACTTCAAGTGTGTCTCATCACATTCGGTATTCAGCAATTGACTTGCACTGATGAGCTACACTGGTAAACTGTTAAACTGCACATTTTTAGCCCTTTCATTTATTTGCATCACTTATGCCTGCCAGAGGCTATGTGATTTCGGCAATCCTATAAGATCAGGGGTGTCCAAAGTCCGGCCCACGGGCCAAATGCGGCCTGGGGATGAATTTCAAACGGCCCGCGGCGTGTCTATTAAAATATATTATATGTGGCCCGTCACGCATAATTTACAAATTGTGCAATTTCACAATGTCAACACAAGGTGGCAGTGCTAGATTTTAGGCCAGGGAAACATTAACGCGTTAAATGCTATTTGTGCACAGCGCAATTTGTGAGCTGAGTCTGAACAAATGTGTGCTGAGTTTCTTGATCACATGACCACTAAACAGCCCATAAGAAGTGTTCGAGTTCGTCACAGAGGTCTCTGGTCTATCTAATCTATCTGAAATTGTATATAGTTTAAAGCCAGTTGAAACTGCGTTGACTTAATTAAAAACACTAACGCAAAAACTGAGCGGATCCAATACTTTTCAAACAACAATTTGCCAATGTTTATCATGGATTTATTAAGGAAACACAAACTGTAACCGTGGTAATTTGTCAGCAATGTACGTAGGTTAATATCTAATTTTATTACATTTTTAATGTAGACATGTATTAAAAGCCAAATTACAGACTATTTTTGTCATAAACCTAACGTTTTGTGTATTTGTATTTATGTTTATAGACTAATTATCATATAAATATATCTTTTTTTTACTTTTTGCCATGTGTGCACTGTTTTGTTTCTTGTCTAAATGTATCTAAAAATTCTTAAATCAAGATAGATAAGTTAAATAACATAAGATATTTTTTCTTGTTTTCTGGAAAATAAAATCAAAACGAAGTGAGTTTTTGCTTAAAACAAGCTAAATGATCTGCCAATGGGGTGAGAGAAATAATATTATTTCTGTTTGAAAAATACAAAATTATTTTTCTTACCCCATTGGCCAATAATTTTGCTCGTTTTAAGCAAAAACTCAATTCATTTTGATTCCTCGTTTTAAGCAAACACTTGTTTTTTTATATATAGAGAGAAAGGGAACCATGTGTCCACAAAATCGAATCCTTTTAAAAAAAGTTTGGACACCCCTGTATAAGATCATTACTATTTTCACTGTACGACATGGATCTAATAAACTTGGGTATGACATTTATACAGACATGATGATGACAGATTGAATCATAGGCTACAACACAAGATAGAAGAATAAAATGTCATCAGCATGCGCTTCAACAAATAGAGTGAGATGAATCACACTTGTGGTTTTTATGTGTGCTGAAAAAAATAGTAAGCAAAAGAGGAGAATATGGACGGTCATGGCTAGGGAAAAGAGGCAAACTTGGCATGCCAATTTTGTAAATGGACCAATTTTTAGCACCATGTTGTTTTGATCAGTACGGCATTTCATGTTGAATTTTAATTGACTAGTCAGTAGACATAGATCAGCTGCAAACACGCTGTGAGGTGATCATGCTAAATATCTGACACTGTCAGAAAATTATTGCAGGCTATCTTTGGTCACAAAACCATCACAATAGCCTTCTTTGAACCTCTCTCACTGTATGACGTATGAGCACCGTATAGGAGCCACGGAAATCACCACAATTGGTCATCTTTTGTCTGGCACAGCCCAAAATCGTACAATGTGTACTGGGCATTATCCATGTCTGTGATGCACATCACCAGGCTTGTCATGTAGGCTTGTCACCACACCAAATTGTTGTAAATGGAACAAAACCTCACATTTCATAATTCTTAATATCACTACTTGAATTAATTAAAGGGGATGTCTAATACTATTTCATGCATTCTGACTTATTTTCACTGTTAAAGAGTTGGATTCCATGCTAAACATGGCCAAAATGTAAAAAAAAATATATATATATATATATATATATATATATATATATATATATATATATATATATAGTATATAGTAGATGCAGTTTGTTTTCTTGCAGCAGCAGAGTTCTGCAAGTGTGTTTGTTTGTTCCCGGTCACGAGTCGAAACTGCAAGCGGTGAGTGAAACTGTATCAACTGTATCGGTCACGTTCAACCCTTTCCCTCCTTCAGGGAACGAGGGTTACAAATGTAACGTGTTTTTTGCCGCATTTGAGATCAGAATAAATAGCGTGCATGTCATGACAGCTGGGTCTGCTGTTTTTGTATGAAACTGCTACATCATACAAGTAAATGATTTGCAATGCAGAAATATCACTACTACTAATATCAGTGGTTCATCAGGTTACTGATGTTGAACTGATATTTCTTTGAACACCACTCTAGCATATCTCAACTGCCCGTTCTTTTATTTTGTCTCAAAAAAATATCACACATGATTTTCTGTAAATCTGCTTCGAAGCAATGTGTATTTTGAAAAGCGTTATACAAATAAATTTGACTTGACTTGACTGGTTTACGGAGGTTAGCCAATCATAATGGATGTAGGAGTGTAACGGTACACATATTCGTATCAAACCGTTTCGGTACAGGAATTCCAGTGCATTGTGTAACTGTACAGAATGCAATCTTTAAACAGTTAACAGTAAGCTTGTTTTACACGCGGAACATACTTAAATCCCACTCAAACATCAAACAGTTTTCTGTCCATTTTATCACGAAATAGACCAAGTGTGCCACAGAATCCTGAAAAGTGAAGCCAAAGCATCTCGATCGCCCCCATATGGCTGGATACAGTATAGGTCATAAAGCCCGCCCGCTCTGTGAAATGTAATGGGACAGACTAAACAATCATATTACACGTCACTAAATTTTTTCCAAAGATGGTTTCTGTCATGTTAGGCTGTTTTTATCAGTTAAGTGTTCATTCTTTAAATAGGTTTGGTTCTAGTTAGTTATTTGATGCCAAAAAAATGGGTTGTGACGTTATGATTGACAGCTGAGATTGACGGCTTCTCTGAGCGATGTATTCACTGAGGCACTCGCAGACATTTTCCATGAACTTCGGGAGGAGATTGTAGCTTTAACTTTAATCTCTACATTTCCATAACTGTTTATTTCACAAAAAGTTGTTGATTAGGCAGGAGTGTGGGCGGGACTTTGATATTGTGGCTCTACTTCGCACACTCACTACTGCGCAGATTCGAGACCCAAGATGTCAGCTCCATATTTGAACACTGGCGGCTTCACTTACGTCAACAAAAGAAAGTGAAAGCGCACCGTCCGTCTTTTTTTTGTCTATGGTATAGACAATGGCCAATCTGTTCTTCAAAGTATTTCTGAATCTGTCTGTAAATTGCAATTTGCACGTTGCGCCTCAGGGGTCTCCAGTGCTGTGCAGAGTCTGGCTCTGTCACCTCATTCATTTTGTTTTTCTCCTCTCAGATTCTCAGCAAGTATTCATTCTCTCTCTTAATTAAAGAGAACTTGAGAAGCATGTCGCCCATATGTGCTCTCACAGTGGCACACTAGCAGAACAAGAGTCTACTGACATATGTCCAGGCTTCACACTCCTCTCAGGGGTTCAGAGAGGATGCTGGGATGTCTGGGGCCGCTCCAATTTACAGAAGGGCAGCCACTAGTTGGATTGGATTGTTTACACTGATCCTTATAGTCTGCTGGTCTGGTTCCCAAAGCACAGCAGACAGAGGGTGTGTTCACACTTATAGTTTGGTTCTCTTGGTTCTATTTGTCCAGACCAAAGAAAATGATAGATTTAGTCCTAGTTCGCTTAGTGTTCACATTGTCATTTTTAACACTGAAACTCAAGATACAAAACAGCTTATGATGTATATTTTGCATCGGAATTTACTGAAAATCCGATCCAATGCTGTGTGCTATAGGATAAACACACTCATTGTATGTGTGTAGCTACATATGGTATTTTGACCTGCTGAGATAAAATGTGTAAAAGAGTCCAAACAGCGTCAGGAATCCCTCCGTCACACAAACAAACCAAGATCTGCTGCGAGGAGACGCGGTTCTGACGCCTGTACAGAACTGTGATGGGCAACATCAAGACTATGACGAGAAAAAACAGGCTTGCTTGAGCATTCTGTCCTCTTTATGATTGAATCTTGTGACATCACTACCTGGTTTGGTTCGTTTTGATGTCTTTGGACCATGTCGCAAACTTCACCAGAGTTTGAAGTGCGTTTGTTTGGTGCACACCAGTGTTCCGGGTGGCAGCGCTAACGCTTATTCAAATGAACCGCACTAACAGAGCAATCGCACCAGGGTTTGTTTTAATCAAACCAAAGTGTGAACACAGCCTCAGAGAGAACACGAAACCCTTATGTCAATGTCGAAGGACTTGTTGAAGGTGACGGAAGGAAACACCTCAAGGCATGCTGGGTGGGAACTGCGACATGCAGAAAACACTGACAGAAGCTTTAATATCCGCCCATCAGGAAGCTGCAGCCTGGGGAAAATGTCAATTATATTCTGTGAGAAATAGGTTTAGTATGGCAAGAGAGAGAGAAATTAAATCAATGCACTATAATCTTTCCAGGGTGCCCTTGGGCAATTCAAATTAAAAATCACAATGACCCTTAATTCTCTTAACCCTGGATTATAATTACTGCATTAAATTGCACTGCTTCTAATTATTATCATATGTGTCTTACTGCATGTTAAAGTCGTGAAGCAAAGTGTTTGCGACAAAACTGTCAGTAGAAACATCCACTCCTTTTGTTGCATCAGCTGTTGCAGGATCAACTCTGTACTAACCTCTTCACTATTTATTATTCGCACTTTAAGGTCGGAGCCTTGCACATGTTTACGGAGCTTAATTGCATCTCAGAGCTAAATTAGACTATAAAAATCATTGCTGCATTAATTACACTGCTTATTAAAATATGTCAAGTTTCATTGATTTCCAAACGTACCCAGTTACTCGAACATATGGCAGGCGTTATGCCAAACTTATTCCGTTTTCCATGTAGCTTGTGTGTACGACATATGCAACTACGTTTAGATGGTTCCAAATGTCTTATCAATAAGTTAGAACATTATTGCATAATTCACGAAAATAAACGGCAATGGGCACACAATACCATTATACGCTAGGAATGAAAGATTTGTTTGTCCGAATTAGGATGAGAACCTCATAAGCTGATAAAACTGTATAATATGCTTTGCGCTGGCTTATGTAAGCCCTGGGTAAGCCTTCTGAAGACACTAAATGTTTTGGACAAATAAAAGAAGTTGTTATTCTATTGAGGTTTTCTTTTCTTTCGGTTTCTGAATAATTTGTTCTGTCTGTATGAACCTCGTCTTTTTTCATACTTGATCTATACCTATACTTTCTCTAGGTTTCATTTGTGCTTGTGTTCTGCTGTATCTCTCTTTCTCTCTTGACGTGGATAGCTCAGGTCAAGCATGAGTTTCTAACCTGTCCCCTCCAGCACAGTCTACATGAGGGCTTTAAAAATCAGTCCTGTCATTGTAGCAGGAACGATATCCGAACGATAGATCCCTCCTCTGGATCTGCTTTCATGAGTAAGGACAGGATTCAAGGAGGTTCTGCGTAGGTGGGCCGTGCTCAGTTCTGTGTTTGAGAGCTCAGGGAGAATTCACGACCTGCGTAAAGGTTTCAGGTGTTGGTTACAGGGTTGAGGTGTTGCCCTCGGCCCCTCCAGCACAGACAGCACCATGGGTCACTGAGTTTGAGCAGGTGGCACTGACTTCTTAATACCTGTGGGAAATGCTGTGAGGACACTGCAGAAGAGCAAAAAACAGGAAAGAGAGAGAAAAAAAAATGGGTGGGTTGAAGCTCTGGCACTCTCAATGCTTGGTTTGGGACATCTGTGGCGGGATAAAACCATCTGGATGTGCTTTCGTGTGTTGCTGATTTAGCTGACTGACAGCTGTCACTACTCCTTGTTGAAATGTCATCATTATTTTAGTATGTGCAATCATAACCCTACTAACTTCCTGGTTTCTCTAAAACATGTATGCATTGGCAAGGAGTGAATCATTTTGTGATGTCTTGATGAATTATCTAGATACAGTCATCAATCTGTTTGTGATACTTTTTAATACACATGCATGGCCTGTTCATGATTATTGTTATTTTAAAGGAAAAAAAGGATTGCCTTCATGACATTTAATCAAAATATAATAGCTCATCTTTTCAGGTGAGCCACCATCTCTCCTTTTTCAACCTCTCCAACCATCTGTCATAGAAACCACTTTCACAATCCAATCAATTCCAACAGATAAAATCGAGTCCTGTCGTACATTTTTAGTTGTTTACCTTGTTTTACTCAGACGTACATTGCAGTTTGAAAGTAAAATTAGTTGTGAATACCTTTTAATATGCCAACAAATTAAGGAAAAAAATTGTCTATTGTGATTGGTCTACTCTGCTCTTTTTTGTCAGGTGGCTCAGTCTGTTGTGATTGGTCTACTGTGCTCTGATTGGTCAGATGACCCAGTCTGTTGTGATTGGTCTACTGTGCTCTGATTGGTCAGATGACCCAGTCTGTTGTGATTGGTCTACTGTGCTCTGATTGGTCAGATGACCCAGTCTGTTGTGATTGGTCTACTCTGATCTGATTGGTCAGATGGCCCAGTCTGTTGTGATCAATCTAATTTATTCTGATTGGTCAGATGGCTCAGTCTGTTGTGATTGGTCTACTCTGCTTTTATTTGTCAGATGTCCCAGTCTGTTGTGTTTGGTCTACTCTGCTCTGATTGGTCATATGGCTCAGTCAGGGCTTCGTTCAGCCCAGACAATATGTTAAATTCTTTTTTAAATGGAATCGCGTTGAAAACCCTTTTCTGATGACGCAAGAGTTGCAACTATGGCAGCTGCAAAGGCCATTCTTCTTCTTGTTCTTTTTGAAGAATTTTCTGAGCCTGATGAAATCACTATAAATACGTGCAAAATACGCTCAATGTTAGCGCGCCAGGTGGATAATCCAGTCTGTGATTGGTTCCCGCAAAAGTGTAATAGAAGCAGTAGAAATTGATGTACAGGTTTCCAGACTGAGTTGCAGGGCGAAATCAAATCGCTGGCAGATCTGGCTTGGTTTAACCAAGTCTACTTGCCGTCCATAATAAAAATGAACATCCCAATCGAGTGAAGGGATTTGTCGTTCCTACCACTATGGTGGAACTGTTGTTCCTAATTATTGGGATCCAACATCTGCCTTGCATTTCAGGATGAAAAGACAAACATTTCAAGTGAAGGATAATCTACCTCTGAGACTTTGTTATGATCTATATGACCTTATTATTTTTATTGTAAGTATTAGGCTTAGTATTATTGCTGATCACTGTTGTTGTGCTATATTTTTACTATAAAACTCTTACAACAAACATGTCTTCTAATATCTTCAGTTGTTGCGTATACAGAGCTGCAGCAGACACATTTGTAAACGACTTTACTTGGACCCATTGTGCGAGCTGTTTCTTTAATACCGTGTGGTTTAAAATTTTGATTTCTATGATCTACATATGTGCATTTTAAGATGTTTTGAAGGCCAACATTTTTTATAACAATAGCTTGAAAACCATGTCAGTGGGCAGATACGACTGATATAGTTATATACTGATATAGGTATAGATATTTTCGTCAGTGAAGAAAGTAAACATATGGTTAACTGATATTTATATATTTTATGAATCATTTTAGTAGACAAGTTAACTTACTTAGGCTACTTAAATTAATTCACAATATGCACAAATTCATTACTAATCTTATGCCCAATACATTAAAGCTGAGCTTTTTTAATTTACTGAAAGCTACAAATGGAATTATATTCATTTACAATATGTACACATTCATTATTAATCTTGGCTATAATGGCTATAACTAATCTGAAGAAAATGGCTTTGTTAATATTTATTGTTTGTTAAAAGGATATTTCACCCAAAAATGAAAATTTGATGTTTATCTGCTTACCCCCAGGGCATCCAAGATGTAGGTGTCTTTGTTTCTCCAGTAGAACACAAATTAAGATGTTTAAGATGTTGCAATCTGCCAGTCGTATAATGCATTGTGTACATTTGACCTCACTCACCGGAAGTGATGGCACGCTCAAGGCTGTTGTAAATAGATCACATGTTGTAAATAGAGGTAAAAAAATTATAAAAACGATTCGCTTTCTCACACAAACCGATCATTTTGTGTCTTAAGACATCAATGTGTCGTCACGAGCTGCAGGGTTTAATATAGATTTGTATTTGTGATTTTTTTACTCTCATAGCTCTCATACTCTCAACTGTGATCATTGACATGCATTATACGACTGGCAGACTGCACCGCTGCGGATTGAAGAACGCTGATTAACGCAGGCTAAAAGACTTTGCGCCTCATTCTCACGGTCCCTCAGCCTTGCTGCTTGCCACATAAGTGTACGTTGCTTTCAGTTAAAACAGCTCAAACATGCATTTTTGTCTGGGATAGGCTTTAGCCTTGTCTGTGAAACCGAGAGTTAGACATCTTATGCCAAAATATTTCTCCTGAAAAGTGGTAAAAGCAATTTACAAAATAATTGGTTTTGCTTTAAAAATACATTTTGTGGAGTTGAAGAAGAGGAGAAATTTCATACTGAATGTTGAATAAGTTAGCATGTTTGCTGTTTGCTGATGTTGTTATATTCAAATCTCCCAGGCATTACTGTCCAAAACCTCAGTTGCAAAAAGATGATTCATACATTTTCTTAAATTACATTTTAGCTGTCTCAGTCAACTCAGTGACACTGCAAAAATATAATATTTAGTTAAAAATCAATATTGTTTATGACTTCCCTTCCATATTCCTTATTGTTTTATTAGAAGGCTTGTTTCCAGACCAGAGATTTTATTAGTATTTTAGTTTACAGCCAGTTCAGCATGTTCTGTTCACATGTTTTTTGTTTGTCTGATTGACCTGGCCTCCCTTCTGTCTGTCTCTCCCACATCAAGAGATTTCCCCATCGAATTAAAAGGACTTCAAAAGAGGATTAATTGCTTAATGCTTTTTTTTTTCTTAAAGGGATAGTTCAATAATGAAAATTCTGTCCTTGTTCACTTGCCCTCATGTTGCTACAAACCTGTATGACTTTCTTTCTTCTGTGGAATACAAAAAAGATATTTTGAAGAATGCTCAGTCTGCTGTTCTCCACAGACAGCGACCAAAAATAAGACCCTAAAAGTAAATAAGACGAATCAACATGAGGATGTAATCTGGGTATAATAAAATCTCTCCACAAGACCGTAAGTCCATTGTAAGTCCACAAGACCGAAAGTGTACATGAAGTGTGCCATTTGGGACAGGGCCATTGTGAGCATTGCCAAAACATTATGAGCAGTCACAGGCGAATATTGTTGATCATCTCCTAACAAGGCCACATAACAAGGCGCAAACAATCTGATTAAGCAAACAATCAGTTCTCATAATCAGCGTGTTAAATGCAGGCAAAATAGGCATGAATAAAGATCAGAGTGACTTTGACCTGTGCCAAATTGTTATGGCAAGGTCAGCAGTGATGAGAATTTTCCGACAGTGGTCCAAGGAGGGGCAACAGGCTGTTGGGCGCCCAAGGCTCATCAGTGCACAAGGGCAACGAAGGCTATCCTGTCTACTGTGTCACACAAAATGTTAATGATGGTTTTGGGAGGAATGTGTCACAACACAGTGCATTGCACTCAGCTACATATGGGGCTGTGTAGCCGCAGACCAATCAGAGTGTCTGACTATGACCCCTGCCCACCACCAAAAGTGAGCGACGAAACTGAACATTGGAGCAGTAGAAGAAGGTTGCCTGGTCTGATGAGTCCCATTTTCTTTTACATCACATGGAAGGATGTGTACATGTGCAGTGTTTACCTGCACTCTCAGAAAAAAGGTACAGTGCTGTCACTGGGGCGGTACCCTAAGGTACAAAAGTGAAAAGGTACATCTTTGTACCTTACTCACCCCTAAATGGTACATATTTGTACCTTAAAAGGTACATATCAGTACTTTAAGAGTGCATATTAGTACCTTAAAGGTACACATTAATACCTTAAAGGTACATATTAGTACCTTTTCGGTTTTGTACCTTAGGGTACTGCCCCAGTGACAGCAATGTACCTTTTTTTCTGACAGTGTAGAACACATGGCACCAGGATGCGCTGTGGGATGATGACATGCCAGTGGAGCAAGTGTGTTGCTCTAGACAATGTTCTACTGGTGGAAGTGGCCTCTTTCAGCACGATAATCCAAGCTGCCTTATATTGTTCAGGAATGATTTGATGAAGATGATGAAGAGTTCAGGGTGTTTCCCTCGTCTCCAAATTCCCCAGATCTCAATCCAACTGAGCATCCGTGGGATGTGCTGGACCAACAAGTTAGATCCACAGCGGCTCTCAACTTATAGAACTTGAAGGATCTGCTTGGTGCCATATATCACAGGACACCTTCAGAGGTCAACAACATACTAGGTAGATGGTCATGATGTTTTGGCTCATGGCGTATCCTCAGAGGAGGCAAGGGAGGCAGTGCCTTAAAAAAATTGGATGAGAAAATAAAACAATGCAAATATTAAAAAATGTGACATTAAAAAGTGCATAAATCGCTTGTTTTTCTAAAGTAACAGTGTCCAGCAGTGACAACAGCAGGTAAAGTTACAGTGGGAGTCTCTCTTGCCTCCCCTGAGCCCATTGAGTTGTACCAGAATCCTAATGCGTGCGGTGGGTTTAGTGGGGGGCAATGGGGGAAAGTCACGTGAGAGGAGACAATGCCTCAATCGTGCTATGATTGGATATGATTGGTTATGGTTGGATATGATTGGTGTGTGCGATAAATCCTGCCTCTTGTTTTCATACCCATTTGCAAATCGTTCTAAATTAACAAAATGATGAATGAAAGACTCATTAAAAAGCAAATAAAAAGTAAATAACCATTTAGATATCACCACTTTATGTCATGCCAAAATCAAACTTGAAATGGCCTGAAAATGTGATGAATGTGGGATTTTTAGTGAGCAATCAGATTAGTGAAATCAAAGGTACATGTCTGCAAGCTTGATGATAATTTGACTATTAAAATATATATATATATATATATATATATATATATATATATATATATATATATATATATATATATATATATATATATATATATATATATTCTGTCATGATGACTCTCTGGAGATTGATATGTTTTTAGAGATTGGCATGGTAATTAATATGATTATGTTAATGTATTTGGTCTTGGCTGAACATACCTAAGTCCCGAGACTGGCTACTGCTAATACATGCACAATACATTCACTCACTGCTGCACATGTAACATACATGAATTAACCCCCGTAGCAGATCCATAGAGGTGGAGCTGGGGAAGGTGGAGGGTTTCTGAAAGCGGGCTGCAGTGTAGACTGCTACAGAAACACTACCGGTATTTATTTGAATGTTGAGCTGCACCTCATTGGCCGCTGATGCAACAGCAACCAATCAGCTGTGCTATGTAGATAATGATGTGATCGCTACCAACAAGTTAAAGACCTATGTGCCATCTAGAGTTAGGATGCCAGAACTAGGTAATTGTTAAAATTGTTACTGCAGATAGTTATTGTTTTGTAACATGCTTGAATGTAAAAATGCTTAAAACACTAACATGATGAGATTTATACTTGGTTTTAATAAAAAAGAACATTAATTACATAGTATAGGAAATAATTACAAAATAGAGTGTATTTGGTTTCAATTTTTTATGTAATGTGTATTTAACCAGGAAAACGTGACAACATTAAGTGTAAATGTGACATGAATCTACATTTGATTTATTAGATTTTTAAAAAAAAGCAAGTATTTCTCATTTTGGAACACCACTGCACACCACTGATATATAGTAACCACGTTTTAAACATTATGGAACATGATGGAACATGGCACATGTTTGTGTTTGCTGGCTCAGACTCAGCAAGCTCTTAACATGATTGCTGTTCAGGCAATGTATGCGTCATGTGACAGTTTTAGGCGGCTGGCATGATGATTTGTCATGTCCACTATCGTGTGTTGACTGTTCGTCAAAGCCATCTGCCTGAAAATAAAGCCTGTTGTGTTTGCATTTGTTTGTTAATTCGCTTGCCATTTGTTATTTGTAATGTATTTAACATCAGTTTTTTCTGCATATTTAAGTGACAGGGGTTTAAAAAAAAAAAAATCTTGGCTGCAATATCAATTAGACTGCTCTGCGATGTGGTGATATGTTTCATGTCAGTATTGTCACAGATTGTCCTTGAAGCGTTCTCAGCAGGCTGCCGTTTAACTGCGAGGTGACCTCTCTTGGTTTACCTGTGCGGACGGGGACTCGTGCATTGGTTTTGAGTGACACACATATTGCTGCCGCTTGGCAAGCAACAAATACGCAAGCTGTCTCCTGCTTTTATTGGCAATGAGATTTATATCAACATAATTGATCTGCCCGTTCTTCAGCAGAAAAAGCACATTAATATGGCTCGACCACTGAGCGATACGCCCACCAGCCCCTAGAGCCATGAGCTGTCACATGTCAAACTGCCAGGACTTCTTCCCAAACTGGAGGCTGCACGCAGGGTCAGGGTGACCGTGGCAACCATCCTGCCAATCACAGCCCAGTAAGAGACAACATCGCATCCAGAAAACTGCTCAGAGCGCTTTTTAGCCACAGTACAAGGTGCTGGAGACATAGTATGTCAAGAACGTTTGAAAAAAGCGTCATTTGTGTTTTGTCATGGGAGATGTGAAGACATAATGAGAAACAAAAAGCATCTTTTTTTTCAACTATTTTGCATGTTAAGTATGTAATTGAGTCACTTATCATTTTATTACCCTCTGCTGCAGTTGCACGATATTCATAGATATACAGATATACATTGATATACATCTCAAAGTCATTTCTATTTATGTTTCAGAGTCGTGCCTAACGCACTCATTCTGATACGTGCTGCGGTGTTGCAGATCTGACACGTTTTATCTGACATTCTTTATGTGAAGATGGTTAAAACGCTAATAATAGGATAATAAAAACATCACATTTGTGGAACACGTCTTCTGTGGAATACAAAAGAAAATACAGTTTCAACTGAAAGTCAGTGGGAACTCATTGACCCTTGTTAAAAAGAAGTACACTTTACAATACTTTAAAGAGTACTTATAATGGAAGAAAAATACTAAAAAAATAGATTAAATAAATTTAATCATTTCATTGCATGTTAAAGGGTTAGTTCACCCAAAAATGAATATTAGCCCATGATTTACTCACCCTCAAGTCATCCTAGTTGTATATGACATTCTTCTTTCAGACGAACACAATCAGAGTTGTGTTAAAAAATGTCATGTCTCTTCCAAGCTTTATAATGGCAGTGAATGACAGCCCAAAATTTGAAGCCCAAAAAAGTGCACAAATCCATTTTGGCTGAACTATCCCTTTAATTGCAATTAAATAAAAATATATTTTAGTTCAAATTTGTATTATATGTTATTTACACTATGTAAAAATACCAGTATTTCCTTTGCCATAAGTAGGCCTAGTTAGATGCTATATATGCTTATAAATAGTGGATGATACTATTTTCACCTCAGTGTTGTTCCACATTACATGGTATGCAATAATAACATAGAGTGTAAATTATTATATTAAAATGATTAAAAGGATGCTGCCTTATTGGGACAATAAAGCCCTTCCTATTCCTACCCCTAACCCATGTTAGACTAGATTTCCACTTTTGAATATTTTCCTTTCCGATCCGATATGTGATGGGAAACGGTAGTAGAGCGAGTTTGGCCAAATTTGACTGTTCTCATACTTTAAGAAGTCAACAAGGCTTATGGACTCCCACTGGCTGAATAAAATCCCTGTGGTTCAGGTGGTAGTACATGACACTTCAGTCACTTCCGGTGTGACTCATTGCATTCTGGGACAAAGGCTTTACCCCTCATTCCCTCTCCAGAGAGGTCGCCTGAATCAGATTTTAGGCATCATCTGGCAAATAAAAATCCATTAGTTCCCTTTTGATCCAGGAAATTGAGTGGATCATAATGGAGGATTTCAGAGCGAAAAGCTTGCTTTGTCCCTCAAATGAAAATATATGAAGTCACAGAAAGTCTTTTCCATTAGTGTTTTGACAGGAGCGAGGGAAGAAGATATAAGCAGCACTTAGAGGTAATGGCTGGATGAGAATGGGAATTTGGGGACTAAATAGTTAATATAATAACTTATGATATTGAGGTCTGGTGGCTGGACTTTGCGTAAAGAGCAATGCTTCCTGTAGTAAAGAAAAATCATGACCTCTTTAATATCTCAATTAGTTTTCCTAGACAGCTATAGACAGCTTATAAGAGGATGGATTCATTTCCTGAGTAAAAGTGATCTCAATGATGGCTCAAACTGTGCTCGGATTCACATTTTAAAAAGAAATCAAAGATGTCTCATCAAGATTTCTCAAGACCAAATGATCTGAATGATATCCACATTCATTTTAGACCACTATAAACAATTCACATGTGTCTACTTTCATTTCGTTCTAAACGAACAGTGCTGGCTGATACAATAAATGAAACTCTATTCAGTTATGAGTGACCTTTAGCCAATACCGTTTTCCCTCTGTGTTTGTAAGTCCACTAAAAACTGATTAGCTTAGCACAACTTGCTCTGATTTGCCACTTTCTGAGATCACGTCATAATACTTTCTGGAAAGATCCTACAGTTGTTTCAGGGAAGCATGTAAGAGACACCACGAGCTGTTGAGAACGATATCATTGTAGGTGGTTTGACAGTTAAGATCTGTGGTTTAGTGCATGTCTGTCTGGTTTCTATGGCTTTTTTTTCCTGCGCCTGTCTGTCTGCATCTTGTAATCTGTCTGTCTGAAAGCATAGGTATGTGGAGAGAACATGCACCTGCAGTTTGTGTCCTGCCAAAATCTGTTTTGTACACACACACACACACACACACATCCCTTTAAGTTGCTGATCCAGCCACGCGGGCCACTCGGCTGATGTTCATGTTGTCTGTTCACTAACTGTAACTAGCATAGCACTACCTGACAAAACAGACCTCTGGAAGCCGCTCTTTCCTTTGTTGCAGACCAAGCACAATTGATTAACCAGATGAATACTTGCATTTACATTTGTAATATATATAATAACAATAATAACTCGAATAATATAGCTGCAAGCAGCAATTATCGAGGCCAAGCTCAAAAAACATGTCAACATGGCTGGGATATCAGACAGACGGTCTAGGAGGAGTTTGAAAAAGTAGGTTTTTAAAGAAAATATAAATGGTGGAAAGGAAGTTTGGCTGAATGTGGCAAAATTTGTATCTATGTTCTCGGCAAGGAATTATTAAGACCAGTTTCATTACAATTGGCTAATTTAATCAAAAGTTATTTTTGTAAATTTCATTATAACTTTGACCACAAAGTGGTGCTGCCCTGAAACTTTTTGAGTATCTTCAGGGCATGGTGCCCTGACACCATACCGAGTTCCGTAATGATACGCCAATGCGTTTGTAAAATATAGCATTTTACGTCAACATTTAAAATGGCCGACCTTCAAAATGACCAATATTGAAATTGTATATGGGTATCATTCAATTCAGTACCATTCAGAAGTTATAAGCAATACGATACATTTTTCATATCTCCTGGTGGCACTTTGCTGAAACTGTGCAGGTAACCTGAGGTCATGGTTATCATAACACACACCAAGTTTGGTCAGAATACGCTGAAGTGTTGTGGAGATATCGCCTCACGTGCATTTTGGCGTGCTCTTCGTCAAATTTGTTCACACGTCTTTCTAGAACGGTTCGACAAATCAACTTGAATTCCTTTCGTTGGATGATCTGTTGATCTGGATCATTTTTAATGCAAATTCAAAATGGTGAAACATTTTTCATGACGGATTGCATTTGAATCACCTTAAACCAAGGAATCAGAGGGAAAAAGAATCCAGCCCTTATGGTTCAATAGTTGGTAGCATAAACATGAGTGCAACTTTGGACAGGTGGTGGCATTAGAAGGATTGAGTTAGTGACTTCAAATTTGCCCTGGTGACAGTTCAGATTGTCCTCTATCTGTGTGCCAAACTTTATAACTTTCCTGCAAGCAGTTCTATGGGCTGCCATAGACTCCCAGAGTGGAGGAAGACGAATAATAAAATTCCAACGATTACAATAAGTGCCTACGCAACTTCAGTGTTTGCCCCCTAATAATCCAGTTTTGTGTGTTAAATGTAATTTCTTTGTTTTTTCTGACCAAATAATTAGTCAAGAAGAAGCTTCACTGTTTTATACTGAACATTATGGTATAGTAGATCACTCAGCTGTTTCATGAATACATACAGTACAGCTATATATAGCCTGCATAACGCAGAAATAGCAAGCAAAGCATGGACGTATGTTATTCTAAATATAGCCTATGTGATTAATGACATGGAAGCAATGTCAGCTATGATTTTTACATATTTTGTACATACAGGTATACAGGTATAGTGGTGGCCAAAAGCGATGTTCTGTTTGATCTGTTTAAGATTGAATAGGTGTCCTGTTCCTGTGGAGTTTTGTAGTTCTTCGTAGTTTTTCATGTTGATTAGTCTCCCCAGGAGTTTCCCATTCACCACATCCCTTGTTATCTCATTTAGCTCTTCCCTGTGTGTATATATAGCCCATGTTTTCTCTGGTTCTCTGTAGTGATGGCAAAATTAGGCTTCCTGAACCACTGACACCTCACAGCCCATTGCTTCACCAAAAGGTTCATTACCTGAAGCTTCATTCATAATTGCTCACTAGTGACACCTAGCTACTGTGCAAAGAAATAGCAGACAAATCCATGAATCCTGAGCCAATGACCTGAGCAGACATTTATCTATTGCCTGGGTATAAAATAAAATATGTATCTTTCTCTGTCTGACTTTACAAGCACAAAGGGAACTGTCAGCTACACTGTTCATTAATTCTTTATTTATACTGTGATATATCCAGAAGATGCCAAAGGACACCTTAAAATAGAGCAAAACTCTATTAGAGAAAAGCCAATAGTATAATGTAGTATAATAGTATAATGTAATAATATATAGCCCTATCACATATGAACCACAATAACGACAAAGACACAACTCTCTGTCTCTTTGACACTCACACTTCTACTCCTCCAGACACTTCTCTGAAACGCCACATCAACAACAAGGTGGCGTGAGTTTCGAACCCGACACGACACTCAGACCGAAGCGATGACGTATTCCACACAAACCAAGGCCTTGTTTGTCATTGGCCCCGTGATTTTTCCGTTAACAACACAAGCCTCAAATCGGGGCTTCATCTGGCCATTTTTTCCGGCACCTCTGACGCCTCACTTCAAATGTCACATCAATAGTTCTCTGTCAGTCGTTGTTTAATGTTAATGTTAAATGTAATGCAGGTGTTCTCTGTTCCCCGTGGTTCATTTTGTGTTTTTCTCAGTGCTATTTTGTTCCTGGTTTTTGATTGGTTATTTTTCATTAAAATCCCCTGCATTTGGAACCTCTTCTCTGCCTGCCGTCTTTGATTTCCGGTTTCCTGACAATAACAGCCCAATAAAACATGCCAAATTGTGCGGACATCATTTTTGGCCAGGCTGTCTAAAACAAAAGAGAACCAATGAAATATTAATAACAGATTATGTTGTAATCAATGTATGCTTTTTCTTGAGAGTTTTTTTGTTTTTCTAGGCATTTCTTTGGCAGTTTGCCAAATAATTTTGTCAGAACATACCTTAACCAAGTTTACTGTTTTGGTTTTCCCCAATATTTAACATATTTAAAAAATATTAACTTGTAGGGTCATACAAAGAAATATCCCCTCTGGACATCACTTGTGGCCAGTACTGTACAAAATTCATACTTATGATTTGATTTGACTGATAAAATTTTAAACAGTTTTAAACAAAATTTGATTACAAATGCAACATTTCTTCTTAAACCTGCAGCAGTGAAGTCGAATGTGTAATGTCTTTTAAATGTGTAATGTTGCATAACGTTTCACATGGGCTGCATCCAAAATTGCATACCTCCCTACTATAGGCAAAAAACAGAATGCGATAAAATAAGCCATACTGTCTAGAATGAAGTATACAGTATGAGCTGCACACCGTAATCAATACTCTATTTTTGCATTCTGAAGCTGTTAGTTGGAAAACAAATGTTTTTGCTGCAGTTCATGTGCTAACTATACCTCTGTTTCTGCCAGCAGCTCATTGCCTAAAAAGCACTAACTAACATCAACCTTGTTTGTTTCTATTCTTTCCCTCTAGACAAACCAGAGAACAGGAAACACCCCCAGACTTCTTCTACTTCTCTGACTTTGAGCGACACAACGCAGAGATCGCTGCATTTCATCTGGACAGGTAGACTAAAACACCTGCATAGAGAAAGAAAGGCTTTTCACACTTTAAATAGTTAACCATGGGTCATTCTAAACCCTAGGTAATCTGAATCCTGGGTTATCTTGATTCACGTTTCACTAATAAATACTAATAATTTGCCCGGGGTTAACAATTAATCCTGGGTTTCATAAAGTGATGTTTCACACTGTATATTCTTAAACCCTTGGTCAACATCCTTATTTGCATATTCACAGTGCCAGTATCACTGACCAGACTAACACAGCACTGTTGTTTACTTAAAGGCTCTAGCATTGCACTTTAGAGCAAGGTTTCTTAACCTGGGTAAAAGCGGTGCTAGCCCTGCTCCAGAGGAAGGATTCATAACCCGGGGAAAAGCGGTACTAACACTGCTTCAGAGCAAAGTTTCATAACCAGGGTAAAAGCGGTACTAACACTGCTTCAGAGCAAAGTTTCATAACCCGGGTAAAAGTGGTTCTAACCTTCTCCAGAGCAAAGTTTCATAACCCGGGGAAAAACAGTGCTAACCCTGCTCCAGAGGAAGGTTTCATAACCCGGGTAAAAACAGTGCTAACCCTGCTCCAGAGCAAAGTTTCATAACCCGGGGAAAAACAGTGCTAACCCTGCTCCAGAGCAAAGTTTCATAACCCGGGGTAAAAGTGGTGCTAACCCTGATCCAGGTCAGGGTTTCATAACCCGGGGAAAAACAGTGTTAACCCTGCTCCAGAGCAAAGTTTCATAACCCGGGGAAAAACAGTGCTAACCCTGCTCCAGAGCAAAGTTTCATAACCCGGGTAAAAGCGGTTCTAACCCTTTTCCAGATCAGGGTTTCATAACCTGGGTAAAAGTGGTGCTAACCCTGATCCAGGTCAGGGTTTCATAACCCGGGGGAAAACAGTGCTAACCCTGCTCCAGAGCAAGGTTTCATAAACCGGGTAAAAGCAGTGCTAATCCTGCTCCAGAGGAAGGTTTCATAATCAGGGTAAAAGTGGTGCTAACCCTGCTCCAGAACAGGGTTTCAAATCCCGGGTACCATGGGTGCTAACCTAGCTCCAGAGCAGAGTTTTATAACCTGGGTAAAAGCCTTGCTAACCTTGCTTAATGACACATTGAGTCTTCCCTCACACCTTACCCTTAAACCTACCCATTCCACCAAATTCTCTAACCTTACCTGAATCCCACCTCTATATCAGCACAAGAGTATTACAATACATGAACACAATAAATATAAGTACAATGTAACAGTATGTACAAAATAAGTGCATTTTATCAAATTATTAATTTGGAATGTTTTATAGTAGTTAAAGACACTTATAATAAACTGGGTCCACATGAATAGCTGATCCAATGTTTTTGTTGGCTGTATTCCTTATTTTCTTGTATGTTTGACTGTTTCAAAGACAAACTACCATCTGAATAACAATGAGATCATGTGACCTTAAGGTTTGCCAAGAATTTATGCTTAGCTTCCCACTGTGTTTACTTTTTGTCTACTCTGCCTTTATCTTCGTCTGACAGAAATGTTTGGAGGCGTTTAGATATGACTCGTCTGTGATTTTGTTTTAAGGTGTATGACATTAATGATAAGGTTGGAAGAGACAATATCAGATTGCCAATTAATCTGACAATGTCATCAGTATTGTCTGAACTTCAAACTTGTATTTCTCATTATTTCCTATTTTTCCCTACATTTTTCTTAGATTTATAATTATTAGTTTGCTTCGACAAGCAACACTTTTACTATTGCTTTTTGCTGATGTGTATGGTTATGGGTTTAAAATCCTAATAAATTGTTACATAGTTATTTTTTAAGGAACTTTGTTACTCATTGACTCTCATCCCTCCGAAGTTGAAGCACCATGTTTGGCTCACAGACATTTTGCGTAACTGCTAATTTGTCCTGATTTTTTATGTTGCAATAGGGTATTTACACAGCAATCAATAATGTACCTTGCAGCTGAATGTTACATTATAACACAAAATTGTCTAAAAATATTAATACGTATATTAGGCACCAAGCACTGTTATCTTTATCTGTTAGTTTATGCTAATAACGTTTGAACCACAAGGGCTAGAAACAAAATATTTTTTTTCCTCACGATTCGATTGCACACCATAACGTAATTTTCAGTCATGAAAAATGTTCCCCAATTTTGCCCGTAAAAAGTTATTAAAGGCTTTTTCTGCCATTTTGGTTGACAGCCATTTTTAATTATGACTTAAAAAGCTGTATTTTACAAACACCTTCACATTTAGTTATAAAACTTGATGTGTGTCATCAGCACCATGTCCTAAAGGTACTCGAAAAGTTTCGAGACAGCGGAACCTTGTTGTCAAAAATTATAATGAAATTTCCAGAAATGTGAATAGCTTTGGATTCATTTAGTCTATTTTAATTAAACTAAGGTTAGTTAATGCATTTATTAAAAAAAAGAACAATTAATTTGTTTTAGTGTTTATTAATCTTTGATAATGTAAGGTAATAAAAATACTGCTGTTCACTTATCTAATAATAGTAACATGATTATTATTTAAATTAGATTTTTTTAATAATCCATTAGTAAATCTTAAAATGAACTTAGATTAATAAATGCTTTAGATTTTTTTTCATTGTTAGTTCTTTATAACATTAATAACATTATCGTAAAATTTTACCATTATTATTATTATTATTCTCATGCACAACCAACAGATAAGGCAACACATGCTGATCAATTCCAGAAGCAGTACCTACATTCTGTTAATTTGTTATATGAATAATGACCACATGTCAATTGCAGTGAAGCACTGTTTTTCAGAAAATACATTTAAATGAATAGAAAAGTTAAGAAAAGTATATTAGTTATTTGAAAGAAATCCTTGGATATTATAGTGTAAACTCAACAAGTCTGTTAGTCTTACAATCTAAGCTCATTCAAACCCCATTCAGCCAGTAGCCTTTAAGAGGAAATTGCCCTCACAGAGACCTTCAGTTTGGCTTTATCCCAGTTATTTCACTGAAAACACACACCTGTAGGGCTCTGATACTGCTCTGGAATGGACATGGGCAGGGAAAAAGAAACCATAACCACACACACAAACACATCTCCACATCTCACATTTATGCACGAGAGCACTGTGATGTCAGAAAGCCAAACCAACTCTTATTATATTCCCGCACTCTGTGCATGTCACTCAAGACTTTTGGACAACAGCCTGAAAAGCACTTAGTGCGATAGAGTCGATACACCTTACGGTTACTCCGAGAGTAACAAGGTGCATGAGAGTGCAGGCAGAAGTCTGAAGAAACTCCCCGCTGACTTTAACAAGAAGCCCCACAGAGAGAGGCTTTGTGGAGTCAGAGAGCTAATTGAGTTTTTGAGACCCACTTGATTTCCTTAAGAACATTGTTGTTGTCATGTCCGTGATGTATTTTATTTAGGAGAGAAAAAGCGCAGTATGATATGCCAAATTTATTGTCGGCTGAGTGATAACACTGAGAGGATGTTTGCTAGCGAAATATCATATTGATGTTCCATTAGCGTGAGAGCATGTGGAAACAATTGAATTTGACAAGAAATGTTGTGCAGCATGTTTACAGTACGTAAACCAATTCCAATGCCCGCTTCCTCGCTGTTATAGCTTATTTCCACAAATGTCTTTTTCTATAATGCAGTGTTTTCACACTGGGTTCTTTGTCACCTGCGACCAGAGTGACTTTGCAACTTGCGACCCCTGAGTGGTTTCATCTCAAAGGCTTGG
The DNA here is from genome assembly GCA_023029165.1 of Gobiocypris rarus. NCBI lineage: Eukaryota > Metazoa > Chordata > Actinopteri > Cypriniformes > Gobionidae > Gobiocypris > Gobiocypris rarus. Next base: position 8,197,480 of record CM040934.1, on the reverse strand, counting down.
GTTTCTGTCTCTCAGGGGCCGGGAGCCCATGTGTCGTTGGATGTTGAATGTTTAAAGTGCTCACACCACACGATGTGAGCTGTTCTCTGAGATGGCCCACTGCACACGCAGACAAAGACTGAGAGCTGAACAAACCCTCCACCAGTATTGTGCAAAAATCAGAGTTGAATTCTGAAAGACTTTTACATTACAAACCGATTCCTCTATTTGAATTGGAATGCCAAACAGGATGCAAATTGAAATTGTATGTCACACTATGTGGCTGTACAGTGTCCAGGAGAGGACATGTTCGGTTCATTTAGTTTTGTTGTGGCCATGACGTATAATATAACGGAAAAAGTTTTGGGACGCCTGCCTTTACGTGCACATACACTTTTTTTGACATCCAATCCCATTAGGGTTTAATATGGAGTTGGCCTAACCTTTGCATCTATAATAGCTTCAACTCTTCTGGGAAGGCTTTCCACAAATTTAGGAGTGTGTTTATGGGAAATTTTGACTATTCTTCTAGAAGCGCATTTGTGAGGTAGAGGCACTGATGTTGGACGAGAAGGCCTGGCTCGCAGTCTCCGCTCTAATTCATCCCAAAGATGTTCTATCGGGTTGAGGTCAGGACTCTGTGCAGGCCAGTCAAGTTCCTCCACACCAAACTCGCTCATCCATGTCTTTATGGACCTTGCTTTGTGGTTTTCAACCCCTGAAAAACAACCCCACACCATAATCCCCCCTCCACCAAAATGTACACACTTCAGAATGCAGTCAGGATAGTACCATTTTCCTGGCAACCACCAAACCCAGACTCGTCCTACGGATTGCCAGACATAAAAGCATGATTGATCACTCCAGAGAACACGTCTCCACTGCTCTAGAGTCCAGTGGCAGCGTGCTTTACACCAATGCATCCCACGCTTTGCATTGCACTTGGTGAAGTAAGGCTTGGCTTCAGCTGCTCGGCCATTCCAGGAAGCTCTCTACACACTGTTCCTGAGCTAATCTGAAGGCCACATGAAGTTTGGAGGTCTGTAGCTATTGACTCTGCAGAAAGTTGGTGACTTCTGCACACTGTGCGCCTCAGCATGCGCTGACCCTGGGCTGTTATTTTACATGGCCTACCGAGTTGCTGTTGTTCCCAATTGCTTCCATTTTGTTATGATATCACTAATAGTTGACTGGGGAATTATTTTTTATTTTAGGGAAATTTAACAAATGGACTTATTGCACAGGTGGCAACCAATCACGCTTGAATTCACAGAGCTCCTGCAGTCTGCAAGCTTAAGTGCTTGATTTTATAAAAACAAGATGATTTGTAAAAATAAGCTAATAAATATAAATACAAATTCTAATATTTATTATCAGGGTTTAAAATTAACTTTTTCAGTCACCGGCCCATTTGACTACTAAATTTTTAAGTTACCGCCATTCAGAACTTATACTACCCAAAAGAAAAAGCCATTAAGTGTGCCATTATTTGTTGCGTAGTGACATGTATGTTCAAGTAAGCCAGATATGCACATATTCTGCCCAATATGCTGTATTTATTGCATCATGATGACTCACAAGTTGACTATTTGCGCTAAATCTGTGCAGATTTAAGTAAACAATAAGTAGCCCGCCAAACCCTGTTTATTATCATATATATATATATAATGTTTGTGAATGTAGTTATTAATATTATGTTTGATTACTATGTGTCATTCACATCATCATTCAACAAATGGAGTATATTTCTAGAATAGAATAATTGAATAATTGAATTCTAGAATTGTACTTACATTTGAAAAATGACCTGCATTGTAATTACATCTGTAATTAATTTCTGTAGTTACATTTATAATTACACCGTTGACCCTTCCCTCACACCTGTCCCTAATTTACCCTTAAACTTACCAATCCCACCATACCTGTCCCTAACTTTACCCATAAACTTTCCCACACCACCACACCTGTCCCTAACCCTACCCTTAAACTTACCCATTCCACCACACCTGTCCCTAACTTTACCCTTAAACTTACCCACACCACCACACCTGTCCCTAACTTTACCCTTAAACTTACCCATACCACCACACCTGTCCCTAACTTTACCCTTAAACTTACCTGTCCCACCACACCTGTCCCTAACTTTACCCTTAAACTTACCTGTCCCACCACACCTGTCCCTAACTTTACCCTTAAACTTACCCATACCACCACACCTGTCCCTAATTTTACCCTTAAACTTACCCATACCACCACACCTGTCCCTAACTTTACCCTCACCACCACACCTGTCCCTAACTTTACCCTCACCACCACACCTGTCCCTAACTTTACCCTTAAACTTACCCATACCACCACACCTGTCCCTAACTTTACCCTCACCACCACACCTGTCCCTAACTTTACCCTTAAACTTACCCATACCACCACACCTGTCCCTAACTTTACCCTCACCACCACACCTGTCCCTAACTTTACCCTTAAACTTACCCATACCACCACACCTGTCCCTAACTTTACCCTTAATCTTACCCATACCACCACACCTGTCCCTAACTTTACCCTTAAACCTACCTATCCCACCACACCTGTCTCTAACTTTACCCTTAAACTTACCCATCCCACCACACCTGTCTCTAACTTTACCCTTAAACTTACCCACACCACCACACCTGTCCCTAACTTTACCCTTAAACTTACCCATACCACCACACCTGTCCCTAACTTTACCCTTAAACTTACCCATCCCACCACACCTGTCTCTAACTTTACCCTTAAACTTACCCACACCACCACACCTGTCCCTAACTTTACCCTTAAACTTACCCATACCTCCACACCTGTCCCTAACTTTACCCTTAAACTTACCTGTCCCACCACACCTGTCCCTAACTTTACCCTTAAACTTACCCATACCACCACACCTGTCCCTAATTTTACCCTTAAACTTACCCATACCACCACACCTGTCCCTAACTTTACCCTTAAACTTACCCATCCCACCACACCTGTCTCTAACTTTACCCTTAAACTTACCCATACCACCACACCTGTCCCTAACTTTACCCTTAAACCTACCTATCCCACCACACCTGTCTCTAACTTTACCCTTAAACTTACCCATCCCACCACACCTGTCTCTAACTTTACCCTTAAACTTACCCACACCACCACACCTGTCCCTAACTTTACCCTTAAACTTACCCATACCACCACAGCTGTCCCTAACTTTACCCTCACCACCACACCTGTCCCTAACTTTACCCTTAAACTTACCCATACCACCACACCTGTCCCTAACTTTACCCTTAAACTTACCCATACCACCACACCTGTCCCTAACTTTACCCTTAAACTTACCCACACCACCACACCTGTCCCTAACTTTACCCTTAAACTACCCATACCAACATACCTGTCCCTTAAACTTACCCATACCACCACACCGGTCCCTAACTTTACCCTTAAACTTACCCATCCCACCACACCTGTCTCTAACTTTACCCTTAAACTTACCCACACCACCACACATGTCCCTAACTTTACCCTTAAACTTACCCATACCACCACACCTGTCCCTAACTTTACCCTCACCACCACACCTGTCCCTAACTTTACCCTTAAACTTACCCATACCACCAGACCTGTCCCTAACTTTACCCTTAAACTTACCCATACCACCACACCTGCCCCTAACCCTACCCTTAAACTTACCCATACCACCACACCTGTCCCTAACTTTACCCTCACCACCACACCTGTCCCTAACTTTACCCTTAAACTTACCCATACCACCAGACCTGTCCCTAACTTTACCCTTAAACTTACCCATACCACCACACCTGTCCCTAACTTTACCCTTAAACTTACCCATACCACCACACCTGTCCCTAACTTTACCCTCACCACCACACCTGTCCCTAACTTTACCCTCACCACCACACCTGTCCCTAACTTTACCCTTAAACTTACCCATACCACGACACCTGTCCCTAACTTTACCCTCACCACCACACCTGTCCCTAACTTTACCCTTAAACTTACCCATACCACCACACCTGTTCCTAACTTTACCCTTAAACTTACCCATACCACCACACCTGTCCCTAACCCTACCTAATATAAAGTGGCCCTCTAAGGTTGTGTTTTACTGCAAATCTTGTTAGGTTAATGAAATTCCTCTGTTGAATTTTTTTAAATTGAATTTTGTGAATTCCACTTGTGGGGAGTGTGGCTAAATTAATATTTTTAAAAATCACGATCTGAAATAATTGAAAAGGAGCCAATTCTGACTTTTGCCCAAGACAAGTACACAAGAAAGAGGAAATGAGAGAGGGCATTTATATCCTGTGGTGTGTGGCCAGATGCTAAAATGCCAATAAAAGTCTTTAAATAGCTAATAAAGAACAATCGCAGAGGTGTCATAAAACCAGTGAGTAAAGAGTGGTCTCAGTTTCTTAGCAGTAGCACCTTGAAAAAAAAATCGTTATCCAGCCACTTTAGAAATTGCTTTATTCTATGGATTTTCTGCACTCTTTATTGTTTGCTTCCTGATTATTGAATGCAGCAGAAGATTGAATGTCTGGTGTCAGTGTTCTCATAAAGCAGCCTATGAACTGTGCAACGTCTGGATGAAGAAACACTCCAGGTGTTACATCTGATAATGCATTGCAAATGAATAATTGACACTGTTGTTTGTTTGTGGTGCACAGAATCCTGGATTTCCGGAGAGTTCCCCCGGTGGCCGGCAGGTTGGTGAACATGACACGGGAGATCCGAGATGTGACCCGTGACAAAAAGCTCTGGCGGACATTCTTCGTTTCCCCAGGTATAAGTCGCTTCCGCATGGCCTTTTCTTCTATCCCATCAGGCCATGCTCCCTCCCACTCCTGCTCCTGATTGTTGGCTTCTCACGCATATAGAGTTCAGACAGAAACTTTATCACTTCATGCTAAAGAATGCATTTCGCTGCCAAATCCACAAAATAATCTGCACTTCTGAGCACGAAGTAAGCCAGTTATGACAAACTTCTAGGTGCCTATTTTGTGTAGAAGGGTTAGCATTTAGCTAAGTTTGTTGTAAAGCCTACATAGCATCAACGTTAGCATCTTGCTTTACATATTTATAACTGCATATTCCTTTTTTAAACAGCTTTATAAATCCACGGAGAACCATCACAAACAACTGCGGCCAATATTAGCGACACCCAGCCAAGATGCTAGTCTAATTACAGCCTTTAATTGGAGAGTAACAAGCATGCAATAACACACGTGCAGCAAGTTTGGCAACTAAATTACCGACATTTAGATGATGTAAGTGTTCGGATGAGGCACACAGATTGGCCATATTCTTTCTCTGCAGGGCTATCATTAGCATTCTGCCTCCACTTTTCATGACAAATGTGTTTTTGTGGGAAGGAGTGAAAGGGCTCCTCTTCCCCCAGGGAGCCGTGTCAGGAAACATTTGAAAAAGGCGTTATACACAATGATTCATCATTGGCTAAACAGCAGCGTTTAATGAGCCCTTGGTGATTCTGAGCATTTTAGATCACTGACATCCTTCATCACATAAAGGCACATCTGGAGAAGTCACCTATTTCAAAAACATGCTCTACAAACTGTATTAACAATATAAACAAGGTTTCTGCACAAAAGATTGACATAGTTGCTTTCAAATGTGTTTACCGTCATGATGATGGGGCTAGGGCCGGGCGGTATGATGGTATAAATGTATGTGTCAACAATTTCTTTCCTACCACGGTGGATACATTTATGTGGCTACTGGGGGCGGCTGCTTTCCGTTATTTACATATAAAACTAATGAAGAAACATGGAGCGAAGCAAAAATACAGATCTGGGCAATTCAACTGTTGTGTGTTGTCTGTGCATATTGGCTATTTTATAACAAAATGTTGTTCCTCCAAACAGAATTTATAATACTACCCTTGTGAAAAAGTACACTTTAACATACTTTTAATAATTACAGAAATTATACATTTTAAAACAACATAGTACAAACTGAATGTAATGTTTTGGGACACTTAATTTCATGTTAATTGCAATTAAATGAAAATGCATTACATTTAAAATGCATATTACATGCAATTAGCTGAACTTAGTGTTTTTTTTTACATCTGTATATGTAATTTCATAATTACGGCTTTTGTCATTTAAATATAGTTAAAGTGGATTGCTGAATGTAAGAATGGATGCTGAATGGAATTTATAGTAAACTGAATATACATCAATTAAATTTATATTAAAACGTGTATGTCATGTATTTAAATATATTTGTAATTTCACATTTGTAATTATGAAGTTGCAATTTAGTACATTTAAAATGTACCCGCTTTAAAAGGTACTATCAAATAACACACTACTGTTAAATTAAAGTTGAGTACTTAACTTGCACTTAACTTCAAGTCATCAAACCATAATAATTTAAAATGTACGTAACTTTGAATTTGATATTATTTCAAAGTTTATTTTGGTAACACTTTAGTGTGTGTTACACGTTACATGTACTTGCTGTAGTAATAACAGTAAATTATGCATAACTACATGCACTAACCCTAAACCAAATTCTAACCCTATGTTATTACTATAGTAAGTACATGTAACATGCGTATCATGCACACTAAAATAAAGTGTTACCCAATTAAGTCCACTTCATTTTCTCAAGGTTATACTTTATTTGGTAACATGTTATTTTACATTGTCATTGTTACATGTTACATGTAGTTACTATAGCAATATCTATAAATTATGCATAGTTACATGCAACTAAACCTAAACCAAACTCTAACCCTATGTTATTACTATAGTAAGTACATGCAATGTGTAAAAAGCACACTAAAACAAAGTGTTACCCAATTAGGTGCACTTCTTTTTCAGTGTCATTGTTACGTTACATGTAGTTACTATAGTAACAACTATGAATATTGCATAATTACATGCAACTAACCCAAAACCAAACCCTAATCCTACCCTAACCCTACAGTAAGTACATGTAGTTGCTTATTTTTACTCAGATCTTAAAAGGCAAAGACACCATGTCACAGTGTAATTATATATTTAAGTACTGAGTAATAATAATTAACTACATGTACTTACTATAGGGTTAGGTTAGGATTAGGGTATGGATAATATATGGTTATTACTACAGTAAATACATGTAACATTGGAAAATAAAGTGTTACCGAGAGTACACGAGAGTACTGTTTTCAGTCCGTGTTTAACACTGCCATATTACTACTAGTTGGGAAATTAGTAATCATATATCACGGGGTCCCACCTAGTGGCTTTAACTATTATGTTCTAATATTTAAATTAATCATTAATACAGTATGTATCACAATATTATTGTCCTACAAAACCAGTGAAAAATGGGTTATTCATTATTTGAAACGTGATTTAGGCCTACTAGATTCTTTTCTTTCTTTTTTTCTAAATTAATTTCCTATAGATAAGATTATTTATTCATTACAAATCAATGCATCAGTGAGAAACAGCTGCTTCACATTATATAAAAGTTGAGTTAAATATCTGGGGAGTGTGAAAGGTTGTAGGTTCAAACCCCATAATGGGCGGTCAATAAGCTATTACCACTGTGTACTTGAAGACACTTAACCCCATCTTACTCCAGAGGGACTTTCCCTTTCCTCCTCTTTGTCTCACTAACGGTCCATTTCTGAGCCACCAAGAATAGTTTTTCTCTTTCCTAAGACCCTTTCTTCCTCGCCTCTGCAGCCAACAACATCTGCTTCTACGGCGAGTGTTCCTACTACTGCTCTACAGAACATGCCCTGTGTGGGAAGCCTGACCAGATCGAGGGCTCCCTGGCTGCATTTCTTCCTGACTTGGCACTAGCTAAGCGCAAGACCTGGCGGAACCCCTGGCGCCGTTCCTACCACAAACGCAAGAAAGCTGAGTAAGCTCTTTTTCTCCGCTTTATCTCAGGTCTCCACGCACCACCCCATATCTTCATTAAACAACAGTCTGGCTTTATCAGCAAAAGAGACTACTATGGTTTTCTCTTACTCTCAGAGAAATCCTATCTGAGCGGTAAAACAATGGGCCGTCCTGTTTGAGATTGCAGTTGTACTCTAGTAGGGTTATATATGAGAAGGAGCAAAATGCAGCTCAAATTCAAAGGTGAAGTGAGTTTCTTAGTCGTTTTCTCTGTTATAAGGTGGGAAGTGGATCCGGATTATTGTGATGAAGTCAAACAGACTCCTCCCTATGACAGAGGCTCACGACTTCTGGACATCATGGACATGACTATCTTCGACTTTCTAATGGGTAAGTGTTTTAAATTGTTGCAGATTTGAATTGAATATTTGTATAAACTCATGAAGTCTTGGTTTAAATTGAGTTGACTTACAAAGACAGTTCATTTAACACCTTTTGTGACAACATGCCCCTGATGATAACCTGTGCATTGTGTCTCCTGGAAGTTATAGCCAGCCAATCAAGTTTGTTGCACTTAAAAAATGTAAGGCAGCAACTTTTCAAGTCCCAATAAACAAAGTCAAACTGTATGATAACAAAAAGTCACATTGTGAGATTTAAAAAATTACATTTGGGAAGTGTACAGTCACATTGCGAGCTTTTTAAAGTCACGTCTCAAGATTTAAAAAAATTGACAGATATAAAGTCACATTGAAGTCATGTTGCAAAATAAAAAAGTTACATAGTGAGATAAATATATGTATAAAGTCACATTTTGAGGTCACACTGCAAAATAAAATAAAAAGTCCCACTGAGAGATATGGTTACATAAAAGTGTAAAAGTGAGATAAAAGTGTATATAAAGTCAGATTGTAAGATGTAAACTCAAACTATATAAAATATAATGTCTCAAAAATAAGGTCACAAATTTGAGATATAAAGTCGGGTAAAGTTTAGAGCCCTTGTTACATGTACTTGCTGTAGTAAATTATGGTGCAACCCTAACCCTTTAGTAATATTACTCTGTATCTCCCAGTTGTTACTTTATTGCATATCTTTCGATGTGACTTTAAGGTGTCCTTGTTACAGTGCAATTATAAACAGACTTTATACAAAGTCAAAATTTCAAGGTATAAAGTCAGAATTGAGGGATGTAGGGCTTCAGTAGTGATCAGACTGTGGGTGGTCTCTGAGTTGAGGGTATTTTGATCCCGTCATTATCTAATGGGATTTCCCCTTTTCATCATAAGTCCATGCTGCTTTTCTATGGGGGCATTGTGTGATCATTATGGAAACACTCTTCCAGCCCTGGTTGTGTGTGGATAAATACTGGGTGGGACTCAATCAGCTCCCTAGTTCATTAGTCAGGCCACTGATCAGGGAGTCGGCCATTTTAAGGGCTGTCACAATTGCAAAACTATGTTACTATGTACTAACATTTTAATTTATAATTTTATACTATGCACTTATTGTGTACATTCATGTTTTTACATTGTACTTACATTTTAAAAATTACCTGCATGCAATTACATCTGTAATTCATTTTTGTAGTTACATTGATTATTACACTGTTGACCCTTCCCTTACACTGAACCCTACCCTTAAACTCACCCATACCACCACACCTGTCCCTAACTTTACCCTTAAACTTACCCATACCACCATACCTGTCCCTAACCCTACCCTCAAACTTACCCAAACCTCCACACCTGTCCCTAACTTTACCCTTAAACTTACCCATACCACCACACCTGTCCCTAACCCTACCCTCAAACTTACCCAAACCTCCACACCTGTCCCTAACTTTACCCTTAAACTCACCCATACCACCACACCTGTCCCTAACTTTACCCTTAAACTCACCCATACCACCACACCTGTCCCTAACTTTACCCTTAAACTTACCCATACCACAATACCTGTCCCTAACTTTACCCTCACCACCACACCTGTCCCTAACTTTACCCTTAAAATTACCCATACCACCACACCTGTCCCTAACCCTACCCTTAAACTTACCCATACCACCACACCTGTCCCTAACTTTACCCTTAAACTTACCTATCCCACCACATCTGTCCCTAACTTTACCCTTAAACTTACCCATACCACCACACCTGTCCCTAACCCTACCCTTAAACTTACCCATACCACCACACCTGTCCCTAACTTTACCCTTAAACTTACCCACACCACCACACCTGTCCCTAACTTTACCCTCACCACCACACCTGTCCCTAACTTTACCCTCACCACCACACCTGTCCCTAACTTTACCCTTAAAATTACCCATACCACCACACCAGTCCCTAACCCTACCCTTAAACTTACCCATACCACCACACCTGTCCCTAACTTTACCCTTAAACTTACCTATCCCACCACATCTGTCCCTAACTTTACCCTTAAACTTACCCATACCACCACACCTGTCCCTAACCCTACCCTTAAACTTACCCATACCACCACACCTGTCCCTAACTTTACCCTTAAACTTACCCACACCACCACACCTGTCCCTAACTTTACCCTTAAACTTACCCATACCACCACACCTGTCCCTAACTTTACCCTTAAACTTACCCATACCACCACACCTGTCCCTAACCCTACCCTCAAACTTACCCAAACCTCCACACCTGTCCCTAACTTTACCCAAACTTACCCATACCACCACACCTGTCCCTAACCCTACCCTCAAACTTACCCAAACCTCCACACCTGTCCCTAACTTTACCCTTAAACTTACCCTTACCACCACACCTGTCCCTAACTTTACCCTTAAACTTACCCATAACACCACACCTGTCCCTAACCCTACCCTTAAACTTACCCATACCACCACACCTGTCCCTAACTTTACCCCTTAAACTTACCCACACCACCACACCTGTCCCTAACTTTACCCTTAAACTTACCTATCCCACCAGACCTGTCCCTAACTTACCCTTAAACTTACCCATACCACCACACATGTCCCTAACTTTACCCTTAATCTTACCCATACCACCACACCTGTCCCTAACTTTACCCTTAAACTTACCCATACCACCACACCTGTCTCTAACCCTACCCTTAAACTTACCCATACCACCAAACCTGTCCCTAACCCTACCCTCAAACTTACCCAAACCTCCACACCTGTCCCTAACTTTACCTAAAACTTACCCATACCACCACACCTGTCCCTAACTTTACCCTTAAACTTACCCAAACCTCCACACCTGTCCCTAACTTTACCCTTAAACTTACCCTTACCACCACACCTGTCCCTAACTTTACCCTTAAACTTACCCATAACACCACACCTGTCCCAAACACTACCCTTAAACTTACCCATACCACCACACCTGTCCCTAACTTTACCCTTAAACTTACCCATACCACCACACCTGTCCCTAACTTTACCATTTAACTTACCCATACCACCACACCTGTCCCTAACTTTACCCTTAAACCTACCCATACCACCACTCCTGTCCCTAACTTTACCCTTAAACTTACCCATCCCACTACACCTGTCCCTAACTTTACCCTTAAACTTACCCATACCACCACACCTGTCCTTAACTTTACCCTTAAACTTACCCTTACCACCACACCTGTCCTTAACTTTACCCTTAAACTTACCCATACCACCACACTTGTCTCTAACCCTACCCTTAAACTTACCCATCTAACTTTACCCTTAAACTTACCCTTACCACCACACCTCTCCCTAACTTCACCCTTAAACTTACCCATACCACCACACTTGTCTCTAACCCTACCCTTAAACTTACCCATACCACCACACCTGTCCCTAACTTTACCCTTAAACTTAACCATACCACCACACTTGTCCCTAACTTTACCCTTAAACTTACCCTTACCACCACACCTCTCCCTAACTTTACCCTTAAACTTACCCATACCACCACACTTGTCTCTAACCCTACCCTTACACTTACCCATACCACCACAACTGTCCCTAACTTTACCCTTAAACTTACCCATACCACCACACCTGTCCCTAACTTTACCTTAATCTTACCCATACCACCACACCTGTCCCTAACTTTACCCTTAAACTTACCCATACCACCACACCTGTCTCTAACCCTACCCTTAAACTTACCTATACCACCAAACCTGTCCCTAACCCTACCCTCAAACTTACCCAAACCTCCACACCTGTCCCTAACTTTACCCTTAAACTTACCCATACCACCACACCTGTCCCTAACCCTACCCTCAAACTTACCCAAACCTCCACACCTGTCCCTAACTTTACCCTTAAACTTACCCATAACACCACACCTGTCCCAAACACTACCCTTAAACTTTCCCATAACACCACACCTGTCCCAAACACTACCCTTAAACTTACCCATACCACCACACCTGTCCCTAACTTTACCCTTAAACTTACCCATACCACCACACCTGTCCCTAACTTTACCATTTAACTTACCCATACCGCCACACCTGTCCCTAACTTTACCCTTAAACCTACCCATACCACCACTCCTGTCCCTAACTTTACCCTTAAACTTACCCATCCCACTACACCTGTCCCTAACTTTACCCTTAAACTTACCCATTCCACCACACCTGTCCCTAACTTTACCCATAAACTTACCCTTACCACCACACCTGTCCCTAACTTTACCCTTAAACTTACCCATACCACCACACTTGTCTCTAACCCTACCCTTAAACTTACCCATACCACCACACCTGTCCCTAACTTTACCCTTAAACTTACCCTTACCACCACACCTCTCCTAACTTTACCCCTTAAATTTACCCATACCACCACACTTGTCTCTAACCCTACCCTTAAACTTACCCATACCACCACACCTGTCCCTAACTTTACCCTTAAACTTAACCATACCACCACACTTGTCCCTAACCCCTTAAACTTACCCTTACCACCACACCTCCCTAACTTTACCCTTAAACTTACCCATACCACCACACTTGTCTCTAACCCTACCCTTACACTTACCCATACCACCACACCTGTCCCTAACTTTACCCTTAAACTTACCCATACCACCACACCTGTCCCTAACCCTACCCTTAAACTTACCCATACCACCACACCTGTCCCTAACTTTACCCTTAAACTTACCCACACCACCACACCTGTCCCTAACTTTACCCTTAAACTTACCTATCCCACCACACCTGTCCCTAACTTTACCCTTAAACTTACCCATACCACCACACCTGTCCCTAACTTTACCCTTAAACTTACCCATACCACCACACCTGTCCCTAACTTTGCCCTTAAACTTACCCATACCACCACACCTGTCTCTAACCCTACCCTTAAACTTACCCATACCACCAAACCTGTCCCTAACCCTACCCTCAAACTTACCCAAACCTCCACACCTGTCCCTAACTTTACCCTTATACTTACCCATACCACCACACCTGTCCCTAACCCTACCCTCAAACTTACCCAAACCACCACACCTGTCCCTAACTTTACCCCCTTAAACTTACCCTTACCACCACACCTGTCCCTAACTTTACCCTTAAACTTACCCATAACACCACACCTGTCCCAAACACTACCCTTAAACTTACCCATACCACCACACCTGTCCCTAACTTTACCTTAAACTTACCCATACCACCACACCTGTCCCTAAATTTACCATTTAACTTACCCATACCACCACACCTGTCCCTAACTTACCCTTAAACCTACCCATACCACCACTCCTGTCCCTAACTTTACCCTTAAACTTACCCATCCCACCACACCTGTCCCTAACTTTACCCTTAAACTTACCCATACCACCACACCTGTCCCTAACTTTACCCTTAAACTTACCCTTACCACCACACCTGTCCCTAACTTTACCCTTAAACTTACCCATACCACCACACCTGTCCCTAACTTTACCCTTAAACTTACCCATACCACCACACTTGTCTCTAACTTTACCCTTAAACTTACCCTTACCACCACACCTCTCCCTAACTTTACCCTTAAACTTACCCATACCACCACACTTGTCTCTAACCCTACCCTTAAACTTACCCATACCACCACACCTGTCCCTAACTTTACCCTTAAACTTACCCATACCACCACACTTGTCTCTAACACTACCCTTAAACTTACCCATACCACCACACTTGTCTCTAACACTACCCTTAAACTTACCCATACCACCACACCTGTCCCTAACTTTACCCTTAAACTTACCCATACCAACACACCTGTTCTTAACTTTACCCTTAAACTTACCCATACCACCACACATGTCCCTAACTTTACCCTTAAACTTACCCATACCACCACACCTGTCCCTAACTTTACCCTTAAACTTACCCATACCACCACACCTGTCCCTAACTTTACCCTTAAACTTACCCATACCACCTGTACTGGCCTCATCGTTCTGTTAGGTGTCCCCCAGGGCTCAATTCTCAGTCCTTTGCTCTTTAGCATTTATATATTTTGAACTTATCATTATTTAAGGTGTACATCTCACGTCAATCCTCCCCTATTTCACTCTCTCTTTTAAATTGAACAGGCAACATGGATCGTCACCATTACGAGACTTTTGAGAAGTTCGGAAATGAGACTTTCATTATTCATTTGGACAACGGCAGAGGGTAAGCCGTCTTTATTAATGTGTAACACCCTGTCCGTCCTTCACACCACGCTCCTCAAAGCTCCACATGACTCCACAGGCACTTCCATTTTACACTGAAACCATGGAAACAGAGTGTTTCTATCTTAAGAGGTGTGAATATGTAGATGTGGAGAGGAAGGTCAGGCTGATATGGCGTTGCGTCTCAGGGTGTAATATGTGTGCAGTTGAAGGGCTCACAGTCGGTAGAAGTCACACAGGTGCTCACACAGATAAAGGATTTTGATTAAACTGACATTCTGCTTGACTGAAGTGGCAGCGTTTTCATTCTCTACATTTGTTGCTAAAGTAGGCCACTGCGTAGTGCCATAGGTCTCTCAATGCCAGATTAATGTAAGCCTGGCTTAAATTTACCGAACTGAATTTCTGATTCGTGAGGTTATATAAAGGGCTACATTTTATTTGTCAGTATTTTTGTTGAAGTTACTGTTCTGTCATTACTTGTGTTACATATACAGTTTTGCAGAACAGAAATAAGAATCCATGACCCTGTTGCTGGTACACCGCTGTTCCTTCCTTGGACCACTTTTGATAGATACTGACCACTGCAGACCGGGAGCACCCCATAAGAGCTGCAGTTTTGGAGATGCTCTGACCCAGTCGTCTAGCCATCACAATTTGGCCCTTGTCAAACTCGCTCAAATGCTTACGATTGCCCATTTTCCTGCTTCTAACACATCAACTTTGAGGAAAAACGTTCACACACTGAGTCCCGGGAGGGCTGTCACTTTTGCATAGTTTGTGCTCGCTGTTTAATAATCATTTGAAACTTAGCAAACTAGCAGCTCCAGTGGTAATAAAAAGATTTATCTTGATCTCTGTCATGGAAACTATGTATAAACCTTAATTAAACAATTTAATAATCAATTAAAAATGATTCATATTTATACCTGTATGATATTAGGCTGGATCAGCGTGGTTTGGAAAATGTATGGATGATTGATTCAGCTGTGGGTGCCATCTTCTGGCAAGACGCAGGAATTCATTCAGCACGTGACTCTCACAGTGCATCATGGGTATTTTCTTTAGCCATTGATCGTACATCAGTTAAACACTCGTTATTGCGGTGGATTGTGGGATTAAAGGACTCCACTCAATAACGTCCACTATGGTTTCGGACACAACTACAAATGACTGTCCCTTCAAATAGTCCGCTATTTAAGGGTATAAGGGCCGATTTTGGACACAGCCAGACATTCCAACAAGGAAAGCACATTTTAAAGTAGAATAACTGGCTGTTGCATTGTTTTTCAGAGAACATACTATGGTATTTTTGTGCAGTCAAAAAATACATACATTACCTTTAATTTGACTTTTTTTAAAATAACTTTTTAAAAGTGTAATTAAGTGTGTTAAGAAATATAGTCATAAAAGCGTTCTCTCTTTAAGTGCACTTAAGTGGCACTATTTCACTAATATTATTTGCAAGTAATTTCTTTCTAAATATAAACTTTTAAGATTTGAAATGCACTTCAAGCACACATTCGATTAAAAAAAAAAAATCAGACATTCAACTTTTGTTTCTTTCTAACCCCTCAGATTTGGAAAGCATTCACATGATGAAATGTCCATCCTGGTCCCGTTGACTCAGTGCTGCAGGTAAGATAGTTTTTTTCTCCTCTTTGAGACATCACTTGAATTGTGGCAATAGCCTCCCAACTGAGAGAGTGACTGCAGTGCAGTAATTCATTGCACTGACACAAACACATCCTGCTGTCTGATGTGTTCTGTTACTGGAGCTATATCCTTTATTGAACATTTACATTTATTTCCTGTTGCTGATATTTTCTTGCTATATAGAACAATCTATATGGATGGTTGCAAAAAAAAACACATCAATGCATACTTCTGTTATGTAAGCTGGTCATGGTTTAGACCACTTGGTTGCTTTTGTCACTGTTTGCATGCAGTTAAATTGATTATTCTAAGGGGCTGTTCATACGTTGCATTACACTGCACTATTTTTTTCATTGATTTTCAATCTAAACATGCACTAGACGGATGTCTTTGACCTTTTAAAAAATGGCTCTTTAAATAAAAAAACCCATCTTGAGGCCTTGAATCTTTTCTCTCTTAAATATAATCAATACTTTTTTTGCAAAAGTGCCTGTTTTTTTTGCAAAAGGGCCGAGATATTCACATTTATTTGACAGCAAAAGTCCATCGGATGATGTAAAACGTGTGATCCGGCGGACAGCTCCAGGGCTTCAGGAAAACTACAGATTGGCTTTTGATGATAGCATACCCAGTGCATTATGAGTGTTAAAGGTGTCCTACTTATTTGGCAATAGGGAAGACAACAGCCATTTTTCTTTGTTTTCAAAGCACCTTTATTTTTTAGCACAGAAAGCCCATATTACCAGCTTTGAATGACCTATTTAAGTGTACAGCCCTACTTTTGATTTATTAATCCAAAATGTGCCATATTCCATGACATTCTGCATTAGACTGTAAATTGTAGGGCTGATAGTCGCCTAATCGTTAGTCACCTAATGGTTAGTCGGTTAGTCGAAGAAGGAAAAAAAAAACTCTTGGCAAAGTCACGCACTCTGTGAGGGACAGATTGTTAAAGGACTGTCCTTGTGGTAATTACAGTATGTCGGCAGATCATCCAAACGTTTGTTTATCCATTGATCTTAAATATGGCTTAACATGTAAGTAGTAGCAACTTTACATGGCTGCTCGCTCTCACATGAAATATTAGGGCGCTTAATACATGACATGAGGTGTTCACTTGCATTTAACTTGCATTAAAATACTAAGTAATTTTTGGTCTTACATCAAGAGTAGCCTAATACGTTATTCAAAACAGACTAATTTTATTTGTGTGAACTCACAATAACTAAATTTTGTGCTTTTATAAAAAAATTTAAAAAGACAACAAACAGGATGCGCTTTCTGCCATCTCGGTCTCCGTGAACTTGAGTGCGTCAAAAAGTAAAGCTTGAAATGTCTATTTTTAAAATTACATCTTTGTCAATAAATTCAAGCAGTCAGATATATGAACTCCCTTTTTATTTTATATGCTCCAAGAAAGTACACTACCTGAATGTAGCAAATATCATACACAACTTAAGTCTGAACACAGCAGACGACAGTAGCATTTAGAGCTAATAAACACTAGTAAATATCAAAAGACCATGAGACTGTCAAGTAGTGTACTTGCGTAACAATAACGCTCACAGCCTCACACACACTCGCACGCACACACGTAGTGTGTTAAAATGTTAAAATATTTTGTTCCTCCTTCCTCTGCCATTTTATGCTAGCGCGACAAACGCATATGCGATGAATGATGTCAGAGAAACATAAGTATGCTATAATCGATTAAGGTCTATTACAGCATTAATGCAGAATCGTCCCCATCGTGATGGTCGTGGGAACGATACATTTCAACACCCCTACGGCATCCGACGGCAAAGTAGCACGTCCATTCTGAGCCTGCGTAAGAGTAAATAGCTTTCCGTACCAACTGGTGCTAGTAGTCTGTTTTCATTACTCAAAGTGGGAAACCAGAAGTGCTACATGGATATAAACAAAGCACCTCAGAATCTCTTTTTTCTTGTGCACTGGTTTGCTAGCTGAACAGCCAATCAGAACGATCAGATGGCCCGACTGACCGACAAGCACAGACGGCGATTCAACATGTCGAATGCCGTCAGCCGATGGTGTGGAACACACTGATAAAACTTAGTTGGCCGACGCACGAAAACTGCCCGACGGCCAACCGTCGGCTTGGTGTGCTCCAGGCTTTACAGACATCAGACATATATCTATAGAAAGCTTGAAATGTCAGGCCATTGTCAATTAATTTAAATGGAAAACAATTCTCAATCGAGTCAGCATCGTCAACTTAGGGACAGATTTTCTAACAGCTTGCACCAGTGCAAACCCTCTTTTGGCGTTAAAAAAACTAGTGTTAGGATTTACTAAAGACACGCAGTGAAAAATTTAAAAGGCGTGGACAGGGTTATTTTTGGGGTTGACCTTATTGCATATGCATTTGTAGGATTTTCCCTTTCAGATTCATGGGCAGAGAATATTTAAATGATTCATGCAAGGTGATTTACTAAGGTTTGCGCTCGTCAGTGTATTGGTGTTTCCGTCATTATTTACCGCCCAAAAAAATTACATCTTAAACCAGACGCTAACTGGTAGATTGTGTTGGTCTTTATGAAAATGATTGTGTTGGTCTTTATGTTCTTTAATTTGCACGTCGTCTGTAGATCACGCACTGAACTGTCCACTCCGATCAGCGGGGTTTTTTGGAATTGTCCTATCACGCTAATTAGCCCTGTTTAGTAAATCTGACCCTTAATCTCTGCAGCCGAAAACACAGAAAACAT
This sequence comes from Gobiocypris rarus, assembly GCA_023029165.1. Classification (NCBI taxonomy): domain Eukaryota; kingdom Metazoa; phylum Chordata; class Actinopteri; order Cypriniformes; family Gobionidae; genus Gobiocypris; species Gobiocypris rarus. The sequence goes on along the minus strand of CM040934.1, from coordinate 8,178,544 downwards.
TATCAATAAATTATTCAAATGTTCAGAGAGTCTTCTTGATGTATTTTCATGACATCTTCATAACCACTATGTGTGCACTGTGGCAAGCTTTGTGTGAGCATTTGATCGCTGATTAGGCTATGTATAGGCAATTAAAGGCTCATTATTAAGATTTGGCTTATTAATATACACGTGTGATTAGTCGACTAATCGCTTAAATGATTGACTAATAGTCACCTAGAAAAATATTTAGTCAAGGGCAGCCCTAGTAAATTCCTTTTTTTCCCCGACTGGATTTAGTTCTGTCCATGTAAAACTCTACATACTAAACAAATTAAAATGCCGTAAATTCCCCATAGTACCTATTACCTTTCTCTCTCACACACACACAGAGTGAAGAGGTCGACGTACCTGCGGCTACAGCTGTTGGCTAAAGAGGAGTTCCAGTTGAGTTCACTGATGGAGGAATCGCTACTGCAGGACCAGCTGGCGCCCATCCTCATCCAGCCCCACCTGGAAGCCATGGACCGTCGTTTGCGCCTGGTGCTCAAGGTGCTGGCCGACTGTGTGGAGAAAGAAGGCTTCTCATCAGTGGTGGAGAATGACCTGAATGGACAGCCCTCTTCGCACCACCACCAGGCACACGGAGGGAGGTAGTGAGGCCTGAACCTCGGCCCCTGTCAGTCAGTCCCCCACCATGAGCCCCACCGAGGCTTGTGCTCAAGTCACTCTCTGAATTCAGTGAATTCCACGACTAGCCACCAATGCCTCCGAGGAGAAAACCTATCCTGTGTGTAGATGTGTGATACGGATGTACAGTGACACGGCTATCAGAGGAACGCTGGGATGAAAAAGTTATTTGGTTTCTGGATGGCCGAGGCTGTTGTTTGAGCTGTGCTCGGTGCTGAAGTAAATACATCTCTGTTGCATCCTGATTTGTTTGACAAGTCTGCTTGTATAATTTAATACATATCGAGTTGTCGAGTGTACAGAAGACTTTACAGAAGGGACCAAAGTTCTAGAAGGGAACAGAGATCTATATATTCACTATATAAGTACACAACTGTTATTTACTTTGCTCATTTAGGTCTTTGACATAAGGGCACGTAAGCGAGCTTTAATGACAGTGCTGCAGTGCAGTACTACTGTGCAAGGACACTTAAACACATCCTCCTCTGTATGTTCACAATTCAACATAATTTCCTGCCATCTGAACTAAGCCATCGTTTAAATCTCACATTGTGCCATCAAGCCTTCAGTCATTCGGCACATTACATAGGGGAATTCAGAGATGAAGTGCACGCTTCATTTAAGGTTATTCAGTGGTGAAGCACGTGTTTAAACAACTCCATGGAAAAAGAGAGAATGACGCTGATTGGTTGTTCAGGTGTCCTTTACTCACAGTCAGTGTTTCCCATCTCAGGCCTCATGCTGAATACACCTGCTCTCTCTTAATCAGAACCTTAGCGGAAGTTCATAATGTTGTTAGTCGTACTTCACGCTGCACCTATCTTGTGTCTCATCTGGCAGAGTGTTTTCAGGGGTTTATTTTAGAGTACAGGCTTGAGGGAATGAAACAAACCAATCAAACGTACTGTAGGGGAACTGAAACTGTGTCCTAACTATGGCCCTGTTTACACCTGGTATTAGAGGGTTAGTTCACCCAAAAACGAAAATTAGCCCATGATTTACTCACCCTCAAGTCATCCTAGGTGTATATGACATTCTTCTTTCAGACGAATAAAACCGGAGTTATATTACAAAATTCCTGACTAATCCAAGCATTAGAATTGCAGTAATTGTGGCTCTGTTTTTGAAGTCCATAAAAGTGCGTCTGTCCATCAAATAACATGCTCCACGCGGCTCCGTGGGTGTTTATAAAGGCCTTCTGAAGTGAATAGACTCGTTTGTGTAAGAAAAATATCCATATTTAAAACTTTATCAGGTAAAATTTCGGCCAACCGCCTTCCGTGGAAAAATGTTGAATGTGAAACTCAAAATGCGTAAGTGACATCATGACAAGGCTACCTGGTCTTTTAACAATTTTTCCATAAATTTAACAGGCGATCGGCCGAAGGTTTACTTGATAAAGTTTTAAAAACTGATATTTTTCTTACACAAACGCATCGGTTCACTTCAGAATACCTTTATTAACACCCCGGAGCCGCGTGGAGCATGTTATTTGATGGGCAGATGCACTTTTTATGGACTTCAAAAACAGAGCCACTATTACTGCAATTCTAATGCTTGGATTAGCCAGGAATTTTGTAATGTAACTCCATTTTTATTCGTCTGAAAGAAGAAAGTCATATACATTTACATTTACATTTAGTCATTTAGCAGACGCTTTTATCCAAAGCGACTTACAAATGAGAGTAATAGAAATAACCAAGACCAGTCAAGGGCAACAATATGCAAGCGCTGTAACAAGTCTCACGAAACACAAAACACATAGGACAGTATATACACCTAGGATGACTTGAAGGTGAGTAAATCATGGGCTAATTTTCATTTTGGGTGAACTATCCCTTTAAGATGCGTTTTGGTCGACCGGATCACAAGTAGACGAGGGAGACATATTCTTATTTACACCTGGGCTGTATGCGAAATCGCTTACTACCTACTATAAAGTAGGTTGGGGAAAAAACACAGTATGTGACAAAAGTATATCCCAATTCACAGTACTCATAAAAGAGTAGGCAAAAAGTACCCGGATAACCTACTACTTCTGGCGAGATTCTAAAGTGTGTATACGATGGACACTTTACTATCCCATGAGGCCACGGGAGAGAATTTGTGAATGGTTGTGAAGCGACGCAACTGATGCCGTAGGTCAAATGAAAATGAAAGCATAGTAAATGTAGTATATCAGGATTACATTCATACTACACACATTCATTCTATATAGAACATACTGTTTTAGTGGCTGTAAAGTAATTACTTATTCAAAATAAGTACCTACTCAAGAGAGTATGTGATTTTGGACGCAACCCTGATGTTTTAATCCGTCTCCTTTGAGGGGAGAGGTGTATGTATTTGTCTGATCTTTCGTTCTAATATTGCAAAATATGCACATGCAATTTACTAATACAAAACAATACAGACAGCAGCTTTCATTTCTACCTTGATAGCCGCAGAAATATGCAGAACGCTGTGGGATTGTGTTAGAACCAGGAATGGTAAGAGAAAATGTTTTCGCCTTATGATTTCAGACAGCAAGGTTTAAATCCTATCTGGCTTGTGCGCTTCAACAACAGTTCCTGTAATGTTTACGCATTAGGTCAGTAGGCTGAGAGTAGGGGGTCTTTTGTGGCTTTTCGAATGCATTTGACCACGAGTGTCTACACTAGGAAAGCTATTCTGTCGAATGATTTTTCGACTACCTCTGGAAGTGGTCGAAAGTGGACAAGCTCAAGAGGTTTCAGACCTTGTTTACACCACTGATCGGATTGACGAAAACAAATGTTAATACCAGGGGTGTAAACAGGCCCTAGGCGTTAAGCGTCAAGTTTTTGTCTCAACCAGTTGACAACATAACCAGTGACAAGTGGTTGGTTTGTGTTACTTAAAATTCTGTTCCTTTTAACTTTCACTGGTCCTAAATCCTGCTCCACAACGGTGTATTATGCTGCGTTCCATCCAAAGTCAAACGTGGGATATTTGTACTTGATATCTCCTTTTGCAGGTGTTGCATGATCTATGAAGATTTGTCCTTGAAATAAAATTGGGGAGGTTTCATTATGGTACGTATCGCAAGCATTTGCTGTTCTGCGATTGTTGACAGAGATGATCAATCATAGTGTTTTACACACCTCTTTTTCTGAGAACCTGGGAACTTTGACTCAATAATCCATTTTAATAACTTATAATTGAATGTTTAGCATTAACTGTGTGTATCTCCGTGTGCCACCATGCTTGTGTGATCATACACCCATATCTATGTGCACAAATCTTCTTTAGTTAGAAGTTGGAAGTGCCGTTCTATTGCACATTTCCAAGTAAGACATTGGAATTTTTGACTTTGCGGGTTCAAGGGAATTCATATATATTCTGGGGCCGGATTCACAAAAAAAGTTTTAATAAAGTAGAAATTTCTTAACTCCTTCCCAGCTAGCATTTTAATAAATGCGAGCCAGCACATTTCAAACAAAAAGCTGGGAAAATTGCATTTATACATAGTTTACATTGATCTTCTTCACTCATTTTTGAATCCGGAGATGCTATTTTAGTCAGCACTGATCCATAACAATGCCCCCTATCTTATAACAATGAAAACATGGATTGCCAGAAATACTCATCAATGGCAGGAAAGAGTTTAGATCAATTCTAAGTTTGTGAGAGTGTGCAATTCTTGAAAAAGTCTTGCGAAGTTCTCAATTATTTTCTTGTTCTTTCCTTACGAAAACCACAGGCTTTGGTGTTATTGGCTTGTATTTGCCGAAGACTCGCTGATCAGCTCTATGAAAAAGTTCAGCGCTTTGTGTCACATTTTTTAATGTGCCGTGTATTTCAAAAAGAGTCTCATAATAGAGCCGTCTGTTGCATTCATTTGCACTCTCTCTTGAGTGAACACATCCTGTGAATGGGTGCTCGTATGTGCTGAGCTCTGATGAAAATTGCCGTAATTATAAAATTAAAAACAAGCTCACTATTTGAGTCATTTTTGTAGAGTTGACTTTTGAATTCAGCATAAAGTAATGTTTTTGCACAATCGTGACCAATCACTGTTTACATTATCGATCAGTGATGTCTTCTCAGAGTACTTCTGCACATCCCTAGTAATATTAATATGTGACCCTGGACACAAAATCATAAGGATACATTTTTTGAAATTGATATTTACAAATCATCTGAAATCTGAATAAATAAGCTTTCCATTGATGTATGGTTTGTTAGGACAATATTTGGTTGAGATACTATTTGAAAATCTGGAATCTGAGGGTAAAATCGCCTCAAAAGTTGTCCAAATTAAGTCATTAGCGATGCATATTACCACTAATAATAAATGTTTTATACATTTACGGTAGAAAATTTAGAAAATATCTTCATGGAACATGATCTTTACTTAATATCCTAATAATTTTTGGCATAAAAGCAAAATGGATCATTTTGACCCATGCAATGTATCGTTGGCTATTGCCATAAATATACCAGTGTGACTTATAACTGGTTTTGTGATCCAGGGTCACATTTGTATTATATGTAGTTAGTTATGTTTTAATGCTTAATATAAAAATAAAATAAAAATTACAATAAATTCATTAAACATCTTACCTTTGGACATTCAAGACAAGTTGGAGGTTATCTTAACTCTTTCACCTTCATTGACCGAAACTTCAGGTTTACTGTGTGTTTTCACTGTTATACGGTAGGGGGGGTGCTATTACGCTTCTTCTGAAAGAGTACTGAATCTCCTGATCAAAACACAGGCGAAGAAGACGCAGACACAAGCGATATCATATGTGATCATGCATATGTAAAATAACGCAATCATCAACATTAAACAGCATATAAAACAAAACTACCTAATGTTACTGAATGAAACGTTGACCTAGGACGAGCTATATGATTGTATGATTGATGTGAATCCGATCCGGACGAAGAATTTCACAAAAACTAGATTTTTTTTCAGTCAAAATGTTCATTTTTTTAAGAAACACCCACATTCAAGTGTTAACCTTAACACTAGAATAAAACTGTTTTTGTTTTATTTTTTGTTCAGAGCAGAGGGTCAGTTATTTTTTTCAGATATTCAATAATCAAATAATCAAAAATGTTGGCACTGGCTGGCAACTTTTTTCAAAATTGCTGGCGGGGAAAGAGATATTCTATATTCAGTAATTAAGATTCTTTAAGTTTCCCCTTTAGATCAATCTTAAGAAAAACGAAGAACAGTCTTAAGCAAGCTCTATGTAGAATTGGGAAACCCTTGTTATTAGCGACACCGGTGGCCGTTAAGTGAACTGCAGCAACGTATTGCACACGTATACACAAAATACTGAACGTGATTCAGTATTCTCACATTGAAGTTCTCTTTCGTTCTTCGCTTAGAAGTAAAAAAAAAATGTTTTGTGAATCTAGCCCCTGAACAGCAAATTACTTGCTGCTGGGAATTGGTGATAGATCCTTTTATTTTTCAGCATTATTCACATTTACTGACTTTTCAGCAGAAGTTACTATTGCATTGTTCTGTATAAAACTTGTTTTCAGTGCTCTCTTATTTTGTATTGTGTAAACTACAGCCAAAAAGGCAATAGAGTGCCTTTAATCTTTCTAGCAGTGGTAATTGCCACTTCCAGTCTCATTCATTCACTCATATTCATGCCATAACATTGTAAAGAAATTTTAGTTGTTCTCTAAATGAAACCTTTTTGAATAGTCAGCCATGTATGTTGTATGTTAAAAGCTCACATAGCTATTTATTAAGAGAGAGTACATTTGTGAGGAAATCGTGTGCATTTGAGATTATTTCCATGCTTTAAAAGTCCCTGTTCCTCGCAGACATTGTAAAGATGATAATCTGACTGCTCTGTGTAAGTGTGACAATACGGCTGAATCTTTTAAGAGGGGCCACATGTGTTTTGTGTTTAACCCCAGTGCCTGTGCAATGCTCAAGAAACTTGAATGTTTTGGGATTATTCACAAACTGACCTTTTAGTGGCCCGTGGCCTGGTCTCAGAGGTGTTTTTTTTTGGGGGCAGTGAGGAATTATGTGATGGTCAAGGCTTCTATTAGCCAAACAGAATCAAAAACGTTCCCAATACTCTCAGTGTTTCTGTAAATATCTGTAAATACGATACATTGATCCAAGAGGCTGTTTTGGAGCAAAATTGCTTCAGTTTTCTTTTCATCTCTTAAGCATTGTTACTGTGAAGATCTGTTTGCAAAATGATAAAAGTGTGCAATAAATGAAGCTATGTTGTCAACCTCTTTTATGTGTAAACGCAAAGCAAAAACTTAAATGAATGTTCCGGGTTCAATGCAAGTTAAGCCAGGCATTATGCTAGATAATGCCAGTAAGTGACTTTATGTAGTGTTATTTTAATTGCTCCATAGCCTTACAGTAAATACATTTTTTTGTTTGTTTTTACAAACTGAGGGATTAACTGAGAGTGTAAGTTACTGTTTGTGGTACTAGAGCTTAATCCTGTATCGAGCCTGTAACTTTATCTCAAGTGAAGTCTATGAAGATTGTGGCTGCATGCCTTAAACTCACAACCACTGGACTATATCTGTAAAAAGAACCCTGAAAGCAGGCAGATGTATCAGCTCTGTGCTTCTTCAGATATGAGCGGCTGCTCTCTGACTCTCTGCCAGGTCATATACAGACATACATTTAGAGCCGATACATAATACGCCTCTAATCCGTAAACCCTCTATCTCTCACACCCATATCCTGCTATTTTCACTTCTATTACGTTATAATCATTCACATGCTGAGGCAGATACAGGACACGCAGATATGTCACTGTGACCTTAAAGTAAAAACCTTCCTGTCGGCACCAGAGATGAAGTTCAAGTCTGCAATTACATCAGTTGGTGTCTGTCACCATTTGATAAAAAATGTTTTTTTTTTTAAATGTCAAAAAAATAATCATAAAAAAATAACCCTGACATATCTCCACTACACTACATATACCCCGTTGCCTTCCATAGTATTTTTTGCAATACTATGAAGGACAATGGAGAACACTTTTGGTTACTGGCATTCTTCAAAATATCTCCTTTTGCGTTCAACAGAAAAAAGAAATTCAAACGGTATACAACTTGAGGGTGAGTAAATGATGAGAGAATTTTCATTTTTGGGCGAACTATCCCTTTAATATTAGGCTATATTTACCCAGCAACGATGCACCAAAAAAATTTTCGCGCATAGACGACAACATTGTCAAAACGACCCTCGTGAAAACGATTAAAAACGCTGTATTATTAATGCCAGACCAGTAGATGGCAACGTCACTTTGTAAAGAAACACTACACGCCTATGCGCTGAACACAATAGCACTTTGAAACCCGTATTCCGGTCCCAAAAACACTGTTGTCGTGTAAATGAACGGCCAAAAAGCATTAAAACTTTTCCGTTTTTAGTTGTAAACATATATTTGAACTGCATGGAATTTCCATCCATTTACATTACACAATTTAACAAACTAGTGTATTTGTCAGTTATACATAAATGAATAGTGTTGGGGAAAGTTACTTTTAAAAGTAATGCATTATAATAAAAAAGTAACTAAATGCGGTACTTAGTTACTTTGTATGGATGTAAAATGTAAAAGCTATTACAGATATCTTACCCTTTTCATGTGCATGATTGAAAAACATGCAATTCAAATACATAAATCTTAAATTTAGGCCTCTATATGTTTGAGCTGTTTTAACTGAAAGCAACTTGAACTGACATATATTAAAATATATCAGTGCCATTGTTGTCTCAAGATGCACACCAGTAATGTTTTTTTTTTTTTTTAAGCACATTTCTAAAAGCTACTTAAATGCCCTAATTTAACTAATGCCTAATCCTGGCTTAATCTAAGCCCTGTCTGTGGAACCAGGCCTATATAGTGTATCAGAAGCAGCAGGACATGCAATTTATTACTTGACCACTGGATGGCAGTACAACTGTATTATGGTATCTTATATATTCCGTATTACTGTAGGACACCATTATTTGATGCACAACAATATAGGATGCCATATGAATTCCAGGCTTTTTTCTTACTGCTTTCCTTTTTCTTTTTCTTTTCTTTTTTTCTAAGCGCACACAGATGCTGTTGTTTCAGCTTAGTTATTCCTTCACAAAGCCAAATCATCCTCAGCCTTTCATGTGAGGAGTACAGAAGGAGGCGTTTCATGTCCTGAAATGGACCCCTCCAAACCTGCGTCCCGCCGAACGGATTAGACGGCAAGATGACGGAAGGGCCAACTGCTGTCTCCAGGCAACAGCTTGTGGCTCACTGTGAGGCAATGTCTCACATGTAAACAAAACTGAGATGTCGATGTCGTATTCATCCCCTATTGCCAAATAGCAGGTTGCATTTCAAAGGGAAAAAGCCTTTTTCACCTTTCCTCTGAAATTAAAAAGCTCTATACCTGCAATATCCAAAGTCTCAAAGCAGATATTTCGCACAGAAGGGTGTACTGAAAGAGACTTGTATTAGATCTCACCGTGCTTTCGACTCTTTCCATTTAGGATTGAAATTGAAATGTCTCTATCTTCATGTCATTCATAAAGGTCATTAGCAATATGCAGCCCTGCTCCCCCTATAATTGCATTTTCCAATATAAGATCTAAATTACTTCAGCAGGGCAGTGGATTTCCCTGTCTAGTACGGATTACATTTCACAAGGATTGTTATTTTGAAGAGTTTAGTGAATTAAGTATGAATGGGTTTTGAGGGTCTGATTTGGAGCGCACATGCTGTGACAAATTAATATACAAATCATGTAAACAGGTCATGCATATTCATCAGACAGACAGGTGGCTTGATTGTGTAGTTTTTGATTAATATTACTTATGAGCTACATTTACATGTGCCATCAGCCTCAAGGGTGAATTTGCAACCAACTGAAAAAATTATAATCCTTTTTCCAAATCCAAGAACTGCATTTTTTTTTTTCCTTTCATTGGAATTCACACTTTTGAGTCAGGTTTTATCATGCCTAAACGAGTAATTTTTTATTATTTGGAATATTGCATATATGTTTACTCTAAATTATTTATCTGTAAGATCTGTGGAAATACAAACTGGAAGACAGAAGCTCAGCGCTGAAAAGGGGCAGAGCAACATAAGATCTATAAAGCATTATGAATAATAACAACCTACTTACACCGATCAGGCATAACATCACCTCTGTTCCTTTCTTGGACCACTTTTGATAGATACTGACCACTGCAGACCAGGAACACCCCACAAGAGCTGCAGTTTTAGAGATGCTCTGACCCAGTCGTCTAGCCATCACAATTTAGCCCTTGTCAAACTCGCTCAAATCCTTACGATTGCCCATTTTTCCTGCTTCTAACACATCAACTTTGAGGAGAAAATGTTCAATTGCTGCCTTATATATCCCACCCACTAACAAGTGCCGTGATGAAGAGATTATCAGTGATATTCACTTCACCAGTCATAATGTTATGCCTGATCTGTGTATATAACTGTATGTCTTAAACTTAATACGCATTGTTTTATACTCAAGCAAAGAGTGTAAAATCTATTTGCCATATGATCCAGCAATTTGATTATCAATGACTCATGGGTTTAGTTCATTCCCTCATAAAAATTTGACATACGTTTTTGTTTCAAATCAGTTTGTTCTGTGTTGAGCTAGTTGTTTGGTTCAAAGTTTAGATCTCTTAATAATAATCTCAATCGGAGTAATTGAATGGAGAAAAATACTTAGCTGAAAAGTGTGGTTGTGCTGTTGTGCGTTATATTGGCATCTGTAATCAAAAGTCATGCAACATCATATCAGAGCTTATATAATAATAATGTTTGTCAATTTGCATGATAGAGCTATCACAGATCAAATGTTGCATGATCTGCAAGTCAGTTCAGTGACAGCAGGTCTGGTCTGATGTGAGGTGTGATGTTCAGAGGATGAGTAAGTATGTGTCTCTGACCTCCAAGAGGCTCAAGATGAACATGACAGAACATGACAGAGATTACCAGAACGAATTATATTCTATAACATAGTATATATATGTAAGGAATAATTGACAATGGCCCATTGAATTATTAGAAAAATAATGCACACCCGAGGTGGTTGCGTCGTGGTGGCATTCGACCTCAGGTGTGCATTGTTTTTCTAATAATTTAATGGCCCGGAGTCATTTATTCCCCTTAAACTATATGGTTACCACACCTCAAAACATTGTTCAGATTATGTATTTCAAGACATTTCAAGCACTGTATGAGTGGGAGAGAGAGTAGGAGAAAGAGAGTAGGCTATGTGTTGTCCGTACATAATAAAATTTACTTTTGTGGCAGAAAACAAAAACATAGAATTATTTTGTCGTTTTTATCCTATTGTTTACTATGTTTATTTGCTTGATCAGTTTCATCATTGTGTGAAGTGATAATGCGGTCAAGACCTACCAGGAACTACTTTAGCCATGCATTTCCTTGAAAATATTTGCACACCTTAGAACGTTCGTCAACCAATCAGATTCAAGCATTCAACAGCCCCATAATATAATATAATTGTATTATACACCGATCAGACATAACATTATGACCATATTATGATATTCCTAATATTGTGTTGGTCCTCCTTTTGCTGCCAAAACAGCCCTGACCCATCGATGCATGGACTCCACTAGACCCATGAAGGTGTGCTGTGGTATCTGGCACCAAGATGTTAGCAGCAGATCCTTTAAGTCCTGTTATTTATGAGGTGGGGACTCTGTGGTCCGTGATTCATCAGATCAGGCCACCTTTTTCCATTGCTCCGTGGTTCAGTTCTGATGCTCACGTGCCCACTGTTGGTGCTTATGGTGGTGGACAGGGGTCAGCATGGGCACCCTGACTGGTCTGCAGCTATGCAGCCCCATATGCAACAAACTGTGATGCACTGTGTATTCTGACATCTTTCTATCAGAACCAGCATTAACTTCTTGAGCAATTTGAGCTACAGTAGCTCGTCTGTTTGATCGGACCACACGGGCCAGCCTTCACTCCCCGCGTGCATCAATGAGCCTTGGTCGCCCATGACCCTTTCACCGGTTCACCACTGTTCCTTCCTTGGACCACTTTTGATAGATACTGACCACTGCAGACCGGGAACACCCCATAAGTGCTGCAGTTTTGGAGATGCTCTGACCCAGTCGTCTAGCCATCACAATTTGGCCCTTGTCAAACTCGCTCAAATCCTTACCATCGTCCATTTTTCCTGCTTCTAACACATCAACTTTAACAACAAAATGTTCACTTGATACTAACAGGTGCCGTGATGAAGAGATTATCAGTGATAATGATATGCCTGATCAGTGTATGTTGCCTATTTCCAAACTGCATAGTGCACACTGATTGTTCTTTCTTGAGATTTGAAGAAGGTAATAAATAATGATAAATAATTAAAATGCAGACCTTTGTTGAAGAGAAAAAGTTGATTGACACTACAAAGAACCCTTCTGACACAATTTCAAATTTGTTGTAAAATAGAAAACATATAATGTAAACAGACTTCTGTGTGATAGTGAATATTTGCACTTATCTATTTTATTTTCTTGACGACAACTTTTTTCACATAGATCAAAATTAATAATCATATATAGCTAAGTATATAGAATTTGTGTTACTTTTGCTCAAGTTTTTATTTTTCTTAATATTTAAAAGACAAAGTAATAATACTTGTAAAAGACAGTATCCATAGTGTACTCTCTGTGACCAAATCAGCCAGTATTTAGCCTTTAGTGGTTCTCTTGTGATACAGCACTTGCCGTGTATCTCCACTAGATGGCGACAGAAATCAATAAAAGACAACTAAACTCTAAAGACTGGTGTAGTCTATTAAAGGGTTAGTTCACCCAAAAATGAAAATTCTGTCATTAATTCCTCACCCTTATGTTGTTCGACACCCGTAATACCTCTGTAAGACCCGTAAGACAAATGAAGATATTTTTGTTGAAATCTGATGGCTCAGAAAGGCCTCCATTGACACCATAATCCAAACCGCTGATCCGATACACTGATTCATAGTGCTTCGAAGCTTTGGGAAGCAGTGTTTTGAAATCAGCCATCTCTATATAAGTCGTTATTTAGTTGCTGGTTTTTTTGCACACAAAAACTATTCTCGTCACCTCGTAAAATGATTGTAGAAGCACTGTGGTGAGATGGATTTTGTAACGACGTCTTTAGTGTCTTTTATTGGTCTTGAGAGAGGAAATGACATTGGTGTCAATGGAGGCCTTTCTGAGCCATCGGATTTCAACACAAATATCTTTATTTGTGTTCGAAGATGAACAAAGGTCTTACACGTGTCAAACGACATGAGGTAAGTAATTAATGACATAAATTTCATTTTTGGGTGAACTAACCCTTTAACCTTTAGTTTTCCCAGCTAAAATAACTGGAAACTGATGAGCCCAGAAGCCTCACACGAAATTACAATGGTATTACGAATTAGTTTTGCTGATTTGAGATCACATCATATAAATGTAATCCAAAGCAGTCTTTTTGATTTGTTGGTCAGTCAGCTAGAGTAGAAATCCAGAGATTTGCCCTGGTTAGATTATTTTTGACTTTAAACAGTCTGACTGAGAAAAGTTGTATCACTGTGTCGCCGCTAGATGGCAGCGCTTCTGTTATTGTTGTATCATTTCAGCTGTGTGTTTACTTGAGCTGGCGGTGTAGTAAGCATATTCCCTTACATCTGCCGAATGAATGACAATATCATGAACGATTTTAAAATGTCAGAAAAAAAAAGTTGATTAGCCTACCAATTTAACTAGTAATAGATCTAGCTCTACCTCAGTACAACCATGTCTTCTGTTCTGGCATGTCTCTTATTTTCATGCACACCAGCGTTTATAACCTTTCCCACAGCTTGTATGAGCATCCCTCCTGCTCAAAAGTGATGTTCAAGACCACTGTCCTCTCGTCTCTATGGTAACAGTGTGACACCCTCTCCCCCAACACACACACACACACACACACACACACACACACATTGATCATGAGGCTCATGTGCTCATGAGAGCATCTGACCCATAGATCCTGACTCTCTCTCTCTCTCTCTCTCTCTCTCTCTCTCTCTCTCTCTCTCTCTCTCTCTCTCTCTCTCTCTCCTCACCCAGTGCTCATTAACATGATTCCTCTGTGTCAGGCATCCATTCACCGTTAAAAAGTAAATGGAGAAGAAGAAAGAGACACACATTCATTATTTGCTGTGTGGGGCCTCATTAGTCCCCCAAA